>MJHO01000170.1:47313-384012 GCA_002076135.1 Xerophyta viscosa | reverse complement strand
CGGGCGGGTCAACCAGGCTCGCCCGAGTCAGTTGGGCTCGGCTGGGCCGAGCTAAGTGGCTCGGTCGGCCGGGTCCAACTCGAATAGGGCCCAAATTGGCCCAAAATGCAACCAAATCAATTTCAAATCAAATACAAGTCAATTCAAGTGCAAATCAAGCACCCAAACAGTCAATTAAACTTTAGATCGAAGTTAATTAACCCGAAATAAATTCGTTTCTAACTAATCGAACCCAGGGACCTCACATGGTTGGGCAGCAGGTGGGTAGGATAGGATCAGGTTGGTGTTGGATTAAGAGTGGGAAAACACATGCACGTACACATATTGTAGCGAGTGTGTCAAATGACCTCACTCGTATTTGGATCTAATTGTATGATCCAACTGTGATTCCTAGGGTCGCTACTGAGTCTACCAAAATTAGTGGTGAGTGAGATGATACATGGACAGGCCTATCAAGATCGAGAGATAGATAGGACAAAGTTATACAAGAGAGAAATGATTAGGGTATTTGGTCACTTCTTTCCAGTAAGTTGTCTTTACTGTCTTATGTGAACAGTTCTTTGTTTAATTTGAGTCGAACATTTCAGATACGAATTTGTGATATTACTTTCATTCTTTTAAGTATTCTCTAAAGGTATTTGGGGACTCATCAAATATGTATGCAATTGAAATCCTAGAAAGCTTTGATTTGAAACTATATTGTATGTGTAGCCAAGAAATGAGACATAATGCATGGCTTTAATATGTATGATTTCACTATACATGATACTTGCATTGATTGGTTGAAAGTAGCTTTAGTATGTATCATATAAATTAGCAAATTACCGTAGAAATTGTTGAGAAGGCCTAACCTAACCTTGGTTGCATGTCATGTAATATACTGCAAACTTGGTGCGCAAATAATACCTCATTGAAAAGTTTGCTAGCTTTGGCATTTATAATCACTAGAATCCATTTTCTGTGGAATTTGCTAAAGTAAAATGGACATCAAGTCTAAAGAGTTAATTTTAGTATTTTGATCAGAATTGCTTATATTTGTTCTTAAATTTCATGTTGTTATTACTGTTCACTATAAGTTTTCCAAATTTGATCATCTATGATCTGGTATATTCAGGTTGTTCTTCTGTACATGTTAATTTATTTGGCTCCTATGTGGTGCTTCCATTCTCTTTGATATGTAAAGGACATGTCTTCGTGATGCTGTTGAACCTAAGCTCAATCACTATGGTTCTCACATGTTGTTTTTCTCTATTTTTTAAACAAGAATTTTTAACGGCATAAAATCATCTTGAAAGAAGGCTTGAGCTTGTTTTAGATTCATGTGAATATCCTTCTTTTATGATGAAGCTATGACTTAATGATTTCCTTTGCTTTTTTCTTAGGATTTTGAACAATTTAAATTCTACACATTCATACGCAGCACTCTTATGGCTTCTTCGTATGTTGCTTATGTTGTAGTGTGTATTAAAGTGTACTAAATCTTAAATGATTAGCTTGATTATGTTTATTTTATTGTAGTCCGCTTAGCAAATTTGTTCAATTGTTTGTTACTATAGTTTTCAGGTCTTTAGAGCGTATTCTAACTGGTTTAAGCATAGTCCTTGCATATGTTTATAGGTTTCTAATATTCAAGGTTTTTATTACCATATCAGGTCGAGTTTTGGTAAATTCCAAACTGGAGAGTGCCGAGCATGTCAACCGTGCCTAAATGTGCTGATAATGATTTATTGTTTTATGATTTTATTAAAAGAGAAAAAAGCACAGGATCATGCGGGCGTGTTGCCTTCATGACATAAAATATTCGCAATTTTTTGTTTATTGATTAACTTATTGGATACATACTGCTCCTTCTATAGCCAGCTTTTCTTGTCTTAACTGTATGCATAATTCCAACATCTATTTGATCTCAACTTAAAGAAAAACATTGAAGTAAGGTGGAATCCTATATGTTATTTAGATGTGGTGGTCTAGAAAGTATCTTGCTATGTATTTAGGTTATCATTTTGTTAAACTATTTTTGTGAGTTATATGTCTAGTTTTTTCGTAGTCTGGAAGATATGTAGTGAAGGGAACATATTGGTTTTAGCTTATGAATTGTTTGATAAATTGCTACTGTCATGCTAATGAGATATGGTTTATTTTCTTTTATCTGTTGGCTCAATAGTTGTCTTCCAGTCATACTATTTTCATTGATGTTTCACAATACATAATTGGATGCGAAAAAGCACTCTGCTTTCATCATAGAGCAGCTTTGTAAGATTGGTTTATGTTCTTTTACCTCTTTGATTGCACCCTTTTCTGTGATGCTCGGATTGTCAAGCATACGTTGGTCTTATATGTTATAAATGATGTCGCAATAGGGTCACCAACAGATTTTGCTATCATAAGATACTATGTTGTATACTTGGCATTCTATGCTATAAATATAATCAAAGTTGTGGCGGAGCTTCAACCAGAGAGCGCCTGAATAAATGAGTTACTCAAATTTTGTGCGGCCGTGTTAGTTGTTCTTTATTCTAAAAAAGCTGTCACTGCAGGATTGGATCTAGACCCTAGAAAAGGTCCTAGGATCCTGATAGTTTACTGGATTTTATAGCATCTTTTTGAAAGGTGAAGTAACTGTTTGAGTTGTCAATCACTTACAGCCTCGTTTTAATTATAAAGAAAAGACTGATGTGGAGACTCAAAGTAGACTAAAAGTTTATAAAGTAGTGGATGCATCTTTGCATGGATACACTTGAAAGTGAATTACATAGCAGTATAACTGGCTTGGTGAGAATCGTGTGTTGTTCGTGTTACCTCTCTATGTTTTGTGCAGTTTAAGCCACACATTTTGAAATTTGAGATCCGTATAAATGTTAATCGCTAGTTATCAAAATACTATTTTAGAGTCTCTTAATTTGTTGGAGAGTGTTTGCAAAGTGAATAGTGGAAGTACTTGCCAAACTCGGTAGTGAAGGCACTTGTAGTTAGAAATGCCTTGCAGAAATGATGGTTGCGATGATGTCGTCTTTAGTTCATGTTGAAGCCTAATACCAGGCATTTGCCTTTGTGCAGGAAAATGATGTTTTCATATTGCTTGCCAATATCGTTTTGCGGGTAAGTTTTTATGCTTTCCGCGGCATGTCTCATTTGTTTCATTTATTAAAGTTCTACTTAGCTAGATCTTTAATGTTTGACTCATTTATCAGTTCAGTAAACACTAGAGATAAATTTTGCATGCAGGATGAAGTACAGGCTATCATCGTAAGACGTCAGCTCTTTAACTCATGTCTAGCATAGGGTATTCTCTGATTTAAAAGTTATTAAGTTCAAATTGTTGTTAGACGAATGTTACATGGTGCATTGGTTTACGTATTATTATGGCTCAAAAAAGGCAATTCACCTAGTTAATGCCTGCACATGTTTTCATTAACATAAAAGTAAATAATTTTTTTTTTGCTTGATCATAGTCAGCTGTATATTTTTGTGCTACTGCATGTAGGAATTGGTTGGAAAACCAACTTACTAGTTGTGCATGCTTACTTTAGCTTACCGCTAACTGGTTTAATCTTGTTAATATTTATTTTTTTCTGGAACTTTTGAGAAGTTATGTATTACCCCTTTCTTTGTGTTGCATTTGACGTGCTAAGTGTATCTTTCCTTATGTAATTGTGGATTGACGTCTGCGGTGTTCAAATCAGGGCAGCCTTATACTTTATCACATGCTATTTCTCGAGAAAGGTGCTCATGTAAGTTGTTCTGTCTTCTTTTTCTAAACTTGTACTAGCTTCTATTCAGAAAGAAAAGCTGTCTAGGAGGTAGTTAGCTGTGTCAAATATATTTTTGCCTAACTTTTAATAGCATCCTTCAAATCTTTTATCTGCTCAGGGTATCCATGATTTGACTTAAATTTTCACCCTTATAGGAGAATATAGAATATTAAGAACTGACATATTCTCTGAAAAGGTTTTATAACCTCAAATATCATGTGCTTCACACTATAAATAAAGTTCTGTCTATTTTGCTAAAGAAATTTATTATTTGTTAAATTTTATAGTGGCGCTCATGAGATTTTGCATCTGAGGAAAAACCTACTCAGAGCAGTTCTGGGCTTACTGGAGCATAAGGTTAGGATATTGCAATGTTTGATAATTAATATCAAAGGTAATATCAATGTAATGTATCGGTTCATCCATTTTCTCTTTGAGTTGGATATTTACCTGGTATATTCCAAGGAACGCAAGTCGTTAGTGATAGTGCCATTATACACATTGTCATCCTGGTTGTTCATGCATCAAAATATTTTATTCTATTTGTGTGGAGCTTCTGAATTGAGTTTTATAATTGATGCACACTGAGATTAACGAACCATACCCTGAAATGTGACATGTAATGAACGTGTCGTTGAATACGATTAGCAAACTATCCCGGTTGTTGTGTTCTTTTACACAAAGAACAATTAATACAAGTTGTAGAAATTGTTGCAAAAATTGAGCAGGCTTTAATGGTAATGTTTTTTGGAGAGGAATATTGACAGCAATGTATTTGGTTGTGTATAAGTTGAGCTTAGTGGATTAAATGCTTTGATAAAATGATTGAGGCACCTAGACCAGGTTAAAAGTGATTGCGTAGAGGAGAAACATTTTGGTGTCGTTCTTTACAGCAATATTGAGAAGGTTTGATTTGAGGGGTTTCGATACAAGAAATGGAGGCCTATGACAAGGGAAAGCATGATGATGAGGAAGGCCTAAAAGGGTTTAAGGTTTTTGTTTAATATAATTCCATGTTATAATTTTGGTTCTCTGTTGCTGCATTTTTTGTCATAGGTTAATGTTAATTGGGTTAATGGATATCACCCTAAAATAATTGAAGAGATTTTAGTGGTATAATTGGTTTGGGATGGGTGAACAGATATTTTAAACACTTGGCATGTTAGTTTGGTTAAACTATGGACGGCTTGTATTGTTTATGTTTATACATACATGTGATTATGTTTATATTGTATTTGTGACGCATGATATGTAATGGAGGGGAAATGCATTGGTGTCGCTCATTGATTCTGCGATGACTCACGCTCTCCTTGTTTTGCCCTTTTCCAGATCCGAAAAATAGAGGCAAGGCACCGGCCGAAGGTGCTTGATCGCCTAGCTAGTTAGGGGGATAAATTTCTTGTGCTAGAGGTATTTTGGGGGATTTGCATCTTCAAACTTATAGTTTTGATAGTTGTACCTAAACAAGTTTAAAAGTGGAGAAGGTTATGTAAATGAAGTGTTAACTCACATTTTTGTATTCGATCATGTTTTAAAACTATGTATGGATGTTTTTTGAGGTTTTGGTATTATAAAACCTTGTTTAGTGGAGATGTGACTTGTCATGTTGAAGTTTTAATACCTATATGGTAGTTGAGTAGTTGAGTTCTTATGAAAGTCAAGTTTATTTTTGCATAAAACTGCAGTATTGGTCAATCAAAATCGAAAACGCTCGACCGATTGTATTATGTATTTACGACTTGTATAGAACTATCGGTCAACAAATAGTTGAGAACAGTTGATCGAAAAGTTCTCTAGAATGAGAATTTTCAAAACCGTTTTAAATTGTTTTATTTTGAGGTTTGGGTATTTTTATATCTAGATGGCACATATCTAAGATACACTTCCAAAAGTTTTTAGAAAAATGTTATTTGAGCCGAAATTTGGAGATAAGGTTTCAAAACGGGAGTTTTAAGTTAAACGGATTTGGACCAGATTGTCAAGGATTCTTGAATATCAATGAGGGAGATTGATGCATTAAAATCTTTAGTAAGCTGAGTTCGGACAGTGGGCATAGTTTAGCACCCTTGGGCCAGGTGGTTGTTGCGGAGTGCGAGGCTCAGAGTCGCATCTCCGAAGGTTGTGTAGCCGCCGAGTAACTCCCACAGGGCGTTGTGGGATCGACCTTGCTGCAGGTTTGGTGTCCGGATGTGCACTAGTGGCTTTGATACCAGTCGGGTTACCCTGGTTTGGGTTATTTCGGCACCTAAACTAAACATAAGAAGGCTACTAGTTTGGTTTGGTGAAATTCAACCTAACATAATCCAAGATAAGTTAATGGCATAATTGATTTGGGATGAGTAATCGGCTTTTGGATACTTGGCGTAGTAGCTACTTATGTTACGGATGACTTGTGATGCTTTGTTTTTATTTCGCCTTGTACTCTATGCGATTACGTATATGTATTTGAGATATCTGTGATGCTCGATATGCATTGATAATGAAATGCAATTGTGCCGCTCACTGAGTCTGTGATGACTTATACTCTTTTGTTTGCCCTTTTAGAGATCCGAGATCCGGGGAATCAGGGCAAGGCATATGTTGAAATTGTTTAGGCGTTTAGCAAGTGAAAGGGATACACTTTTGTGATAGAGGTATTTTGGGGGCTGCCTATATCTCATACTTGTATAAATTTCGGTTTAAGCTTTTAATTGTAGTAGATGAACTTAAAGTGTAAAGGATATGTAATGAAGTACTAACATGTGTGTAAAGGATATGTAAGCCCCCCGTTTCCCAAGTTTTCGGGGGCTGATTTGCACACCCCCGAAAGTAGGGGGCTGATACGCAATTATCCCAACTATGTATGAATGTTTTAAATTGTCTTGTAATTATAAAACCTTCAATGAAATTATGGACTCTTTTAAGAAGTTTTCCCGTATTTTCTATGCAAATGCATTTTTTTTATATAACTTGTGATTTAGGAGTTGGAAGTCACTTTCAAAATTTATGCATGTGTATTTATGCTTAATAGGTACATGTATGTTTGAAATGCATGTGAGACGTATTCCGGTGATTTTCGGGTACACAATTGTATGTATATCTGAAGCTGTTAGTGCAAATTATGCGAGTGCAGAGTGACCCGACAGGAAAGGGAAAGCTATGGCGGAAGAAGAGAAAGCTGGGTGGCCCCGCTGATAACCGAGCTACTCCTAGTGGGGAGGGTAGGTAGCAGAGGCCCGCATCCGGTCGGGATCGGCTGGGCCAAGCCAGTTTGGCTCGGTTGGCTGGGTCCGAACCCAATTGGGCCCAAATCAACCCAAAACGCATGATTTCAATCCCAATCAAATCAAGCACTCAAAAAAATATATACAAATCAACTAAACCTCTCAAACAATCTCGATAATAATTATTCTAAATTCACGGACCTCATAATAAGCATGTCATACAAGCAAACACATTTTACTAAGAGTAGTTCCCTAGCAAACCTACTATAATACTCATCCAGTAGAACATCTTAACAATATCATTATAATCATACATATTTTACTAACATTTCAGCATAAATCAAACATGGGTAGCACACCATAGTAAACATACTAACATGATTAACACCCAATCAACATACTAGAAATCCCATAACAAGTATAATATACTGTAACTACCGGAAATATTAGGCGATAGAATACTAAAAGAAAATGGCATTAAGTGTAGAACCTTCCTCAAATTTCTAAAGGTCCCTGAAATTTAGCATAAAGCTATATATATGGACTCTAAAAGGTATTCAAACAACTGATCCATTTCAAGTGGAAACTAAATATGCACGCATGCTTCTCGTCTATACATGTTCATAAGGATGTCTAACATAATAGTTTCATGGTTTAGTTCAAAACCAAACTTTCTGTGAAAATACTAACAATATTCTGATCAACCGAAAACTGTAGCAAGACTTTACAAAGAATCAACTACTTAACTGCAGTACAAGCATAACATATTTCCACATAAGTTGTTTCAACGACAACACCCTTCCAGAACATTAAGTTTTGTCAAATAGGATTGTAAAAAAAAAGGAACTTATACAAACATAAAGTTCCAATAACCAAGGAGGTAAATAATCCAAAATACTATGCTTCCGTGATTATCACACCATTGGGCTAGCTTTTAGTAGTAAAACCAAAAGATCATCATCTGCGAGATTTTACATATATATGTATATATATATATATATATATATATATATATATATATATAACTTTCCTCTTTATGAAACTATAAAAAATAAAAAGTGGACAGAGGGCGGGGAAGGAGAAGTAATTGGAGAAGAGTGGTGGCTGTTGGGCTGTAGTGGAATGACAAAGAAAGTGAACAGAGAGGGCGGTGGGAAGGAGAAGATAAAGTGGCCTTAAAAAACCAACCAGCATTGGCGCAGTTGATTAGCGAAGCTGGAAGTTGGAAGTAGACTAAAAATCTATCATTCGTGAATTATAGGTCGGAGGTTTGAATCCTGGCAACATCTCGTTAAGAGGGTCTACCATTTACCGCTCCGTACCCGGTCGAGATATATGATAGAATCAAACTCGGCAGTTACAAACTAGTTTTGCATATTAAGTCCCCTTACTTCAATATTAGTAAAAACAACCGTCTTTTAATTTATACTATAAACCAAACATGATTTCAAATAATTGAGTTAAGATCTTAGTACTCAATGTTTTACTAATAAATTGTATCCAAAGTCCGGTAGGCTAAACAAAAGTGACGACGAATTGTTCGATTTCTCTTTTTTTTTTTTTTTTAACGTCAACTATTACGAAAAGAGGGCCAGCATGTTTTGCAAAAAGTCCACGAAGCACCCTCTGGGGCCCACCAGGGCGCTCAGACCATCCACTAGAAGATCCTCCGGCTAGTCTGAATGACCCTTCAGCATGATGTACAAGAGTTGGTCGGACGAACTGAACAATGCCAACGCCATTCCAAGGTCATCCACATACCTGCAACATCACTACCAAACTCTACAACCCTTTGACTTTCGTCCAACAGGAGCTTGAACTGGTGGAACTCCTACCAATCGATCCTGGTTAGAGAAGGGTTCCTCATTGTAGCCTTTGATTATTTCACCAAATGGAGTGATGCTGAGCCGCTTGCCTCAGCTACTGAGAAAGTTATGTTGATGGTTTGTTTGGAGGAATTATTTGAATCCCACCGACCCTCATATTTAACAAGGGACTCTAGTTCATCGGGGACTTATTTGCAAATGAGTGCACTCACCTCGGCATTAAGTATCGGTTCTACGATGGCTACTCTGTAATGCCCCGGGTTTCGGTGCGATCGGCTGGCGCGAATGCACGAAACCGCGCGGTCTGCGCAGGTTTCGGTCGACCGAAAGGTAAGTATCGGTCGACCGAAAGTTATGGTTTGGGCGCAAGATGGGCCACAATTGGGCCGTGCGCGGGATTAATTCAAAAATTATCCCATACCACTTAGCCTAGATGGAAAGTGGTGTTGATATACTAGGGGAGGCCTTAGCCTACCACCACCATGAGGATCCTCCTTTTCCGGAAGGGAAAAGGGCCCCGGCCGTGTGGTGCGGCCGGGGCATGGGGGCGGGGCCCGGGGCGGGGAGCGGGACGCGACAGAAATGGTATCAGAGCGACCCCGGTCACGGATACGGGTGGGTGCGTAGGCCCAGGGACCCGCGTAAGGCCAAGAAGGCTGCGGTAGGGGCATGGTGCGCAACTTGCGACCCGTGTGACTGGGGAGAGACTGGGCATGTACGTCCGTCCGTGACCTGTCCTGTACGACGGGGACGTCGTATCCTAAGGTGTGGGGGGTGTAATGCCCCGGGTTTCGGTGCGATCGGCTGGCGCGAATGCACGAAACCGCGCGGTCTGCGCAGGTTTCGGTCGACCGAAAGGTAAGTATCGGTCGACCGAAAGTTATGGTTTGGGCGCAAGATGGGCCACAATTGGGCCGTGCGTGGGATTAATTCGAAAATTATCCCATACCACTTCGCCTAGATGGAAAGTGGTGTTGATATACTAGGGGAGGCCTTAGCCTACCACCACCATGAGGATCCTCCTTTTCCGGAAGGGAAAAGGGCCCGGCCGTGTGGTGCGGCCGGGGCATGGGGGCGGGGAGCGGGACGCGACATACTCCCCCAAGCCAATGGGCAAGTATAAGTTTCTAACAGCACCATCCTTATCCTAAACTTCGACCGACTGAGCTATCATGCATCCTATGGTCCGACTGCACCACACAGCGAACGCCACTTGGAATCCCCCGTTCAACCTTATTTATGCGCGAAAAGCGTGGTCCCAATTGAGCTAGGTGAACCGACCCGCAAGTGGCTTACTTTGACCCCGACATTAAATGATGAGATGCTTCAACTTGACCTCGACCTCTTAGAGAATTCGGGAAGCTACGGCAATGCGTGTGGAAGCCTTACAAACAGTGGGTTGCGGCCTACCACGACTATAACGTCTTCCCCTAAGTGATTGTACTTCGCTTAAGGCATGCACCCGATCAGCCTACGAAAGCTTGGAGATAACTGGAACAAACCGTATCTTGTCGTACGCAACGTAGGCAATGGGACCTATAAGTCGTCAAAAGGTCTGGACATTTATTACAGTCCTAGATATCTAGGTGATCTCAATTGCGATAACTCCACATACACTTGACGAGCCTTCATGATGTTTTTAGTTCATGGAGGATTTTGCGTGGTGATTGTCGATCAAGATAGAGGATTTCGTGAGTGAGAAAGTAGGGTTGGAGCCTACAGAGGCTGCATTGAGACTATCGATTACTATGTTGCATTTTTATTAACACACACACACACACATTTTTTTGTAAACTTTTGAAATGAAAAGCTATGGAAATGATAAAATATATCTTATTTTATTCATCGTTTGATAAGAAAATATTAAAGAATACCAATCAGGAGCTACGTAGTAGTTTAAGAATAAATAAAGTATTTTAAAAAATTTTATTAATATATACACACACACACACAATTTTTTTGTAAAATTTTGAAATGAAAAGCTATAGAAAGGATAAAATATATCTTATTTTATTCATCATTTGATAAGAAAATATTAAAGAATACCAATCAGGTAGTAGTTTAAGAATAAAGAAAGTATTTTTAAAAAATTATATATTATATATATATATATATATATATAAGTCTCGGCAGACTGATAATATGATCTAGTGTTGTATTTGTTCTTTTGTTTCATTACGTTGATAGAGATAACATGTCACCAGTTTAATCGGCAACCTATTATATTTTTTTTTTTTTGTAAATTGCAAGTGAGGTCGCCATTCTAAATAGCGCTCTCGCATGTCGCTCTTAGAGTAGTGACTCTTTTTTTTTTTAAATAAATTTGATAAATGATTTTAAAATATAAATAGTATTTTTGCTTAGAGCACTTCACATAAAAAATTGTGATACAAATGGATAACATTGCATTAGCAATTTTTAATAATAAATTATATTGTTTGATCTAAAATATTCTACCGTAATTTAATTTAATTTTTTAAATGAGGACTGTCGGATGAGTTTTGAAAGACATGTTTTTCTTTTTGACAATATTTGTCATAAAAATTCATTTATTCCTCTTTGCCACCCCCGATTTCATGAAACCCTACATCTTGGTTCATGGGAAATGCAAATCGATTTTAACCAGTGGATAGAAAATATATCAATTTCCCCACTTTCCACTTAAATCGCAAGACAAGATTATTTTACTTGCTGTCAAACTCTTCAATTCCCCACTTCACGCCTCTTCAATTTCCCACTCCCCGCCTTTCTTTTTCCCTAACCCTCCTGTTCCTCCCACCCCAATTTCATCTCCGTCTTTGCGAAAGATTTCGGTTCATCATTTCATGCAGATCAATTTTTAACCTGTGGGTCGAAGCATCGCCGTGGCGAGATCTCGAGATGTTCAGGAGATCCTTGAAAAGCTCTCCTCCGACAAGGCAAGGCTCGGGAAGTGAGCTTGTTGTTCTAAAGCCATCCAATTCTTGCTAGCCAATTTTCTTTTCTATTTATATCTTGTTCTTTGATATCCAGGAGGGAGTGGGGCTGCTAAATAGCTGGCTGGAGGGCGAGCGAGCAATCAGTTTTTGCAAAATGCTAGGCAGGAATATGGCCAAGATCAACGTGATGAGATTCCTCACGGTGGCAGATGTTTGTAGTGGTTTTTTCTTTGATATGTTGCTTGAAGAATCTTGACTAATTTCAGTTTGGTTTGCGTTACATATGGTTGCTTCATCTGAAACTTGGCCGTTTCTTCTCACATTGCTGACGAAGTGCATTGAGATTGAGATCGTTGCAAGCAAGAAGCGTCCTCCGAAGTTGTTACTCGCGAAGACACTTCGGATGGCTGTCCAATGTGCTGAGAATTTGAAACTCTCAGGTTGGTAGAAAATGGTTGTGATTACCTAAAATGCACTCTAACCGTCATTTAGAAACTCTGTACACCTTAATGGTTGCTGATAAACTACTTAGTTGGGATCACTATGCTGCTCGCTAAAGTAATATACAGCTTGTTCAAATGTTGGAAGCTTATGATCTCAGGAAACAATAAGCACTACTGCATAAAATCTATGTGATATCTCATCAGCTAAGATGACTTAATTTTCTCATGGTTGATGTGGATAAGCTTGCTCAAAGTTCTATTCATTTCTTCAATTGGGAAGTCAAATTTCACAGACCAAGTCCTCAGCCATAAGATATGTTTGTTCATAGCTGCGATTGTTTGTTTCAGTTTAACTTATGGATTTTTAACAATTTAAAGACACATAAAATAATTTGGTCTTTGTAATGTAGGTTCTTTAAAATTTAAACTATTATATCTTCAAGATGACAGCTACACAGCTTATTTAAAACTGGCTCTTTCTACCTGTTGCTGTATTTGGTACTTGGGTAATGTTTGAAAGATATAACGAGATTACATTTGAATCCTTGGTAATTCCTACTGGATCAAGTTTTTAGTTGTAAATAGTAATACAAATTTTTTAATTTTTTTCCCTTTAAAAGTAGCAACTGTTAGTGTTTGTAATTCACCATTGCGGACCAGGAACTTTTTCGATATGTGTATTGTAGTATTTCAAAATTCATCTTATGGCAATTGACTAGTCAACCATGACTGGTGAGAATCTAATTCCAAACCATCCTGGTTCAGATGCTGGTCAGAAGTTTCTTATGTGACCTAATTTGGTTGGGTACGAGGTGGGTAGGATGGGATCAGGTTGGTGTTGGACTAGAGAGGGAAAAGACATGCACGGACCCATATTGTAGCTAGTGTGACAAATGACCACACTCATATTTGGATCTAATTTTGTATGATCCAACCGTGATTCCTAGGGTCGCTGCTGAGTCTACCAAAATTAGTGGTGAGGGAGATGATACATGGACAGACCTATCAAGATCGAGAGATAAATAGGACAAAGTTGTACAAGAGAGATATGATTAGGGTATTTGGTCACTTCTTATCAGTAAGTTGTCTTTAATGTCTTGTGTGAACAGTTCCTTGTTTAATTCGAGTTGAGCATTTCAAATACGAATTTGTTATATTACTTTCATTCTTTTAAGTATTCTCTAAAGGTAGTTGGGGACTCATCAAATATGTATGCAATTAAATTCCTAGAAAGCTTTGATTTGAAACTGTATTGCATGTGTAGCCAAGAAATGAGAAATATTGCATGGCTTTATATGTATGATTTTTTCTTATACATGATAATTGGTTGAAAGTAGCTGTATGTATTGTATGAAGTAGCAAAATATCGTAGAAATTGTTGGGAAGGCCTAAACTAACCTTTGTTGCATGTCTTGCAATATACTGCAAACTTGGTGTGAAATCAATACTTGATTGCAAAGTTTGCCAGCTTTAGCATTTATAATCACTAGGATCTATTTTCTATGGAAATTGCTAAAGTAAAATGGTCATCAAGTCTAAAGAGTTAAGTTCAATATTTTGATCAGAATTGCTTACAATTGTTCTCAAATTTGATGTTGTTATTACTGTCCACAATAAGTTTCCCAAATTTGATCGTCTATGTTCTGGTTTATTCAGGTTCTTCTTTTGCAATTGTTAATTTATTTGGCTCCTATATAACGTTTTTATTCTCTTTGATATGTGAAGGACATGCCTTCGTGATGCTGTTGAACCTAAGCTCAACCACGATAGTTCTCTAATATATCGGAGTTTGAGCGTGATGAACTAATAAAGGAACATACGGTATGGGCTAAACTTGCTTCATATTGCTCCTTCGTTAGTGGTGGTCTGCGTAAGTGTTGTTCTTCTTATTTACATATTATGAGCAAACTATGTAACAAATTTTCTTCTTGCCTAGTAGATATTTGTGCGGCCATGTTAGTTCTTCATTCTAAAAGAAGATGTCACTGCAGGATTGGATCTGGACCTTGGAAAAGGTCTTAGGATCCTGATAGTTATACTGGATTTTATAGCATCTTTCTGGAAGGCAAATTAATGAAGAAGCTGTTTGTGTAGTCAATCACTTCGAGCCTCGTTTTAATTACAAAGAAAAGACTGATGTGGAGACTCAAAATAGACTAAAAGTTTATAAAGTAGTTGACTGACAAAAATTTTTCAGCATCCTGGCATGGATTCACTTGAAAGTGAAATACATAGCAGTATAAGTGGCTTGGTGAGAATCGTGTGTTGTTCGTGTTACCTCTCTAAGTTTTGTGCAGTTGAAGCCACACATTTTGATATTTGAAATCCTTATAGAAGTTAATCGCTAGTTTTTAAAATACTGCTTTAGAGCCTCTTAATTTGTTGTAGTGTTTGGAAAGTGAATAGTGGAAGTACTTGCTAAACTCGGTAGTGGAGGTACTTGTTGTCGCGTCCCGCTCAAAGCCCCGGGCTCCGCCCCCAAAGCCCCGACCGCACCACACGATCGGGTCCTTTTCCCTTCCGGAAAAGGGGTACACGCCCAAATCCACATTTTCGGTCGACCGGTCGGGGTTTCTGGTCAACCGGAAACCGCGCAGATCGCACATTCTTGTGCCGATCCCGCCCGAAACCCGGGGTGTCACACTTGTAGTTAGAAATGCCTTGCAGAAATGATGGTTGTGATGATGTCTTTAGTTCATGTTGAAGCCTAATACTAGGCGTTTGCCTTTGTACAGGAAAATGATGTTTTCATATTGCTTGCAATATCGTTTTGCGGGTTAGTTTTTATGCTTTTCGCGGCTTGTCACATTTTTCATATATTAAAGTTCTACTTAGCTAAATGTTCAACTTTTTGACTCATTTATCAGTTTCAATAAACACTAGAGATAAATTTTGCGCACAAGATCAAGTAGACCTAGCTGTTGTTCCTCGTGATATTCAAGTACAGGCTATCATCATCAGACATGAGCACTTTAACTCATGTTTAGTTAGGGTATTCTCTGATTTAAAAGTTATTAAGTTCAAATTAGTGTTAGACGAATATTACATGGTGCGTTGGTTTGTGTATTATTATGGCTTAAAAAAGGCAATTCACCTAGTTATTGCCTGCACATTTATTCATATTAACATAAAAGTAAATATTTTTTTTTGCTTGATCGTAGTCAACTATATATTATATTGCTACTGCATGTAGGAATTGGTTGGAGAACCAACTTACTAGTTGTACATGCTTACTTTTAGCTTACCACTAACTGGTTTAATCTTGTGAATATTTATTTTCTGTGGAGCTTTTGAGAAGTTATATATTTCCTCTTTCTTTATGTTGCATTTGACGTGCGAAGTTTAACATTCCTCGTGTAATTGTGGATTGATGTCTGCAGTGTTCAAATCAGGGCAGCCTTATACTTTATCACATGCTAGTTCTCGAAGAAAGGTGCTCATGTAAGTTGTTCTGGCTTCTTTTTGTAAACTTATACTAGCTTCTATTCAGAAAGAAAAGCTGTCTAGGAGGTATTAGCTGTGTCAATTTATTAACGCGTAACTTTTAATAGCATCTTTCAAATCTTTTATCTGCTCAGGGTATCCCTTATCTTCACTGTTGCAGGAATCACCAAATTTGAATGAGCAAAATGTTGTGCTCATTCCCGCTGCCCTATTTTCCTTGAGGGCAGGTTGTGCTCCGCTCTTGGCTTACTCTGTATATGAATCTGCCTTTTCAGATTCTGGGCAACGCTGGTCAAAGGTACTTGATGGTTGTTTGGCCGGAACACGACCATGATATATTCATCTTTTAAGTTAGCTTCGTCTTTCTTTCTTCTGTTAACAGTTGTCAGCACAGAATGAGGGTCAGGGAGTTATAGATGAAGTTACAGCAGTGGATTTTTGCTGAAATTAAAGAGAAACCTCCTGATCTGGAATGTTTATCTGTATACTTAGGTGTCCAGTTCCTTGTACGTTAATCGTTACATCAATTTTATCTTTTCTTTTTTTATAAATCTGGACAAAGAATTATCCTAGTATTCGGCTTCCTCGCTTTATTAGGGAGACATTGATTTGTGAGATGGATAATTATATAATGGGGTTCCTGTCTTCTGCAGAAAATGAGAAGATTGTTTTGTTCAATTTTTTATTTGGCGGTTCCCTTTTACACAACATCTATTGTTTCATTTTGGCTTGGTTAGAGGACTCCATTTTTCTTGCTACTTTTTTTTTTGTGCCATGGTTGGCTATAGTTTTCGGCCTTAGTGTTTATTAAAATATAATGCTGAGGTTATTTTGAAAGTTTACTTAAGGTTTAAACCACCTAGATTACATCGACATGCTAGCTACTTCATATCAAGCGATTTTACAAGTCTCTGACCACTGATGCTTTATTTAAATGCTGGATAGTATCTCAAAGAATCTATGAATTTTAAAGTTTAATCTTTAACTTGATGTGCGTAGTGATTACTGTTTCCACTCTTTTGCTTCATCTAATCATAACGAAGCACTGTGATGGGCAAAGCTCTCCTAGTTTTTAGAAGAAAGAGAGAATAATATTAATTTTGATGTATAGGTGTATATAGCTTTAGTTAAGTGTTGTTTGTGACCTCATACTTTGTTTTTGCAAAGGATGTAGGTTGTGTTGGTCTATGCATGATGTCACAGATCCTTACCAAAATTTCAATAACTAGAGATAATATGGGCTTGAGTGGAATTGAGATATACTATCTTCAACTTTGATAGATTATTTAAATCTATGTTGGGTTTTATAGGGTAAGTTATATTATGTAAGACATTGATAAACAAATCAAGTTAAGCTACATGCAACAATTCTCTCTCTCTCTCTCTCTCTCTCTCTCTCTCTCTCTCTCTCTCTCTCTCTCTCTCTATTTTGCTCCCTGCTAATAACTAAATCGGAGGTAGACATGAAATCTAAATGTTGCAGACTTTTTTTTCATATCAAAGTGGTATGTAACTATGTATGCATATGTAAACACATCAAGCAAAATTTATGCATGCTTGCACACATTTCAATCAACAATGGCGATAGTACCATCATCCTATGATTGCGTGTCTTTTGCAGGCTCAAAGAGGAAAGGGCTCATCTATTTCCCAAGGCCTTCAACTACGTTATTGGTTTACTAAATGATGCTGTATGTATGATTAACGAGAAGCATAAGGCAGTTATTTCTTCTGGACATTCTTGTCTTAACTTGGCAGTTATTTCTTCAAAATTTATGCATGCTTGCACGCATTTCAATCAACAATGGCGATAATACCATCATCCTATGATTGCGTCTCCTTTGCAGGCTCAAAGAGGAAAGAGCTTATCTATTTCCCAAAGCCTTCAAGTACATTATGGGTTTACTAAATGATGCTGTATGTATGATTAACGAGAAGCATTATTTCTTCTTTCTTTCTTTTGTTAGCAGTTGTCAGCACAAAATGAGGGCCGGGGAGTTATAGATGAAGTTACATCAATTTTATCTTTTCTTTTTTTCATAGGTCTGGACAAAGAATTATCCTAGTATTCGGCTTCCTCGGTTTTTTAGGTAGACATTGATTTGTGAGATGGATAATTATATAATGGTGTTCCTGTCTTCTGCACAAAATAAGAAGATTCTTTTGTCCACTTGTATGTATTTGGCGGTTCCCTTTTATGCAACTACATCTATTGTTTCATTTTGTCTGGGTGTGAGGACTCCATTTTTCTTGCTACTTTTTTTTTTTTGGCCATGTTTGGCTATAGTTTTCACACTACATGTTTATTAAAATATTATGTTGAGGTTATTTTGAAAGTTCATTACTTTAAGGTTTAAACCACCTAGATTGCTTCGACATCCTAGCTACTTCATATCAAGAGATTTTACAAGTCTCTGACCAGTGAAGCTTTATTTTAAATGCTGGATAGTATCTCAAAGAATCTATAAATTTTTTAATCTTTAACTTGATGTACATAGTAATTCCTATTTCCACTCTTTTGCTTCATCTAATCTAATGAAGCACTGTGATGGGCAAAGCTCTCCTTGTTTTTAGAAGAAAGAGAGAATAATATTAATTTTGATGTATAGTTGTATATAGCTTTAGTTAAGTGTTGTTTGTGACCTTATACTTTGTTTTCGCAAAGATGTAGGTTGTGTTTGTCTATGCATGCCGTCACCAGATCCTTATCAAAATTTTCAATTACTAGAGAAAATATGGGCTTGAGTGGAATTGAGATATGCTTGGATTTGAGATATACTATCTCCAACTATGATAGATTGTTTAAATCTATGTTGGGCTTGATCGGGTAAGTTATATTATTTAAGACATTGATAAACAAATCAAGTGAAGCTACATAAAACAATTCTCTCTCTGTCTCTCTCTCTCTCTTTTGCTCCCTGCTACTAACTAAATAGGTGATAACATGAAATCTAAATGTTGCTGTCCTTTTTTTATATCGAGAACACAAATAACAAAGTGGTATGTAACTGTGTATGCATATGTAAACACAGCAAGCAAAATTTATGCATGCTTGCACACATTTCAATCAACAATGGCGATAGTGCCATCATCCTATGATTGCGTCTCCTTTGCAGGCTCAAAGAGGAAAGGGCTCATCTATTTCCCAAGGCCTTCAACTACATTATGGGTTTACTAAATCATGCTGTATGTATGATTAACGAGAAGCATAAGGCAGTCATTTCTTTTGGACTTTCTTGTCTTAACTTGGTCTTTAATGCAAGTCCGTCTGTTCTTTCTTCTTTCCAGATTTTTAGTTCTTCCCACTCTTTGCCTTATTCAATAATGATAAAAGCTCTATAGAATTTGCTCTACTAGAACAAGTCATTCAGTTGGCGGAGGAACTCTTTAGTAGCTCTTTCTAGACTTATTCTTGAGATTTCAAATACTGTAAGAGATATGGAATTTGGTGTTCACGTGTCCATATCTTTTTCATCAAATTTACTTCAAGACTATAGCACATTAACGAGGGTATAGTACAGATTGTTGATATGAGTTGGATGCAGATGATTGTTCCAAAGATGCCAATTCTTTTGTGACTAGTGATAAAGTCAAGCACGATTATTTTCTTTGCTTACTTGGGAAACTTTGCTTGACTTATTAAAGCAAGAAGACGACGCCGAGGCACAAGTTATTTACATAAAATTTATCATTTTTCTGCAGCGTCTATATTTTTTCGTTGATTCTTTTGTTTTGTTTTTTTTTGTTCAAATTTTTTAGCTTTATGAGAATATTATCTACCAAATGTGCTAGAACGTCCCAGCCTCCTCTGAGAAACTGGCATCTTTTGGTATTATATGTTTTCAAAGTCTTTTCTATTTTGTGTTTATTCCCATGGCTTCTTAACGTGGTACAACTAATTTCAGTATGTGTACCTTGTGTGTTTGACTTGGACATGTTCTTTTATTAGGTTGATTCCCCAAAAAAGATGATGGACTCCAGTAGAACATCTAAACTTTGTACCTTTAGAATCATAACCGCATTCATGCTTTGTTGAAATCTTTGAGAAATGAAAATAACGACGTCAAAGGCACCGACTAGGAAAAGAAGGAAAAAGCAGAACAGTTGATCCCTATACAGGTACTTGTTAACTTTGGAAGATATTATGTTGTCAAAGTAGAAGACTAAAGATACGTACCTACAAGATTTTGTTACCTGCTCTTATGTACATCAGTTTGTTAACTGACATTTCTTTATTTTCTTTTTCCTGGATAGCTATGTTTTTGAGACTTCTACAGACCAGAAAAGACAGGAGATGACCTATGCCTCTCTCTACACGCCTATATAGCGTCTATCTTCGTCACGGTTAAATAACATTATATTAAGTGATACCTTAAGAAAGGGACTGCTAACCAGTACGACATTCCAAATGTACAACCGAATAAGAGTTAGTATTTCTTCTTGCGTAGATTATAGGCATTTCACTACGCAAAAGCTGAGACTCTGAAATTTGTCTATAGTACCTATGTTGAAGCACGTAAATCAGTCCCTGTTTTTCATAGCATGGTGAACAATGTCTATTGTGTATATGAAAATCCATTTTGTAGGAAAAGTAATGAGGTCAGGTCTTAGCTATAGTTGGATGTCTTTCTAAATTTCCGGTTTTCTAGAATTCAGCAAGATCATGATTGCAAAAACAGCATCGTAACCTGATGCAGATGAACTTCATCGCTTTTAGCTTATATACTCCATTAGATAAAAATCAGTGGAACTGCTGATACATTTCAAACAAAGGGGGAATTTAAAGCACTGAACTTTTCCAGTCTTACATTGATTCTGTAAAGCTCATTTTATTTAACTTATGAATAGAGTATTTTTGCTTTTTTTTTTGTTTGAGAAATAACTGCTACAGTAGTGTTAATGAGAACTTTCCACCCAGTAGCTTCATGTTTCGCTTTTATGATTCCCTTGTTTCCACAGGTGGTTCCCTTTACGCCTAGTGCTGGTGTAATCGAATGGGTAGATCATACTATTCCACTTGGTGAATACCTATTGGGAAGGTTGTTTCCTAGTCATTTGCTTTACGTAATGACATTTAGTTATGATGGCTGCATGCTTAGATCTTGTTGCTACGTTCCTTAGTACTTAGAACTGGAGGGGTCTATGGACGTTATGGGAATGAGGGAATGGTCTTTTCTTCAATGCCTGGAGCACATTGGAAATGAAAGTTCAGATGAGGGTGTGAACAACCGCTAATAATTACATAAGAACATCTAGTTTGTCTATGTATCATAGAGTGGAAAATCAAGTACTATCATTACCCTAAAGAGGTGTTATTTTCAATTATTATTGCCTAGGTTCTGGTTGTCATATGATATATTGTTTTACTCTTTTACAGGAAAAGGACAAGGGTTAGGCTTTTCTCAAAGTCTGTGACAATTTGAGGTAATATTGCAACCAAAATTGTTGTCTAATCTCTAATTTGGTTGGATCAAGATTTAATTTAATTGTTGCTTTCTTATTCAAGCAGGCCGGCCATGCACAACTTCTTTCTGGAGAAATTCTTTCAGCCTGCTGAATTGTTTGAGTGTAGGCTAACTTACACTCGAAGTGTGGTTGCTAGTTCAATGGTCAGATATGTTGTAGCTTTAATTTGGTCGTTCATATCTCGCAACTTGTTAAATTCCTTCATACATAGTTTGTATAAAGCACTTGACATATTTCCTGATCAAGCTAAATAGTATTGTCATGAAACTTGATAATACAGAAATCATTCATATATCTTATTCCGTAGGACAAATTGGTCAACGGGCATTATTTTCTTGACGTTGAAACTAATATAGTTTTGCTTTTAGGTTGGCTACATTGTTGGACTGGGAGACAGGCATTCAACGAATATTCTGATTGATCAAGCCACTGCTGAGGTGGTACACATTGATCTTGGTGTTGCGTTTGAACAAGGGCTAATGCTTAAAACACCTAAGCGGGTTTGTATAATAGAAATTCCTCATCTTTAACTGATATTCCTTTGTAACTTTTGACGTTTAAGTCATTTAGTTTACAACAGTGTTATTAAAGGCGAAAAGCGCTCTAAGGCGCCAAGGTCTCAAAATGCCCGAGGCGCCAAATCGCTCTCGAGGCGCTCGCTTAGGTGGCATGAGGCGCTAATGCAAGTTTATCATGAATATAGAACTAGGATAAGAGAAAAATAATGAAACTAATATAACATCATATCTTAAATTCTTCAAGGGTTTCAACAAATAAGATGCATGTCAAAATCATAACATAAATACAAAATAACATAGAACTTACAAAATAAAACAAAATATAAACATTCCAAAAAGAAAACTTATGTATATTAAACATTCCAACAAGTTTCAAGATATAAAGTTACTCAACCTACTAAAATTCAATGTCCAAAAAGAGAACTACGCAAAATATAACCAAATACGGAATTATCTAATTATATTCTTCATCAAAAGTATCTTCTGCATCATCTAAACATTTATCTTCACCATCATTGCATAGATAACCTTCAATCCCTTCTTTAGAGTCTTCCGAGTTAGTTTATTCTTCAATCTTTTCTTCCCTTAAGTTTGAGGCTTTGCTTTTCCTTTACTTTTTTGAGATTGCACCTGGACATGACTCATTGTTGCTCTCCTTAAACCTGCTCCACTTGCCCTTGCCACATCTCTCCAAATCAAATTGTCATCCTTAAAAACCAATTCATTTTCTGCATTGGATGTATTGGTATCTATCTCTCCAACTATCCATTCATTGCTATCATCAATATCATACAATTAAATATGATCAATAACATCTTGTAAATCATATCGAGCCTTAAGTGCTTGATTATACTTGACATAAACCAAGTCGTGTAATAACTTGATAATTCAAGCATTTATTTTTTCTTTCATTTGTTTTTACTTTTTTACTCTTCATTTAAGTTTTTTTCAACCCTTAAAAGAGAAGGGCAAAAATGGCACATTATCTGTGCTTGCCTAGGCGCCCGGGCGAGCGCCTTAGTAGCGCCTTACTAATACTGCCTCGCCTTGATCTTCTTAAGGCGCCTGGGCCTCGCCTTGCCTCGCCTTAGCGCCTAGGCGAGCGCCCGGGCGCCTTTTAATAACACTGGTTTACAGCACTTTCAATGGGTTTGGCAGGTTCCCTTTAGGTTGACTATAGACATTATTGATGGAATGGGCGTCACTGGAGTAAAGGGCGTTTTTAGGAGATGCTGCGAGGAAACTATTTCTGTCATGAGGGCTAACAAAGAAGCACTTCTCACAATTGTTGAGTTTTGACAGCCTAGCTGAAATACGTCTTAACCTTGTGCTAAAGAAAAAGTTCACCGATTTCCGATCTTCAGGTTTTCATCCCTCTATATAAATGGCCTCTGTTACCCCTGAAGTCTTTCCAGCGACAGAAGGTACATTGAAATTAATTGGTCTTATCTTACTACAGTGTCCTCTGGCATCTCGAGTTATATTGCTGCGTGTCTTCTTTTATGTGGTTAACTTCAGTTAGGTTCTATATTGGATATGAGTATGAACGGCCGTCGTCACGGGTGCATGAGAATTAAGTTACTAATAATATTGCACATTTAGTTCGGCATATACGCATTTCTAATTATACCTCATAATTGTGACGCCCCGAATCCGGGGGCCGGAAATAAGGTGGAAATATACAAATGATATAAGATGTTATGAGCTAGTACTTCCGAAATACAAATACATTAATTACGAACTATTTAAATACACAGCGGAAACTATAAATACAATTTACATTTTCTTTATTTTCCCCAACTAACTTCTGAACCCCAAATCTCGCTCTACGATCGTCGGCGGTCCTCGCAACAACCTGCGGGGAGAGTAGTACCGTGAGTATATAAAAATATACTCAGTGAGTGACCCACCCCGGCAACCCCGCAAGGCCACGGCCAGGGTTGCAGTCACACACCAAACAAACACATAAAAGCATGCACACGTGTAATATCAAGTTGAAAGCATACATAAAGCATACCAGGGCATATGTTGCATGCAAAAACAAGTCTGCAATCGAACATAACTTGCATGCCAACATTCCTCAACGCATACCTCATTCATTGCGTACCAAATCCATATATAACCCATAACAAAGGATATATTAATATATATATATATATATATATATATATATATATATATATAAACATAACCACCAAGTCATCAACAAACCAAGAAACATATAATAAACATCATCAAAATATAAGGTAATCGATCACCCGAAACCCAATCCGGTTATGTCATTATCTTTCTTAAGTCAGCGTGGACTAAACTACCAAACCAGTTAGTCCTCTCATGTTTATAACTCAACACACCCTTCTGGTACACGCAGCACCAAGGATCTGGGTCAGACACGGTGCACGTCGCGTCCCCCAGTACCCTACAGCAGGGGCGATCCCTTTTGGCCTTAAGGGAGTTACTTGATCTACCGGCCTTTCCGGAATTGCCGATTCAAGCCTCGCCTGGTCTCGTAGCCGCCACCCTGGCCTCGGGCTGACCTTAACTACGCCGCGCGGTCTCTCTTCTTTCTCGAGACAACAAATATGGTACTCCGGCGCCCACATCGTCCCATTTCGATCCCGGTCGATATCCTCTCGACTCTCGGGAGAGCGAACCTAGGCGATGCAGTCCAACGAAAGAGCCCACAACAAATATTTTCACTTTTCAAATCTCATTAGCGCTCACGTTGTCAATGTCCACAATCACAACAATACTCACATTGGGCACACCAATCGCATAAGTACAAGTGATAGACATACAACGGTTTCCACGCTAATAGCATATAACCAAATCCTGATATCACATAAATGAGAAGAGAGTATTTCCGAAACATGCCAAAACCAAATAACATCATCACATAAATCTTATTAGCGCTCACGTTGTCGATGTCCACATTCACAAACCCAGTGAAAGACATACAACGGTTTCCACGCTAAAACATAATAGACACCGCATCAAACTGGCATGTTTTCATCCTCATAATAACATCATGCTAACCATCTAAGCATGCTCCAAATCATACATCACATAATATAGGGTCAACCACCCCAACATGAATCTCACAACAACATACATGCTAGAATCACATGATCCATCACAAATCCACATGCTTTATATCACAAGCATTCAAATAACCGAAAAGTAAAACCCTCTCACGGGTACATACCAAAACATCACAACAAGGATCAAGTGCGAACCCCTATATCATGTTCAACTCACACCTATCCCTAGTCGGCAACTCCGAACTCACAAGGAAAAGTGAAAGAACACACGAGGGAAACAACGCACATCACAAAAGTCCGCTCTACTAATGGTATTGCTAGAGCAATCGGCTCGCATACCGTCTAAGTAGGTCAATCACGCGGACAACAAGTCAAAGGCCACATCGCACCTTTACCACAATACAACGGCGCAGGCGGCGCACACACAACGATACAAAGGCAGAGACAAGCTTACCACGGACATGTCACACACACATACGGACGGATCATACGAAAGGTATTAATCCAGCAGTCGTGCTTTAATATTCTTCTAAGTAATAACCAAGTCAACGACCCTACAACAGGTATAACTAAAGCGCAGGCGGCGCTCAAAGTCACTAAGTCAGTCCAACACATTCTACATGTCACAAGGTAAACTTTTCTACGTAAATGTAAACATGGCAGTCATGCCCAACTACTCAGTCAAAACATAGAAAAGTCGGTAATAATCTACATAACATGTGTCATACAAACTATCCAAAGGATGTCACATCTACCTAGATGTCCGACAAGTCATAACGAGGGTGCATGTCACTACTACCAAGGTACTCGTTCAACCACAAGCTAAGGTACTCATTCAAACAAGTTATCACAACGTATGTCAATACCACTAAGTCATTGATTCGTTCACATACTAAGTACCCGCATAAATAAGTTAACACATCAACACGTGCTAATAAACACAATATGTATCCACACAACATACTTAAGATCAACAAATAAACATACAAGTGAGACCGCGGGTTCACTCACCTTCGTCCCGGTCTTACCAAACCGAGACCCGGCACACGGCGTGAATCCCTGCAGCTCATCCGAGAACAACCACACCAACGCGTTCACAGCGATAAGACGAAGCGACGGAGAAACTGAGATCGCCGGAGAAGCTCGCCGGAGACGGTCGGCAGCAGCTCCAGAGGTGGCGGCGGTGGTCGGAGCTACCAGACACCAGAGGAAGCGGCTGCGACGTCGGGGAACGATGACCGGAACAACAGCGGCGGCGGCGAAGGCAGCGGCCGAACAGAACAGAGACGCGGAGATGGGGATCCGACGCTACAGGGTCCAATCGGAGGCGGAGAGGCTCGACGGTGACCAAGGTGACGGCGAGACGCCAGGAACGGCGACGGAGAGGCGCGGCGGCGCCGGAATCGACGGTGGCGACAACTAGGGTTCAGCGCGGTCGAGGAAATCGAGCGCGAGAACGAGCGAGAGGGAGAGGGACAGGGCCAGAGGAGGGTGGGGGTCAGGTTCGGCGACGTGCCGGCGGCGGACGGCGCGGTGATCGGCGGCGGGCGAGATCGCGGGTGCACGCGATCGCGAGAGCGAGAGAGAGTGAGGTCGGGCGAGAGAAAGAGAGAAGTGAGCGGGTGCGGCGCGACCTGGCGAGTTTGTTTGGACAAGTTTGTTTGGACAAGTTTTGGCATTGCCATGATATTTAAAACGTGCATTTCCAAGAAACTGAAGATTATGCAGAGGCTAGCTTCCAGGAAAGTGAAGGCCTCTATGTGCGTGTTAGCATGAGATACTCTCATCGTTATTTCTTGAAAGTTTTCATCACTCATGTTGCCTTCTTGAAACTTATGGTCTTCTAGTGATGGGAATGGTGCTTGTCAATAGAGAACATGTCAAAATCAGATTTTCTTTTTGAATAAGTTCTTTTTTCTTTGGGAATTACAAGTGATCAGCATATAGTCTACTGTTGCATATAGTCTACTGTTGATGTTATGTATTCTCTCTCAAACAAGATATCTCATTATTTGCTATAACATTAATCTCTCTTGAGTATGAATTGTTTCTGCAGCGCTGTGGTTCATACTTCACTGCTGTATTGTATGTGGAACACTGGTGTGAGGAACAATTCAATGGCCTAACATTGGGATGTCCTGATTTTTCACTCTTGGAGTCGGTATATATCTAACATCCATGTCTAAATATACAAGCTTTTGTCCATTTTGAAGCTAGATATCAATTAGAAAGAAAGCAAGTGCAGCAATAATATGGTTTGTTTCTTCATATTTTTCATTTTGTTATGAGTTCTTTCCTAGAGCTAACTTGATTTTTCGTGCATGTTGAATGTCGTTTGACTTTGTGATGTCTCCTTTCCAGCTTCCACTAGATGTTGATCTAGTTGTTGCGGCTTTGACTCGAATAAAGGAGCCTGATAGCTATTAAATCTTAGTGTTTTAATCATGTTGCTAGAACATGAAGGGAATTGGAACAAAGCTTTACAATTCTATGACTTGCTTGTACGATCCGCAGTAATGGAAGAAGTTGATGAACTACACAAGCGATCATCTTATGGAGCACAGCTTCTGTTTAAAAAGGAACAAAGAAAGGATAATTGGAAGCCATTTACAGGCTTGATGAGGTACAAAACACTGGCTGTACACATGTTTTAGATGTGTACTGCAACGGATTGATCAACCAAAGGACAATTTTCAAGGTGATTCAGAGTTTATGAGCCTACAAGTAAGTTATCTTTGGAACTAATATATTCAGCAAGGAGGTTTTCTTGAGAAAAATGTTGTTCACCTTGATTTAGGCTATATGTTTGTGGCGATAGTTCAGTTCAAAACTGAACTAGGAACATTTCAGGGTTAACTTCATGCATCACTTTGTTAGCTAAAACATTACGCATACAAATGTATATACATATACAACCATACCCACGTTGGCTAACGCTGCGGTGGCCAGGGTTACAGTGGTGCCGGCGGCTATAACGGGGCAAGCGAAGGTGGTAGCGATGCCGGTGGGATATTACCTTGCTCGGTGGCGGAATCAGAAGCCGGAGACAGAGCAATTGAGGGAGGAAGAAATTCAATCGCTAGAAGAAGATGGTCTGGAGACGGGTGGGCTAGGTGGCTGACACGTCCGAGGAGATTGAACTATATAGAGGATCGAGGCTTTAAAGCTAATTGGGCTTGGACATTTGCTTTATGTAAAGCATTGAGGCTTTGAAGGTAATTGGGACGACACATTTATTTTTGGTTTGTTGAAACGTGCGAGGAGATTGATTTACATAGAGGATTGAGGATAATTTTTGGCCCATGTTCATTTTGGTTTTTAGTATTTTTTAAAATTGTCATTGAATATTAAATACTTAAAAAATATATCTGCAATGCATTTTCTATAATGTTTAAAATAATTTCATAAGATATATCGCTTGAATTTTACAAAATTTTCATTTTCCATAAGACAACATTTTTTAAAAACTTTTATAAGATAAATATAGATATTTTCATTTAAGACTTTTCCTGAATAATTTTGTGTTTCTATATTGGCCTCCCCAAACTTTGAATCCTTGCTCCGCCACTACTTGTTCGAGATTACCTTGTCTAGGTCAGATGCTTACTATGTACTCTAGGAACTTATGATGTCTATTTGTGATAGAAGCAAGGAGAGTACTCAAATATATTAACAGTAGAATTGTGAAGCTTCAGGTATTCAATGTAGTTGCATGATATTGCGACTGTGCGAATGGCAAGCTGCAATGAGATTGAGGAAACACAAAGTAAGTTATCCTTTTCTACTCCCCATTACAAGTTGGCCAATATTTTTCTAAAAGACAATTTTTGTAGACAGGGAGCTTGATGCACCAATCAAACGGATAAAAAGCTCTAAGGTAAGTTTGTTGTGTGAATATTCTACACTAATGAGTTTTGGGATGCCTATCTTATACTTGTAGAATCTTACTTAACGAAGAGTTGCCGTTGTCCTTAATTTCAGGGACAGAAGACTGATTGTTCAATGAAGATACAAGTGTTGCAGAAGCAGCTCATGATGGATAGAGAAGAAGCTGAGAAGTTGCAGGTAGGTGAGCTATATCAGCATTATTTCTGTTTTTCACTGTGACAGAAGATAAGCATGATCAAACTTAAACCGTTATTTGATTAAGTCATGTCGAAGGCCATTTGGGGAAGTTGTGACTTTCAAGCATGGTTCTACGTAACATGGTCGTGCCACCCGGCAAACACATATTATTGATTTGGCACTCAGCATTTCTAAATGCTTATTGCGATATACTTCTCTAACTTAAATTACAAACTCATAGTCAATTTGGCACATTAAAAACTATAAAAAAAAAAAAAACTACATTATCAAAATCTTCCTGGATAAGGCATATATGACATGCGATGTAGTTGCAATATGCCAAGAAAATTCTAGCTATATTTTTTATTGTCTTCTTCTATATTGGGAAACTAGCACACAGTGACATGTTAGAAGGAGCTTGTTTTTGAGGTATGATCATTTATGATGTTTTGCTTTCAGGACGACAACGGAAGCGTATCAACATTGTCTTGTCATAGGTGGAAAATATGACATCAGAGTGGTATGTCTCTTTTTACCGTCACATTTGATTTTCTTGCCTATGCCTTCGTAAACCAGACTTGTCATAGAAAATGTAGTAGTATGTACAAAAGAGCAATAATGACATTTTACATTAAATGAAGTAAATTGCAGTTAAAGTACTTACGACAGTTTTGGTATATGCATATATTGTCCATAATGTCTATTACACTATCTATAATGAATAGTGGGTTGTTTTCTGTTACAATATCTAACATTATTACTCTGAACCCGCCCTTTCTTCCATCCAAAGTCATTGGCAATACCTATACTGAAGAAGCTTCCTTCTCTAAGTTTTTAGACTTATTTCGTTGTGGTTCAACCTCTCTTCTAGAGAAATCGTTACAAAATCAATGCTGAGCACAGTGAAAGAGGTAACTTCAAATGCTTTATTAATTATTAATGGGAAAAGTGAGTGAGAAAGAGTGGACATGCTATTTCGGCACCGTCGGCACGTCTTGCATTTCGAATTTACCAAAACTGGGCACGACACGACACAAAAAACCTTATTTTGTAGTATCAAAAATTCTTCGAGACGTCATGTTTACTTTGTCCTATATGAAATGTTTCCTGTGCCACCTACAATTGCAACATTGCATGGGCAGGTTCAGTCATTTAAGTTTGTTCCTCTTGTTTATCAATTGCATAAAGACTTGGCAGCCAAAAAGGATGTTCAGGGTTCAGCAAATTTTCTGGTTTACATTTCAGTTAATTGCTATCACCAGTTCCTTGTCATCTAATCGGAACATTGTCATGGAATTTGCACCCACCTTTTGTTACATTATTAAGTTTGAATTTTGAATTGGCAGGTTGCTTTGCTTTCCCTTGTGAAGAAGATGAATCCTACTTGCAGTTTTTGTGAGGAAGATTGTGAGGTTCCCGATGTTCGGTTAGAGGTTATCGGATTTATTTTGAGCTTGATCGAGAGTTTTATTTGTTTATTAAGTGCTAAATTTTTCTTTGGACTGATATGATTTAATCTTGGGTGCTTAAATTGCATTTGGATTTGATTTGGAATTTGATTTCTGCGTTTTGGGACGATTTGGGCCCAATTTGGTTTGGACCCGGCCATACCTTGATGCTCTATGTTCTCCTGGAAAATCCACCTGGTGATTTCCCTGAGACTATCAGAGAGGATCTTGTTAATGGGTTTACTAGGATATTTTCCAAAATAAGGTTTGATTTTTGTGCACCTTTTAAGTTTCGATAATTGCGTAAGCGTAGTTTTAGCTGTGAGATGTAGTTTCAACAACCATGGCAATGAGCCTGGCTAAATTGGATAGTGTTTCTTTGGTAAAATTTGCAGAGAAGAAGGAAAGGTTTCACGCAAGCTTATGGAATGTGTTAATACATATTTACAACTAGATGGGCCTAATCTTGGTTCCCAAGCTATAAACATCCATACTACATTGCGTGAATTTCTGTTTCGTTCTTGGTTTACCACACATGATCGGGGGTTAAAGGTACGTGCAGATTATATCTTGTTGTTTCCTCATCTATTCAGATCACAACAATTGTCAGAAGTTTATATGTGCAGGAGTCATTTATTTCATAAGGAAGAGTACAACTAAAGCTCAGCAGAAGTTTTTCAGAAGCCGTTGAATTAGTTGAACAACTTCTTGATGTTGTAGGAAAGGAGCTAGATGAAAGCTCTAGTACCAGCGGTGGCATGCTTTGGTATGTGTTACTTTACCTCGCTTCCAGTCCTTATCACTTTGGTCTTCATGGATATTTAGTATAATTAAATAAACAGGAATGAGTCATCCAAGGATGATAGAATTGGATCTCTTACATTTGCACAACAAAACTTGATGGAACTTGCAGCTGCTGTCTTTTATGAGGTCAATAGTGAAAGAGTCCTCTAAAATGGGTCAACAACATTGCTTCCTGTTATCTTTTAATGCTTCAGATTTGTGAAATTGCAGGTTTGTACGCACACCAGAAATCTTGCATCAGGAAAAGCGACTGAAGTTGGAGAAAACTGCTTCTTGGATAAAGAATGGGCTTGTCAAAGCCTCATGGTTATGGTGTGTCCTATTATCTCCATTTGTTCCAACAATTTATGCTTTTGTAAATTAATTAATTAATTTTTCCATAGACTTGAAGATGAATTTAAGTTGTCATTCTTTTCAACACATTTGATTGAACCTATCTTTTTGCTCAACATGTGGATTGTATGGGGAAGTGGGCGCGCTTAGTTATGTAATAGCATCTTATGACCTTCTGATATTTTAGAAAATCAACACTTCCTCATCACTTTGTTTTTTTTTTTTGTTTAAATGCTCTTTTTTTGTTGTCATATTTTTGCACTCTAGTCGAAGCATACTAGCATTTTTAAATGCTATTTTCCTTCTTTTGCTGAATGCGATATATGTTTGGTTTTCGAATTTGGAGTCAAAAATGACTTCTAGTGTTAAAGGACGCGCATTATGAAGTTTTGAGTTCGAGGGAGGTTTACATGAAAACTCACTATTTGTCTTGCTTATGATGATGATTTTGTTGATTTTTCATGAAGGACAAATAAATTTAATCTGGAAACTTAGAGAGCCATTTGGTGTTCATCCATACTCTTTATTTAAGTTAGATTGGATCATCTAATAAATGCACCTCTAAGACTCCAATGATATGTGTTTTTCTATGTGCCTTAGCTTTTCTCTATTTTTCTTTTGTTTTGGGAATAAAAAAGGCCACCATATATTTCTCAACCACGGTTCAAAAGCAAGTGATTTTATCAAGTGCATTGTGAAATAGTGTATTACATAGTAACATGTAAACTTTGTTGCAGAGGAATTCATTTCCCAAACTGATTTTGTTCCTGCAGGAACTGTGCATTTTATTATCTTTGTCATAGTTATGGCCGTTAATGGTAAAGTCCCTGCTAATCTGCTTGTTTGAAGGCGCATGCCAATGCTTAGAAAGGTAAATAAAGTTTGTCCTAGCTTAACTTTCATCATGCGTTTGCTAGCAAATTGGTGCCTGGTTCTTTCTACCTATTGCCGTATTTGGTACTTGGGTAATGTTTTAAAGATATAACGAGATAGCATTTGAATCCTAGGTAATTCCTACTGGATCATGTTCTTAGTTGTAATACCTATTTTTTCTTTTTTTTTTTCTTTAAAAGTGGCAATTGTTAGTCTTTGTAATTCACCATTGCGGATAGGAACTTTTTCGATATGTATATTGTAGTATTTCAAAATTCATCTGATGGTAATTGACTAGTCAAGCATGACTGGTGACAGTCTAATTCCAAACCATCATGGTTCAGTTGCTGGTCAGAATTTTATTATGTTACCTAATTTGGTTGGGTAGCAGGTGGGTAGGATGGGATCAGGTTGGTGTTGGATTAAGAGAGGGAAAAGACATGCACATACCCATATTGTAGCTAGTGTGTCAAATGACCTCACTCGTATTTGGATCTAATTTGTATGATCCAACCGTGATTGCTAGGGTCGCTCCTGAGTCTACCAAAATTAGTGGTGAGTGAGATGATACATGGACAGACCTATCAAGATCGAGAGAGATAGGACAAAGTTATACAAGAGAGAAATGATTAGGGTATTTGGTCACTTCTTTTCAGTAAGTTGTCTTTACTGTCTTATGTGAACAGTTCGTTGTTTAATTTGAGTTGAACATTTCAGATACGAATTTGTGATATTATTTTCATTCTTTTAAGTATTCTCTAAAGGTATTTGGGGACTCATCAAATATGTATGCAATTGAAATCCTAGAAAGCTTTGATTTGAAACTGTATTGTATGTGTAGCCAAGAAATGAGAAATATTGCATGGCTTTAATATGTATGATTTTACTATACATGATAATTCCATTGATTGGTTGAAAGTAGCTTTAGTATGTATTATAAAAATTAGCAAATTACCGTAGAAATTGTTGAGAAGGCGTAATATACTGCAAAATTGGTGTGCAAATAATACTTCATTGAAAAGTTTGCTAGCTTTGGCATTTATAATCACTAGAATCCATTTTCTGTGGAATTTGCTAAAGTAAAATGGACATCAAGTCTAACGAGTTAATTTTAGTATTTTGATCAGAATTGCTTGTAATTGTTCTCAAATTTGATGTTGTTATTACTGTTCACTAGAAGTTTTCCAAATTTGATCATCTACGTTCTGGTATATTCAGGTTGTTCTTCTGCACATGTTAATTTATTTGGCTCCTATGTGGCGTTTCCATTCTCTTTGATATGTAAAGGACATGTCTTCGTGATGCTGTTGAACCTAAGCTCAACCACTATTGTTCTTTCTACCTGTTGCTATATTTGGTACTTGGGTAATGTTTGAAAGATATAACGAGATAGCATTTGAATCCTTGGGAATTCCTACTGGATCAAGTTTTTAGTTGTAAATAGCAATACCTAATTTTTCATTTATTTTTTCTTTAAAAGTAGCAATTGTTAGTCTTTGTAATTCACCATTGCGGACTCGGAACTTTTTCGATGTGTATCGTAGTATTTCAAAATTCATCTGATGCAAATTGACTAGTCAAGCATGACTGGTGACAATCTAATTCCAAACCATCCAGGTTCAGATCCTTGTCAGAAGTTTATTATGTGACCTAATTTGGTTGGGTAGCACAGGTGGTAGGATGGGATCAGGTTGGTGTGGGACTAGAGATGGAAAAGACTTGCAAATACCCATATTGTAGCTAGTGTGTCAAATGACCTCACTCATATTTGGATCTATTTTTGTATGATCCAACTGTGGTTTCTAGGGTCGCTCCTGAGTCTACCAAAATTAGTGGTGAATGAGATGATACCTCAACAGGGCTATCAAGGTCGAGAGATAGATAGGACAAAGTTGCACAAGTGAGAAATGATTAGGTATTTGGTCACTTCTTTTCAGTAAGTTGTCTTTACTGTTTTATGTGAACAGTTCCTTCTTTAATTCGAGTTGAGCATTTTTTATATGAATTTGTGACATTATTTTCATTCTCTAAAGGTATTTGGGGACTCATCAAATATGTATGCAATTGAAATCCTAGAAAGCTTTGATTTGAAACTGTATTGTATGTGTAGCCAAGAAATGAGAAATATTGCATGGTGTTAATGTGTATGATACTTCCATTGATTGGTTGAAAGTAGCTGTAGTATGTATTATATAAAGTAGCAAATTATCATAGAAATTGTTGAGACGGCCTAACCTATCATTGGTTTCATGTCATGTAATATACTGCAAACATGGTGCGCAAGAAATACTTCATCGCAAAGTTTGCTAGCTTTGGCATTTATAATCACTAGGATCTATTTTCTGTGGAAATTGCTAAAGTAAAATTGACATCAAGTCTAAAGAGTTAATTTTAGTATCTTGATCAGAATTGCTTATAATTGTTCTCAAATTTGATGTTATTACTGTCCACTATAAGTTTCCCAAATTTGATCATCTACGTTTTATTCAGGTTCTTCTTATGCACATGTTAATTTATTTGGCTCCTATGTGGCGTTTCCATTCTTTGATATGTAAAGGACATGTCTTCATGATGCTGTTGAACCTAAGCTCAACCACTATAGTTCTCTAATTACATGTTGTTTTTCTCTATTTTTTAAACAAGATTTTTAACATCATAAAATCATCTTGAAACAACGCTTGAGCTTGTTTTAGATTCATGTGAATATCCTTCTTTTATGAAGAAGTTATGACTTAATGATTTCCTTTGCTTTAAAGAGGTTTGGGCCTTAGGTTGTCAAGGATCCTCTTGTGTCAGCTGGGGAGATTGATGTATTAGTATCTTTCGCAAACTGAGCTCGGGTTGGGACAGAACCGCCTCTCCCGTAGGTTTCTCCCGAACTAAATGTCCAGGTTGCGACTCTTCCTTGTTTTGGACTTTTGAGATTTCGATTTCGAGATTTCAAACGAACTCCTTGAACGGACAAGCTTCCGCAAAACGTTTATTTCGATTTTTAATTATTCTTCAAAAAAAAATTATTTTCCACCGTCGCGGCTCACGGGTCGTGACATATTTCATATTTGCTCTCTCTGAAAATTAAGTCAAGAGATAATACTCGCATGTGATAAATATTGAATTCAGACAATTAGCTTCTGAAATGCCCTCAGGTAACATTGTACCTCCATAAGTTGGTTCCTTTAAATAATGCCCACATTCAATCCTTTCTACGTTAGGGAATCAATAATGCCCACATCTCTATCTAGATAGTAAACCTAGAGAATAATGAGCTAAAGTAGACTCAAGAAACAAATATAAAATTCATATTTCAAAAAGGACCATAAAGATCGTTATGTAAGAGACATGCACGTTTGCATTCGCAAGTATTGTGAAATAGTGATTTATATATTCTTTAATCTTGACATATCTCAGTAACAGTTACATACTTGACTAATTGAATAGGATTATTATTCGAAGTTAATTACATTAAATGTAATAATCAGACAAAAACAAGTAAAAAGTGTGGCAATGTACTTAGGATTTTTCAATAGCATAGAAGTTTGATTATTTATGAATGCCTGCCAAAAGATATGTCTCTCAACAACTAACCAGGCACTCATGCTACACAAAATAGGCAATTTATACAACCGTAGGAAAAGTAAATTAGAACAATGTTTCAGCTTCATCTAGAACAACTATGACCATAAGGATGCACCTGTTGCACCACTGGGGATAGATTACCCATCGCACCAACAACAAGGCAAGCAAACAAGGAATCTCCATCAGCCAAATGCAAAACATGTCATCGACAAATAATATAGGTTATAAAAACGCTTAGTTATTTAACTTTAACTAAGAAACCAGAAAAATAAATTAACAAGTGTTTTAGTAGCTAATTGCAAATGGTTTACCTAAATAGAAAATCATATGACCAGAGTTTTATATAAAAGGATATTAGAAGGCGTCAATAAGAGGTGAAAAACATAGCCTTGGATGATTTTATGAATTAAATTTCACTTAATGATGAATCCATTTCATAACAGTTTCAAACAAAATCCATTTTAGATTGTCAGAAAGTAAGCAGAGAACATCCCATCAACTTAGAGGTGGAGTTGACTTTAACACGAGGTGTTCCGTGCGCCGTGCTGAGTTTCGGTAAATTCCAAACTCAAGACGTGCCGAGCATGCCGATTTGTACATCTTTATAATTTTAGAATATTTTATAAATTATAGAAAAGTAATAAAAATAAACTAAAAACAGAAAATTAAAAAATAATAATAAAGAAAGGGTCAGCATGACTCCGGCTCAGGGCCAGATCCAGCATGTAAAACCTTGCTTTAACAGCAATAAGATGAAAGCACATCCATTGATATACTACACTCATGAGCAGAAATTTCTGATAAGAAACGAAAAACATATTTGAAAACTGTCTAAGTCCAACGTGCAATAAAAACAATGTATTAAGACATCTGGTTTAGTAAGCAATAAGAATTCTTTCTAAAATATGTAACAATATCAGTGTTATGTATAAATCAGGACAGATAATGGTTTTGCTATCTACTAACCAGCATAGGTCGATCGATCGCTACCATGTTACAGAAAACACAACAATGGCGCTTTGAATGCAAGATGATTCTATTGCTTGAAAGAATAAACACTCGAGAATAACTTCATATTGATGCAGTACAATATAGTTGTTTACAAATTTGGACATTGCCAGAAGCAAAGAGTATGAGTGAAAAGACACAACAATATTTCTCCAGAGACTATACCTTTAATCACCATATCAAACTTCTTATGCAAAGAAAATTTCAAAAGCATTATAACATGCATTTTTAATAGCCAGACAGGATGTAAAATAAAAGCTTACTGCTAAGTCATCGTAAATTTGGATGCTAGATAAGTTTTTCCTTCAAGAAGAACACGCCCTAGTTAAAGAAATCGGGCTTTCATTAGTTCCAATAGCTTAGCTATTCTGTTAAGCAATAAGAAACACATCATATTTTGCAAAATAGTCTTAATATTTTCCGAAGCGAATTCTAATACAACTTTATATCTGATTGGCCAAATTTGTAGAATCCTTCATTCAAATATAGGTTCTTGAACTACGATTGAATAAAAGTTTGCATAAATCATTTTCAAGAAGACTCATGTATAAACAAGTAGCAATTGGCATACACCTTCTTCACTTAGAATATCAAAGATGGGTGCCAGTGGCTATCTTCTAGTAATGAATCTCCAATCACTAAATCAAAAGACAAAAATCATACAACCCAATTGAAGAGTTCAGAGCAATATTTGAATTCAAATTAACTAGAGGAATACCATTTAAGTACTAAAATCAAAATATTAAAAGTGGAAGCTGTACTCATGAAATACCAGCGTACTTCAATTCCATAGGAGTAAGAAAGAAAAAAAAAATAATGAGGATGTCAATATGATAAAACCCAAAACTTTGCCAGTCATCTCTGTTCTAACTTACAAAATACCAAGATTAAGGATATTCTTGATGCAGATGTCACCCTTCTCCTCAAATCCACATCTATCCTGTAGAATCAAAATGGTTATTTTGACAGGTAGGTGAAGCACATCAATTAAAACATGAAAAGATTTAACCGGCTGGATTGAACTCCACTGAAATGATCTTCTCAATGTCCTCTTCTAGTAGAACACCAGCATAAACAGAGGCTAAAAGCTCTTTTCTTGAAATATTCCGTTCTTGCTCTCTCTGAAATATTCCGTTCAGTCATCTGAGATAAATACTCACATGTGATAAAATATTGAATTTAGACAATTAGCTTCTGAAAAGACCTCAGGTAAAATCATACTCCCATAAGTTGGTTCCTTTCAACAATGCCCACATTTAGTCCTTTATAAATTAGAGCAGTAGCAACAAATATGCCAAGAGTGCCATCACAAACGACGACATCAAACATGCGTACTGAATTGTTATTTATACTCAAAACTGGGCCAAAAACCAGAGATTCATGAAACTACCTTCCGAACATCTCCAGGATCTGCAAAAATAAAATTGCTCTAACATGCTTACATAAGTAGGCAGCTTCAAGAAGTTGGCTTAATGTTATCACAGTAGCACTCTAATCATAATTGTATGGTTTTTATTCCTTTATAATTCTTGTCATCCCATCTCTACAATCTTTAACTAACTTTTCTATTAGTAAATTAACAAATACTATCTAAATGGAAAGGACAATGTATTTTACAGGTCGAGACGGGCCTGTACGGCCGGAAAGCGGACGTTCCAGCTGTCTCTGTGCAGGACTAACTAAACCCATAGTTCCAATAAAGATTTTTCCTTTTGAACCTACAAACCAATTAAGAATGCTTCCAAGTAACTAACTGAACTCACTATTTCTTTATCCCGATGGAGACTTAGAAAGTTACTAAGGTCTCTATCTTCCTGTGAAACTCCATAGTGAGAAGTCGCTGCAGCAGTACTACGCCCTTTAAGCAACACTTCCAACTGGTTGAGCAACGATTCATTTTGGTACAGAAGTTGATAAAGCAAGTATCTTGTGAACTTGTAAGTAGAGACCAAGTATCTTGTGAACTTGTAAGGTACTTCAGGTCTTAGGCTTCCTTCTCACAAGTACCGGCAAATACACACACACACACACATTTTATATATATATATATATATATATATATATATATATATATATATATATATATATATATATCAAACGATAAAGATATAAGCTACAGGTAAATGCAAAAAATAGTGTAAACCAACTATTAAGTGAAGTAAAACTGTAAAAGAGAACACTTGCCACTTGTGCAAATGATGGGATAAGCACCTGTCTCTGATAGAGCATTTTGCCCGCGATTATGCTAAACACTTACTATCCTTCAGTGTAAATACTTGTTTTTCCAGAGCTTCAATTTGACTCCTATAGTACACAAGAGAAGTGGACAAAAATAAAGACAAAAGAAAAGCTAGTACATTAGAACTAATCAACCAACATTTTTTCAGCTAGTTCGCCTCTCCTGCTGCCTTAGACTTTGCAGTAGAAATTTCCTTTTCTTTACATGCAATAATTGAAGAAGCTTCCTCAAGTCTCAAGGCAAAGCTATTTTCCAATTCAGATACTTTGCATTTAAGGAACTAATGCTAGCCTCTATTGTCGCTTTCAAATCTTTAGCCCAGAGAATTGTATATATATATATATTATGAAATACATAAAATAAATTTATCTTACAAGTAAAATGTTCAAAAACACTTTCTAGTCCCAGACAATGAAATAGTACCTCAGTTATGTATTCCTTATATGCAGACTAGGTTTTAAATGTCGTTTTGCGCCGAGTTTCAGTAAATTCCAAACTCAAGACATGCCGACCGTACCGACCGTGCCAATAATAAAATATTATTTTTTTTGTTTGATTACACATTTTTATATTTTTATTATAAAGTTAAAAGAAAAATATGAAATAATAAAATAAAAAATAAAATAATGGCTTAATCTCCCCTCCTCCCCTCTTCCTCCTCTTCTTCTAATCCTTTTTTTTCCCAAAAAAAAAAAAGTTCCAGGCGACACGACACATAACGGAACCGTGCCTCCCGAAACGGAGCTCCGTGCAGACGGCAGCACGGTCAGAAAATGGCCGTACCGGCCATGCCGGTGCTAGATCCTCTCAGATCCGGCACGTTCCAGACGGCACGCTGCGTGCCTCCCGGAATTGAAACCTTGGTTTCAATGCGACCTCACTTGTATGTGCTATTATTTGATACTACATGAGACAAATGAGATGATCATTCCAAAGAGTTAACCAACGCAAGCTCAGTTTGACATTTTGAAATACATACAAATATATCTGGAAAGGCAGAATACATAATATATGAATGTTCCAAGAATTTAAAAATTCATATCCTGCAAACCGACTCGGAAGTAAATTACAAGCTGACACAAAAGGGGCTGCTAACGGCTATATTTAGACAGAATAGACTGTAATAAACTAACCTTACTTTTAATCGGTTTAGTTACAACCGATGGTATTCCCAACTTCTCTTAGCTCCCAATCAGAATTTTTCCTGATAGGTTTGTTATTATCCATGTCTACTGAAACATACTTCATTCAACAACTTCGCATCAGCTTTGACTTCAGTTTTTATGTTCATCACAAAAATGGATATTAAAAAACCTATTTTTTACCATTTTAAAAATCAGAGCAAGCCCTCAGTCAAAACAATGGAGCAGAAATAACATTCCACTACAGGAAAAAAGAAACTTCAGAGGCCGAAGTGAAACGTTGTGCTTTTAAATAAAGGTGAAACATCAAAAACAAATAAGAAAAACAAATGTGTGCTCGCCTGCAATGTGTAGCTAGAATCCAACAAAACTAAATTTCTTCAACAAATATGTCGAAGCATACTTGTATGAAAACATTAAGTGTCAGCACTTGGAAACTCATATATGAACGAACTCAGTACTTGGAAACTCATATATGAACGAACTTCATATATACTTATGTGCTAAAAATAATGGACTACAAAGAAAAGTACCTCATCGAAGTTGATAGTTTGGCCATCTGCATTATCAACTGAAACCTGCATTGGATGAACCAGTAGTGAGAAAAGATCACTAGACAAATATATGAATGACGAACAATCTCAAACCAATAAAGACACAAAAAAAAAAACGTATTAAGATAAAACACAAAATCCATACAATATTAAAGCTGATTAGCTAGTTCTAATTAGCTAGTTCTAACTATCAAAGTAGAGAACCCATCCAGTCAACAGGGTAATAAGTTTAAAACATACAAATTACAATGGGTCCATCTATTGGAACTTAACTTCCTATGAAGCAGAAAGAAAACAATTCGTATTGCAACCATAAGTTCATACGTATGCCCTATATTGCAAGGCAAAAATGCATCTCTATGGTCCTTAATCAATGGTTTTGATAACATATCCAAGATTTTCTATTTATTCAGACTACAAAAAAAGCAAATTACAATGTATAATAGTAAAGAAATTAGTGATATCGATAATTGGTATAATGAGGTCATAACCTTCACTTAATTTAATTAGTACTTAACATACGATTAGTAGTGATACAGTACTTAGTACGAAGGAACTAGATCATTTACAGTGCTCAACTAATTTGCAAAATATCATTCCCACTATTCATGTGCAAATCTAACCTCCCTTTTGTTCCTTTGCACTCATTTCCTACAATAGCCTAGGTATTCCGTCTGCCCCGGTGTGCATTGGCTACTAAATATCGACACATGTTTGAAAAAGATATATATAATATTATATGACAGCATGGTTTGTTCAAACAAGACAACGCAAAAAAACTCCAGTTATTTATTAGTAATGCATATTTTGACAACATGGTTGCTTCATGTGTAAACATTTTAGCCTTAAATTCCTCGAAGATGTAAACTGTATAGACATGCGCAGAGACATAAATATCTTCACAGCAATTTCTCAAGGTAGTGCAAGCAATTTGTCAAAGGTTTCATGTAGCTTGGTAGAAATATACAATTGTATAGATGAACTATTATGGATTAGAGAACTCCAGAGAAGAAAACAAGCACTCAACATGCTAAACTCAGTGGAGAGAACACCGTAAAAGGAGGAAAGAATTAAATTCTTCAAACTTTAAAGTTACCTTTTTACCAAGAGGCTTAATCGTCATTTCCAGTTGAGAGCGACGGGTCAACATTGTACTCAAATTCAAAGGACATTTCCTAGTAAACCAAAGATACTTTGTCAACTGCTAAGAATGAAAGGACATTTCCAAAATTCAACACAAAACTTCAATAGCCACAGCATTGGACTCAAATGAGACAACAGCACGCCAAGCTACAGCCAATTCTTTCCGCATCTCTTCCAATTGCTTGAGAGAACTTTCAGAATCTCAGCCTAACAAGTGTTAAGGTTCGGACACAGTCCCACTCCTCTTGGAGTTCCTTTTTGGCAACTGCCCACTACCTCCACATGAATAGAGCATCAAAGGAAATAGCCCACCACATGATCAATCTTGGTAATCGATTTTTCACTTGCTCAACTAAGTCGAAGAGCAGGATTGACGATGTCCCATTAACAATTACTGATGTCGCCCCATTAACATTTTACAGATTATGACGATGTGCAAGCCATTGAAAAATAAATACAATAAAAACTACTATTGTTGAAAGGGGGGAAGATAAAACAAGCAAATGGCATTTAAATTTTAAAGTAAACATAATAATAATTATCAAGACTAAACTCATGCCATTTGGATGTCTTACAACCAATCAAATACACCATGCGTATCAGCTACTGAACAATTGAACCGGTGTTTCTAGTTTGTAACTTCATATCTTTTGAAATTCGTTGCCAATAAGGGAGTTTTTACAATGAAAATAACAAGTATGGCAAAACCTAGAGATAAAGTAGAAACGATAAACTTAAACAGATTAATTCAGGGACGAGAACTACTTCGGTATTACTATTAACAACTTACTTTTACTCGTTTCAAGTCATCAGACCTTACACTCAACAACATATAAAAGGACATACAAATCACTTAGATGTAAACAAACAAGAAACAAAAAGCATACATACTTGACGAACCTCCTATATGCTAAGAATTGTGTCAAGCCTTAACTTAACAAAATACAAAAGCATATCAAAGTTACCGGAATCGGTAGAATAACCCTACTAAAGGCAAGAAGACATGTTCTATAATGAAGAGCACACCAACATGAAGTCCCAGGCATATGGACCTATCAACCAGAAAACTAGCTACCTGTACCGCCTACTTTTTATGTCAAACTCCTAACTTCATCATCGCTCGTTTTTCTGAGGTCTCTACAATTACTATGTCACGCTTCAAAACAGAAACCTATGTAAGCGTGTAAATTGCACAAAAAAATCGAGTTAATTTAAAGACATGCTTCAACAAAAACTTATAAAGGACAATTGTAGTAGCAATACCCACCTCAATAGCTAGCTGCCTTGCTTCATCTTCAGAGGCATGACAGCTTCATTACTTTCTCTTACAATCTTTTGGCAGTTAACAAGCTTTTCCTGCAATTCTTCATTTTCACAGCATGATATCAGCATGAAAAGAAGAAACCAAATGACAACATTGTAAAATTCCAATAACATCAAATAAACAATACGCACCTCAAGTTCAACACCTTTAATGAAGCTATCAAGCTTCTCTCTTGCAAAGCTTCGCCTCCAAAGTTTCCTATCAGATTCCATTCTTGATGATGCAAGCTCACTCGATGATTCCACTTTAGAATATTATTTATACTTTTACACAAAAAAAAAACACATACTATAATCTAAATATATAAAACGATCCCTATTGGAGTATCTACAAATATGGCTCAATAACAAAATGGAATAACCAAATTATCTGGAAGGCCAAAGTTACTACTACCACTAACAGAAGATAAGTTATAAAATTATCATGGCAAATCTTCTGACATCCAGAAGTGTGGTAGTCCAGAAGATCCACTTGCTTTCATCGATTCTCATTTTATCAACTGGTTTTGTAGTTCTTCCTTTAGATCATCCAAGAACTCTTCTGCTGCAGTATCAGGCTCATTTTGCATCTCATCTTCTTGATTGAGTTCCTCTGGTTCTTCCTTTGTAGACACCTCAGGCTCATCATCCTCAGTTGTCAAGGTCACAGCAGCATCAAATTCTAACTGTTCCTTGGTTGGGGCACCAAGAACACCAGAAATAACATCAGGCGAAGTAAGGACGCCTTGTCCATATCCTCCTTCTTGGAAGGACTCTGTATCCCTGTGTCTTTTATTTGGAGGTGCCGTATCAGGACTATCTTCATCTGAGCAATAGCCGAATTAATGTCCAAGCCTCATGACGATACTAAACCTTTACGAGAAGAGAACGCTGGTTCAGTAGAGACGCATCGGCAGGAACCTCAAGCTCTTGGGATCAAGCCAGTTGCCTCTTCTACGGTGCTGGCACTTTTGGTAATATGGCATATCAACTTCAGTTATCCCCTCCTCAGCCCTTGAGACGAGAGTACTAGCCTCCTAGCCGCCTTGCGGCTCTACAATCGATTTTGCTAAACTAGATCCTTTTGCTCGGTCATCTGGTCCTTGATATTACTGCCTAGTTGGCCTTTGAATGGGGGCATGCCCACCTGCATAGCACAAGAGAAAGAAAATCACAATAAAAGAGAAAGGATTAGACATATATTAAGTAGTCATAACACAGGAAGAAGATCCCATCTGTGAGAAAAATTGCACATACCAGAACCTGCAGCGGGTATTGAAGGTTCAAGGATGGTAGCATCTGCCTAAGTTCCACGCTTAGAAGAGTAGAACTGGCAGCATCTTGAAATGAATCAACAAGTGATTATAAGCAGGTGTTTGCTCCAATGCGTCGAATATATGACTGACATCCAGAGATCTAATTTTTCTGAAAGCAAAAGGAAAGCTAATGGGATGGAGTAACGAAATAGAAGAACAAAAAGTGCAGAATGCTATTATTGAAAGGTAAAAACCAAATAATAAACGATCAGCTTTTAATTTCACTATTTGTGGTTTATGCAAAATCTAAAAAATTCAGAATTTCAGAAAAAATGGGCACTTGTCTTGCAAAGTTGATCCTATAACGTCTATTTTGTGCTAAACTACCCTGATATTTGCAAACAATTGCACAATAAAAGCACTATTAGACCAACGCATACAAAAATCACCTACATTTTAACATACAAAAAATAAATAATAAAATAACCTAGGTTTTAAGTTAATGTAATTTCAACCCAAATATTAATTCTTCTCACATAACTAAAATCAGTTAGCTTATGTTAATTTATAGTGGACTTTCAGCCCTCAAGTGCATCAACAGGCAAAGTTTATGTTAATTTATTGTGTGACATTGCCATTCACATAAACCAAATTCACATTTATAGCCATGTAAATAGCAAAAATGCCACCTATTTTTCAACTTGTAAATTGAACGAGTTGGATATTGCAAAATCAAAGCTTTAAGCAAAATAGAGAGAAACAGTTCTTGTTTGGGCAAGACTTCGTGAGGAACAGTTCCTGTAAACAAGACTATGTAACTTAATTAAAATTACTTTAGCAAGGAAATTGATGAGCATCCTGTAACAAATGAAATGGTTTTTTGAAATACTTATGTTAACCATCAATGCAATCAAAAGGCAGGTAAGACACTCATGCCGATAAGACTTGCAAGGAAGATATAATGATCCTGGTTGGGGCCATAGGGACTTACTACACCAGAGGGTGACTGCTTCCTTTTGTTATCATCAGGCTTTACAATAATGAAGCATTAAACTTCAAATTGAAGGAGGAGATGTTTATTGGAATTATAATTAATCATAATCTGCATGGTTAGAAATGAGGCAAAGTCACGTTCCTTGCTTATTGATGGTCGGGCAGCATCACAGTTTCCACATGAAGAATCTGAGGGCAGCCAGTTTTAAACGGAATTGTCTTTCCTTTTAGCATAGTTATGTCAGGATGTCCACTCCATTTCTTGTTTGTTGTTTCATGTTATAACATCCTTACTCCCATGTACGACAAGAAGTGTATCTATCATAGAAAGAAAGGCAATAGAGTTGGATATCTTTCTTAACTTAAATAGAGAAGGCCAAGCCCAAGTTTACTTCTTCACCTCTCTGATATATTCAACACAGACATTTAGCTACATAAATACATTAGTCCTTAAAAAAAAAACTTTCAGCAAGTTTGTAATGAGCATCATGAATTAAATTGATGCTTAGAATAAACATGAAATATCAAGGTTGTCTGAATGTTGCAAAAAAAAAAAAAATTGTAGTGAAGTACTAATTGCATTCACACAACAGGAGACAAAGTTTATAAGCAGTCCTGTTGTCAAATATAAAAACATAAGTGGTTGTTAAAATAATTTGATCAATAATGGTAACTTAAAAGATTGACAAATTTGTATTTCTAAATGAAAAATCGCACATACTAGACCATAGCATATCCAATCTCTTTAAAGCATGATATGAGTAAGAACATACAGCACCACCAACTTCTACACTCGTCGCCATTTGTTCCATTATTGTCTACAAATTTATCTTACAGATGTGAGCTTTAAAAATCAGTATCATATTAGAAATCGAGAATTACTTCACATAAAATGCTAACGCCAATAAACCAAAAGTGTTACATCTACCATACAAGGAAAAAACCCATTCAAACACCTGAGATTCAATACATGCACATATATGTACATGTGTGTGTGTGTGTGTGTGTGTGTGTGTGTGTGTGTGTGTGTGTGTGGGTGTGTGTGTGTGTCTATACAAATTTAGAGCTCTACAACGACATATACAAATTACTCTTTCAAATCATTCGTTCTGTCTTGTACTATCACCAAATAATATTTAGTGCAATTTAGTCACACTTTGCTGCTGGACGTTGCAAACATTACCTGGGAGAGAACCTTGTTGTCAAGGTATAGGTGGAACTAGCCAGTTTAGGAACACATGTGAGGCATTTAATGATATTAAAAGCTTCCCGACCAATGGTCTTGTTCTAATTTTTGGAGAAAAGCATTAGCAGTAGTTGGTCTTGATTCAATTAGAATGAATAAATTATCAGTCAAAGTTGGTCTGGTTATTGAATGTTATGGACAATGAATTCTGCGTAGAGCTCTCACCTCTTGGTTTACAGTAGTTCACTAGTATTGTGGATGTCCAATGCCTCAAAAGATACTTCAGACCTCATAGATGCCCAACTAACTCCTCTAAAACTCCCAATTTATCTAGACTTGAGTACCAATTCTATCATAGGTTTGTAAGTTGCAAGTATCTTAAAAGGCTTGATACATACGCAAGCAAACTGGACTTCACATGAAGGAATGGAAGCAACATTGGGTAGGAAGAATGACAAGAGGCGTACAATAACAGTAAATAAAAGTATTAGAAGGAAGAGAGCAGGACATACATGATACTACTCTATAAAGAGGTGATCGTTCCGTAAAAGAAAGAAAGGTAAAGATACGTCTAAGAAATTTATTCGATGGATTGTTGTTTTCCTTCCACGTAGTAGTAGGATAATGATCAAGACGCCTGTTTCACACACACACACCAAAAAAAAAAAAAAATCACAAGTAAGAAGTTTGTTGACACCTGCTTTAAGGTGGCATTAAACTTACACCAACAAACATTGTTCATCAAAACATGCGTACTTGAATTGTTATTTATATCCAAAACTGGGCCAGAACTAGAGATTATTGAAACTACCTTCCGAACATCTCCAGCATCTGCAAAAATAAAATTGCTCTAACATGCTTACATAAGTAGGCTGCTTCAAAAAGTTGGCTTAATGTTATCACAGTAGCACGTATCTAATCATAAAGATGTCAATAGCATTTTAAGTGTTTAACTAAAATAAGAAAATCAAAATGTTAACATGTATAGTAACAGAGATTTTTGGGCAAGACTTTGTGAGGAATATTTCATGCAAACAAGACTATGCAACTTAACTAAAATTACTTTAGCAATAAGGTAATGATGAGCATCCTGTAACAACTTAAATAGTTTCTTGAAACATGCATCTTACCATCAATGCGTTCAATAGGCAGGTAATACACTCATGCAGATAAGTCTTACAAGGAAAATCTAATGATCCTGGTTTAGATAAGTAGGCTGCTTCAAAAATTTTGAGATCATAAAAACTGTTGAGCTAATGTTGTCACAGTGGCACATGTCTAATCAAAATGATGTTAATAACATTTCAAGTGTTTAACTAAAATAAGAAATCAAAATGTTTACATGTATAGCAAGAGAGATTTTTGGGCAAGACTTCGTGAGGAGCGGTTCCTGCAAACAAGACTATGCAACTTAACTAACATTACTTTAAGCAAAAAAGAATAGACACCCTGTAACAACTGAAACTGGTTTTTTGAAACATGCCTGTAACCATCAATGCAATCAAAAGCGGTAAGACACTCATGTAGATAAACTTGCAAGGAAAGATCTAATTATCCTTTGGGCCAAAAGGGCTGCTACACTAGTGGTGCTGCTTCGTTTCACTATTATTAGGTTTTACAATAATGACCGTTAAACTTCAAATTGAAGGAGATATTATTGGAATTATAATTAAATTGTAATCTGCTGCCTCACCCTTAGGTTTATTAAAGAAAAGTGGCAAAGTCACCATCCTTTGCATGAAATCTTAACAGAATCTTGATAGACATCCCTCTTTAATTGTCTTCTCCAATTGTCGCAAATGCCAATGTTTTGATCACCTTTGTCGGACAACTATAAACCAATCCTCCTTTGCCTGAATAACTATTCACTATGAGCACGGCCAAGCTACCATATTTTTTTTCTTGGGTGTTTGGCAATGATATTTCAAGTCTTCAACAATGTCACATCCAAATGATCAATTTCTTGAAAGTAAATGAGGATTAACAAGTACCTGTGATCCAAGTTCGAGCACTATACTTTTGTGTTTTATGTGTTTTATAACTGAAGCAGAAGAAGGCTTCTTCCAAGAATGAGCAATGACTGAAATTTGGCTACAAACTACACAACAGCTACAAATAAAATATAGAAAGAGCAAGAGATAAACATAGCTAGCGCCCCCTTCTCTGCTTACTGATGGTCGGGCAGCATCACAGTTTCCAGATGAATGAGGGCAGCCCGTTCTAAACTGGAGTTGTCTTTCTTTTTATCATCGTTATGTCAGGATTCCACTCCGTTTCTTGTTTGTGGTTTCATGTTATAGCATCTTTATTTCCCATGTACGACAAGAAGTGTATCTATACATAGAAGGAAAGGCAACAGAGTTGGGATAACTTTCTTAAAGTGAATAGAGAAGTCCAAGCCTGAGTTTACTTCTTCACCTCTTTGATATTATCAACGCAGACATTCTTAGCTACATAAATACATTACAGTCCTTAAAACAAGAACATTTCAGCAATTATGTAATGTCGCATCATGAATTAAATTGATTTTAGAACTACGAGCGGGGAACCAACAAAACAAGAATGTTGAATCTTATAAATATGCATTATGTATCATGATCAGAACGCCCTGCATTTACTTGATCTGAAATGGGCATTAGCTGCATAACAATTAGGATTGAGTTGAAATAGTCTAACTGCCACCTCCCACATAAAATAAGGAAATAAGTAGATAAATAAAGAAACCAAAAAGAAAACTATTCCAAGAAAGAGCATAATTCAGATATATAGAGATTAAATAGAGATAAGAGATATATTAAGCTCAGCTAGCAGGCATTTCCATCTCCAGTTTGATTCCTTATCGAATTCCTTTATTAAACAAATGGAAAAGAGCGATCGAGGAATCCTTCTCTTTCCACGAAAATCTTACAACAAAGATAATTCAACCACTCGTCAAATGAGAACACAAAACGCTCGTAACAAACATAAGATCAGCAATATCAGGAAAAAGAGAGAGAGAGGAGAGAGGAGAGAGAGAGAGAGAGAGAGAAGAAGTTATCCAAAAACTCAAAAAAAAAGCACAGGTAAAATTTAGAGAATAGGAACAAAATCTTTTGGAGCGAGAAAGAAAGAAAATACATGAGTTCTTGACGGAAGATTGGACCGGCGTGAGCATGCGTTGCATTCCGCGCGAGAAGACGAACATCGTCGAAGTAACCTCTTGCTGGCAATGCGGCGGAGGTGAGAAGCGGCCCGCAATGGAGAGCGAATAATACATTTCAGTTCTTGAGCCGAAACCCTCCGCGGCCACGAACTCTCTTTATGTTCTGAAATCCAGCCGTTGGAAAATTGTTAATTACCAGATATCCCTTTTTTTTTCCCCCTTTCTCCTTATGTAATAATTCAGTTATTGGGAACTTTTTAAGGATATATTAATTAGCAATTGTGGACAGAGATAAAAAAATTTTTATTTAAATTATTCTCTAAAATTGAATTTTAAAATATTTTCAAAATTTTAAAACTGTCCGCTATACGGAGATTTTTCTGCTTTCAATATCGACGCGCGTTGGTACGTCAACGCCGCCACCTCTCCAGCGTATGCCAGCGTCAGGCATCGTAACGAAGCATTTGGTTTGTCTCAGATATATGCTCAAATCAAAGAAAATATTGGGGCCCTGCATGGGCTCACAATGTGAGACTAATTAATTAAGTACTCTGGTTGTATATTAGTAACAATAGAGTTATTGATCTTTTTTTTAATTGATGTGAAAAATTCAACTAAGCACACTTACAGGATTTGTAGCTATTGTAATCCATGGAGCACCCGATCAAAATGTTTCAACTTTTGAACGTACTCGCAGGAGCCTCCGTTCATATAAACCTGTACTCAGATCCTAGAGCATCGGTCGGCACTGGACGTTGGGGTTATCTACGAGTTTGAGGTCCCTACGGAAACGTGCGCTAGTTTACGGATTTCACCACGATAATCTCAAAAAAAAAAAAAAAAAAAAAAAAAAAAAAAACCCTTTTACTTACTTCAACTAAATATGTAAAGGGAAATATTGATATACCCAAAAGTTCCATCTAATAGTGTAAAATTCCGTATCTGCTGCCTGGCTTTCCCGTTTTGTATTGTACTAAACATCAAAATAAATCACCCAAATTTTTACGCATGAGGTTTGATGGTTTTTTGGTGGATTTATTAGTGTAGCTAGCATTGTTCATACGTAAAGTTGTAACTGCATACTCTAATTATATAAAGTGAAACTTGCTTGATAACGATGTTACAAATAAGTCAATCGTTTGAATAGTTTTAAAATGGCCAAATTCTTTTTTAGTCTCCCTGAATTTAATCAAAATGTGCCTCTATAATCCTGAACTTTATTTATATCTTCGATAAGCCTGTACTTTAAAAAAAACATCCGCGATAGTCTTGCAATCAGTTTTTCCGTTTGCGGCCTTTAATTTGATGATGTGGTAATTTTTTAATTATTTTTAAATTATTTTTAGTTTTTGCTTTTTTTTTAGGGGCAAATACATCTTTTAACCTTATTTAGTATTTTTTTTTAAAAAAATTTCAACATAAAAGTTGTAGATTTCATTAAGATTTACAACTTTCATGTTCAAACATTTGTCAAAAAATATTTCTAAAAAATTGTTTAAAAATATTTGGTAAAATTATTAAAATTTAGAGTCCCAAAATATCTATTTAGAAGTATTTCTTGAAAAATATTGAATATAAAAGTTGTAGATATTTTCAAAATCTACAATTTCATGTTGGAAGTTTTCTGAAAAATACTCTTAAATATTTATTTTTGTAAAAGACTTATTTACATTACAAAGTTACATTTTGGTAAAGTTCAGGGAATTAAAAAAAAAAAATTTGGCCTTTTGAAATTATGACTGATGTACAATTGGAGCTGCCACTACATTTTACTATGCTGTCTGCTCTGCGCAAGATCTTCATTCACACTGATCTTCTTTCTCCCTCATACGATTACTATTATACAAATCCATCAATTATTTTTATAGGTGAATTATTTTTGTTATACAAAACTGACGCAAAGCAAGCGCAAAAGAATAAAGAAGATTTCTCCAAAAAATTCTAGGTTTTGACAAATAAATTTTTATTTAATTAAAAATGAGAAATCAGTTAAAATATATATAGATGAAAAGATATTTTCTTGTTTATTTTTAAATAATGCATTAAACTTCTTTTAGAAAAAAGTAAGCCGAAAAGTTACATACAATACAATATTTTTTCTTGAAGAGTACTGACTTGGTATGTTTAATATTTTTTAAAAAAATGTTATATTTACTATATATATAAGTTTAACTTAATTTTAACTATATTTAAAAAATTTATTTAAATGCAGGTTAGAAAGAGAGAGGAGACGTAATAGTTGTGAGAAAGGGAGTGAGATGAGAGAGAGAGAGAAGAGAGAGCAGTGTGAGAGAGAGTTGTTGGAGGGGTGCCTTTTAAGAGGTTCACTATCCTCACATTCTAAAAAAATATTTACTTATATTTAGATAAAAAAATATTCAATATAAAAATTATAAATTTGATGAGATCTATAGTTTTCATATTAAAAAATTTTCAAAAAAATATTTTTAAATAGTTGATCTGGGGCTCCAAAGTCTTTACATCTTAACGAGTTTTAAAAACTAATTTTAAACCCGTTAAGACTATGAAGCCCTAAACACCTATTTAAAAGAATATTTTTGAAAATTTTTGCTATGAAAATTGTAGATTTTATTAAAATTTATAAATTTTATGTTAACTTTTTTTTTAAAAAAAAATTATGTACGTTATTTCTTTGGAATGTAAGGGCACTAGAAGGGGCAAAGAATGGGTAGGAGGATTTCTGTTCACCTTTTAAGGCATAGTCGCGTAGTTTAACATTCGATAATTTGGTCGCTTATTTAACATATGACTTTTTGATCGTCTATTAAACCAGTGACATTCTGTCAGTATCGTAGTGCGTATCTTTGCACTGCCTCTGTGACGCCCCGTACCCCGGAGGTCACGAAAAATAGAACATAATGGATTTTTTTTTTGAATAAACTAAAAGACAAGACGTTATGAGCTAGTACTTCCAATTCTCAATAATATACTCGATTTATAGGTTAATTAAATTTACACAACGGAAACTATAAAATTATTACACTTTGATTTTCAAATTATCTTCTAATCCTCGTAGCTCACTCTACGAACGTCGATAGACCCTGCAAAGAATTAAGGGAAAGAAGAGGGGGTGAGTATATAAAATATACTCAGTGCGTGACCCACCCTGGCAAGGCAACCACCAGGGCTGCGGCCACACACCAAACACATGCAAGCACAGAGCATATATACAGATGCGAAAATGCATATAAATAGAAGTCATGCATATTAAACTTCCATATGCTAATGCAATCTGCACGTGTAACACATATACAGGCACACAAGTTGTATTCTAATCATCTTCTAGCAACTGATGAATATACAACAAGTTATCACAATATGCTGGAGTAAACGACTCACTACAAGCATGATCTCACCAACCCATAAATTAGCATGCAAACGAAATAATACATGCCTTCACATCATAGCATAACACTGTCATGCACCTCACAACAGACAAGTATTGCCACAAAAACGACTACATAACAATACGCATAACTATTTGCATATCCATTTGCATAACCATATGCGATATGCTGCCAAACATGAACAATGATAAGCCACAAAATCTAGATAATATCACAATAAGCAGTAAGAAGCAACATAGTATCACATAAAGATAATCACACACCAATCCAATAGGTTATACTTTTATCTTTCTTATGTCCGTGTGATCTAACCCATAGTTAGTCCTCTCTCTCATGTTTTTTCTAGTAGGACGGGCCCAACAGCGAACTCCCAAGTCCAGGGCACCTATACCCCATCCCGAACTAGGGCAGTCCCGGACGTCCGCACTCATACCAAGGCTTTCGCCCGCTGTCGCAGGGTTTTCCGTCACGACACAACAATAACTCACGGTAGGGGCGACCCCACAACGCAAAATGGGGGCTACTCGGACTCTTTACGCCTTATGAAACTGAGCCTCGCACAACGTAGCAATCGCCTAGCCAACGGCTAATCCGCAAGGTACTACGCCTACCGTCCTCCGTAGAGGCAAACTCACCGCCTTAGGTACTCTAGTTAGAACCCTCCGCCCCCGATATATATGTCCCCCGGAATCATCACATCGGGCTGACTCAATCGATACTCGACGGAGATCCAACTACACAGAGTACCCACATTTTTTATTAAAGCACAAACATCACGAGTGTCTCTAGAGCTATTTCGCTCCACAACTTGTACATGCTCAAGAACATCAATATCATCATGGATAACATAGTTATAGAGCAACCAATCAAAGTTTATAATATAAACTATCACATCTGTACATAACATGGTGTACATCCACATAACATGCATTTTAGCATCATATGAGCATCACAAAAGTATATAGCATGATCTCATAACAACTATCATCACAAAACTCAGGGTTCATAACTCGGTATAACATGAATCTCATAACACATCATATTATACATCAAAACAAACATATTAAGCAAGCTTCCACATCAAGCATGCTACAAGTAACTCAGTTCTTAATCACTAGCACAATCACAAGATAGTAATGCATTCAAGTGTTAACACATAACACAAAGCACATATCTTAACACCTACCACATATGTATCAAAACGATCAACCCAAATACATCGTAAGGTAGGTCAAACACTTATAATAAGCATGCATCATACAAGCACTCCCGTTAACAATATAGTTTAGGTCACACACATAGGGAGTCGTCCACGCTGGCAAATACATACTAACATGTTGTCTATGCAACATAACTTACATAATATTTCTAACATTCCTAATGCATGCACCCACAGAACTCTTGTTCACAAGCATGACTAGGCAACGTCAATACATACATAATTTAATACTCGCATATATCGCTGCACAAACTAGCGTATCGCCCTAATTATTCTACAAGCAATACCACACGAAACATGTTGTTCATACAACATGGAGCATATATAAGATGTCCAAACATGATTACAAGCACACCCTATCATCATGCATGACCATATACATCTAATCGACTAACATTTACATATTCCGATGCACATATATTTTCATGCACTCTAGCTAATCCTTTCGCACACCATCCCACTAGTATTACCGTCTAAGGAACGCTAACCACTACGAGCGCCCAATATCGGACAATATCAATATCATGCTAGGGAACGTGAACACCATCTACACACAATATCATGCTATCGAACAAAGTCACACAAGACGATCCGTATAGCTAGCATGAATATTATTATTATCTAGCATGAAAATCATCAATGTTGAATACATGTTATCACAGCGTAGGAGTCACATGTTATTTTCAATAGAATTCCTAGCATGCTTTTCTAGTGAATAACATCATCTAACGCAACCAAATCCACATCATGCCGACATTTCGTATCTAGACAAGTTACTACATCATAGCATACAGTCCTAGCATGATTTTTAACAATATTTCTAACAACCAAGTGAGACCGCAGGGGCACTCACCTTAATCCGAACGTAAACCTTCTAAGGTTTATCGATCGGCGCGTAAACGACGAAGCAATTCCGGAAATGATCCCACAAACGAGTCCACGACGACGAGGCGGAGCGGCGGAGCAGTCGAGTTCGCCGGAGGCGGCCGGACGGCTACTGTAGCGGAGACGGTGACGAGTCGGCGTCGACCAGTACTCAGCAGTCAGAGAAAACGGCAGTGAGCTTCAGTGGTGGCCGGAGCAACGGCGGCGAGCGGCGGCGCGGCCGAACATAACAGAGCCAAGATGAAGAAAAGAGGTCCCGAGGTCGATAGAGGCCCATTCGGCGGCGGGAAGGTTGTCAATGACTGTGAAGGCAACGGCGAGCTTCCCGGTGATGGCGGCGAATGACGGAGGCGGCGATTAATTGTCATTAGAAACTAGGGTTCCCGACGGAGAGAGATCGGGTGCGAGAGATGACAGATCTGAGAGGAAGATGACGGCGGCCGCGGCACTCGGACGGTGACGGGCGCGGACGCCGGCGGGCGGACGACGGCCGGGAGGCGCGGCAATCGAGAATCGAGGGAGAGAGGGGAGAGAGAGAGACGTGTGCGAGAGAGGAGGAGAGAGTGAGAGACGCGAGTGAGAGACTTGGGGCGACCTGGGCAAGTCAATTTGGCTCGCCCGGGTCAGTTGGGCTCGGCCCAGCCGAGCCAAGTGGCTCGGTAAGCCAGGTCCAACGCAAATTTGGGCCCAAATCGGCTCAAAACACCACCAAATCAATTACAATTCAATCCAAATGTAAATCAAGCACCCAAACAATCAATTAAACTCTCGATCAAGCTCGAAACCCGAAATAAACTCGATTCTAGTTAATCGAACCCAGGAGCCTCACAGCCTCTCTAGAGCTCAATTATATGTTAAACATACAACTGATCTTTAGTTTTGAAAATATGTAAAATCTGATTTTAAACAAGTAATATTTCATTAAAAAATATTAAAATAAAAAATTCACAATAAAAAAAAGGACATGAGTACAGTCCCGTCGCATCAATAAAACTATAAATTTTTAAAAAATAACTCACATTCAAGTATTTGAATTTCTGAAAATACAATAACATTCAACAATAAAGCCGACACAATAAATTATTTCACATCTTTAGGATAAATTTAAACAAAAACAATCTAATTGTATCAATAAAAAATATATAATATTTGAGAACGTTATGTTACTTATCGCTATGTGCTGCTAGTATTATATAATATTCACTTCTCTAAAAAAATATATTTTCTTTAAAAATTACAAAAACCAACATAAATACGAACACAGGTGTAAGACACTTCTATCTAGTATATTCAACACGCATATCTGAAATTTTTTTTTTTTTCAGATATTTCTCTGGCGTGTCTATGGAGTGTTAGTATTGGACACTGCACGGGCAAAATGTCTGCATGTCCGTGCTTCCTAGTCTAAGACATCACATCCAATACATGTTCAGACTAAGCTCTTATCCTAATAACATCCACACAAGCTTTTAAAGAGGCACTTCTAAACAGATATTATGCCATATGCCTATTTTGATGAAAGTTTACGATGAATTTAGGTATTCAAATCATCCTACATTACCATATATTGTTCTTCCGACTTTAAAGAATAATTCCAGTTTCCGTGCTTGCTAATCTTGCAAATCTACGTACACATGACTTGCCATTAAAGGAAGAATGGGTGATACATCCAAAATAACCACAAATGTTTAGAACAACGATTAAGATGGGCTATTTGGTTGAATGATTATAGTCGAGACCAGCTCCATACTTCTAGGCTTCAAGGAGTTGTTTCAACTCGTACTTTTTTCACTGTGGGAGGATTCTGATCCATGGCCTTTACAAGAAGTTAAAAAGTGTCAGTAAATTCTGTCTCAGTTAAGTTTATGGACAAGATCTATACTAAATTTAGAAATTATGGCAGCCGAGGGGTTAATATAGCTGGACAAAAATGTATAGCAGCCAAGCATCAGAAAATGTGTGGACCAGGAAAGGATGACTTGAACTCCAACCTGGATTTATTTTCATCCAAGTGTTCAGAAAAACTCAGAACAAGCAAAGAATTGTGGCATCAAAATGTATCATGCATTGATCATCATACTTAAGGTGAAGTTCATTGTTGTCACTTAAGTTCAACATATGCCATGCCTATTCATATTGATGGTGAAGTTCCAGATCTCCTTCCAGCTCTACCTAATTTAGTCATTTCAATATACATTGATCATCATACTTAAGGTGAAATTCATTGTTGTCACTTCAAGTTCAATATATGCCATGCATATTCATATTGAAGGTGAAGTTCCAGATATCCTTCCATATCTAGGAGATGTATCCTAATTTAGTCATTTCAATTTTCATGAACCAAAACATATCGTTCTAACAGTTAGATGGTGTTGCGATTTTCTCCATCGCACCTACTTACATTTCCCAGTAGTCAATAATAGGAAAACATTAAAGTTCAAAAAAACATGTTATACTTAACATTCCAGTATCAGATACGACGTTGGCCTCTAGAACAATGCATTAGTATAACGTAATCTAGACTTCACAGTGAATAAATATTTCAAGTTCAGCAATGACGACTGCGTAGTATATGTGACGGCCCGTGTCCCCGGACCGCGCGTATCCACGCAAAACCACACACATACATGCGGAAGCTTTGAAATAAACCGTGCATGGTTTTCAAACTCAAATGCAAATAGCATTTCAAACTCCTTTTAAAACGACCCCGAGCCCTAGTCTAGAACTACCGGGTACGTGTCGAGCATCCGCGAGGGAGGCGGTTCTCTCCACATGAACCCTTCATAGTTTGCTAGTGATCCAAATGCATCAATCTCCCTCATTGATACATAAGAATCAAAAGCAACCTAAGGTTCTCAACTCCTTCTCGGCACAAAATTATGTTCGATGTAAAACGCGAAAATAAAATTTTTCCAAAACTTTGGGAATTGTCACATACCTTAAATATGTCCCAATAAACCTCCCAAAAGCTTAAAAACCAAAATAATTATCATTTAAATCGGTTTTCAAAAACTCGTTCTAGAACACATTTTCGGTCGACCGATTTCGGGTTCCGTTTCAGCCTTACGGGCATTATCAGTCGACCGGATGAACATTTCGGTCGACCAAAATGTCAGTAAACAACAAAAACATATTTCAGAAATGCATTTACTCAAACCCCCGAAATCCACATTTTTTAACCAAAAAGTAAACCAAGCATGCACACACTTGCATCATACATAAATACACATGCTCAAAATTTCAAACCGGATTTTGAATCCGAAAATCCTAACTTAAGCAAAGAAAATGTGTAATACCCAATGTAATGGGCCTTAGGCCATGGAGAAGACCTTGGGCCATAAGTGCCCAAGGGGAATGAATTGTCCATATCCTTAAATGGGATGGAAAATTGCCTTGATATATTTGGGAGGCCTTGAATGGTTACCAACTAAGTGGATCCACCTTTTCGAAGGACCCGACCGTGTGGTACAGCCTGGGCTTGGGCGGTGCGGGGCCCGGGGCTGGTCCGGGCGTGACAGAAATGGTATCAAAGCAACTCCGGTCCAGGATACGGGCAAGGTGCGTATGCCGGATTGCCCCGAAAATGTCTGGTATAGGCGGGGGTAGGGTGCGCATGCCAGGGTCTCGTGCGACTGGGAAGAGACTGGGCTTGGTCGTCCGTCTGCGACTCGTCCTACATGACGAGGACGTCGTGTCCTATGGTGGGGGAACGTAATACCCAATGTAATGGGCCTTAGCCCATGGAGAAAGCCTTGGGCCATAAGAGCCGAAGGGGAAGGAATTGTCCCATATCCCATAAATAGGATGGAAAATTGCCTTGATATACTTGGGAGGCCTTGAATGGTTACCAACCAAGTGAATCCACCTTTTCGAAGGACCCGACCGTGTGGTGCGGCCGGGGCTTGGGCGGTGCGGGGCAGGTCGGGGAGTGATAAAATGTATTTATATCAAAATACGGAAAAGTATCTATATAAGGGTTCAAAATCTATATTTGCCTTTATAACAAAAAACCGAAACATGTATAACACTCTATACACGATTCTAAACATGCTCAAATATATACATGCGTATAGTACTTCCTTTCTACACTTTTACATAAATTTCACCTCTTCCACTAGGTATACAAAATAGAGTTTTCCTAAGTGTTTACATCCAACACTTAAATCCCAAAGTCTATACCTCAAAGAAATAAAGCTAAATATCCCCTTTAGCTCACACTAGCCGCCTAAGCACCCTCGGCCGGTGCTTATAGCGATTATCTGGATCTGAAAAGAGAGGAAAAGAGAGCGTGAGTCAAACCGACTCAGTGAACGGCGCTGTTGCAAAACCAAATCAAATGCTGCACGGCACCATATCTCAAATAAGAGACCACATATATAATCACATATATGTAAACATGCATATATACACAAAGCCATTCAAGGCAACACACATAGAGACATAAGCTAATATACGCATTCAAGCTACCATGTCAACGCGCCCTCCGGAAGGCACACCTCTGAGCCTCGCATACCATAGGAACCACCATGGCCAAGAGTGATCACCCTACGCCTATCAGCCTCAATAGATACATTATTCAATAAGATTAACACTCTCGTTGTTAACCGCTCATCATACCGCCACCATAGTCGGTAAAACCACACGACCTTCGGGTACTAGACGAGCTCACAACTAAACCGCGCTAATCTTAATCCTCCATACCTGGAGTAACTCTAGAGCAAGTCCGCTCACATACTCAATCAGGTAGACTAAGTCCTGTTAGGCACACAATCGTATGTCACAACCCTGTCTAGCAAAGTGCCGCTAGAGCAGATCGGCTCACGTACTTATCCTAATAAACAAACCACATAGCTATCTGTTATGCTAACATAAAATAATCTCGTCCTACCACATGTATTATAAACCATACATAAGCAAGGTAAAACGATACATCAAGTATGTTAAACCATTACATCACATTCTAATAAAGTGCCAAGTATAATCATACTCATACACTACTCATAGTAGAACAACCGTAAATCCACATGCTCAACCATATAAATCATGCTAATCAACAAATCAACCATGTAATGGCATATCACAAACATCCATAAGTATTTCATATCAATGTCAAAACCCAACATGATACATACTCCCATACAAATGCCATAAATCACATGACAAGCATGACCAGCACATGTAAAGCGTAAATCCAATGCTAAAACATACAGAGCAAACACCACTCACATACCCACAAGTCAGTCTATCACGAGTATAACTAGGGAACCCACCCACCTACTTAACGAAATAAGATTAACATGCGCACATCCCAGCCCGTTCTATACTTAGGATAATAACAATCACACGTCCACATACCCACCAGAACAAGGGATAAACAAGCCTAATTATGGCCATACAACATTACTCCTACTACATTATAGTAATGTAGAGTAAACCGTCCAAGTGCTATCGCCTAACACTTATCGTAACATCTACCACATGCATAATTAGAGTAATTCACTCAAATACATTGTAAGGTAGATCAAGCATAATCATGTTATCATACAAGCACTCCCACCAATGATATCGACCGGGTTACAAACCTCGATAATCATCCATGCAGGAAAACACATCCATAACATGCACCCATGCACCATGACTCTATGTCACAATTCCGACACTCCTATTACATGCATTTCTCGAACACCATCGCATATATATCCAGGCAATGTCAACGTTATACACAACATAGCATTCACAACCCCGTCAAGAGCGTAATCTAGCATAAAGTCCTAGTGCTCAACCCGACGGCAAACAACATACCTAGCATGCTAATCGAACCACATGGAATATACCGAGACATCCAATCAAGATTTACAAGCACATATAACACCACATGTTTTACCCAACATGTCATATATGGTTCCCGCTTGTAGATCTTAGAAATAACCGTCCCAAACCCATGCAAACAAGAACAAGCATGCTAATACAAACGGTAGGACCCGTTCACAAACCGACTATAGAGGCTAGTCACGCGTACGACACAGGTCTAGTGTCGCAGCAACACATTTACCCCAAGTACAACCAGCGCAGGCGGCGCCCTCACACACTAGGTAGAGCAAGGTATGAAACTATGTCACCATCGACTCCTCTCCTAGAGTATAAACCTGGCAATCCTGCGCCCTATACTCACTCAGGTGACGAAAATACCGGTAACATATAATGCGACTCGTACGTTATAAGTGCCACATCAATCAGGTATCCGAAAATACCCACTCAGGTACGAGTAAATAAGTGCCACATCAATCTAGATATCCGAACTAACATGCTATAGTCATAGGCCGCCTCTACTATGATATTAACCTAAAAAACATGCTAGAATACCAATCCAAGTAGATATCACGCCAATTAACATGCTAGAAATCAATACAATGTCATGCTAGTACACAATACACATCAGGCATAACATCATCACAACACAAACAAGTGCAACCATAGGATCCACTCACCTGTCATCTCGGTCATACCGACCCGAGACCCGACGAACAACGAAATCCCTCGAAGCTCAACCAAAATTAACCTCACCAACTCGTTCCCGAAGTTGTGGCAACGCGATGGAGCAATCGGGTTTATCGGAAATCCTCGCCGGAGGCGGCCGGACGCGGCGGCGACAGCGACAGCGATCGGAAGAGGCGTCGTTAGCCAGCACCACTAACATGCGGCGGTGATCGACGGCGGCGACCGGAGCGACGGCGGCGGAGGTCCGGCGCGGCCGAGAGGGAGAGAGAGCACCATGCCGTGAGACACCTCGAATCGGCGGTGCAGGCGCCCAAGACGGCTCTGGCAGCAGCAGCGCAGGCGCCCAAGACGGCGAAACCAGCGGCGGCCATATCTAGAGTTTCGACCGCGAGCTCGAAACGGAGAGAGAGATGGCGAGCAGCCGAGGAGGAGGAGAAACGGCGACGTCGGCGCACGCACGTCAGCGAGACGGGCGGCGGCGACCGGCGGGCGGCGCGGTCAAGCGTCGTGAGGGACGCAAGAGAGAGAGAGAGAGAGAGAGAGAGAGAGAGAGAGAGAGAGAGAGAGAGAGAGAGAGAGAGAGAGAGAGAGAGAGAGAGAGATGCGAGAGTGAGAGATGGGTGCGGGCGCGTCGGGTTCGAGCCAAATGGATCGTCCGCGCGCACCTGGGCTCGGCCAGGCCGAGCCAACTTGGCTCGGTCCGCCGAGTCCAGCCCAAACTGGGCCCAAAACGCTTGATTTCGATCTAAATCAAATTCCGAATCAAACCAGAAACAAATCAAGCAACCAAAAATTTATCAAAACCCTCGATTGATCTAAAATTAACCCGATAATACAAAACTGAAAATCGGAAGCTTACACTAACCGTTATGCCAAACATACTAAATCCGCCCTACTACATGTATTATAACTCATACATCGCGAGGTAGAACTAATTACATCAAGCATGTTATACAATTCATTACGATCTACCAAAGTATCTACCAAGTATAAACATACTCAAACACTATCCATAATAGATTTAAAATGTACCCACATGCTAAATCAGATCAATCATGCTAATCAACCATATAATGGCAAAATCAATCTAACCATGAGTATCCAAAATCAAAACCCTAATGCCACAAACCACATACCAAACATGATTACACATGTACACACATAATAAAGGCATACACACAGAAAGCAAGCACCGCTCACCTCGAGTACGAAACACTAGAATCTCCTACGGTCCAAACCTCGGTCGTATCCGACGAATTTGGTATCCACACGTAGCTCTTGACTCCGGGAACTCGAATTTGCGATCAATCCAACTCCACGCGCACCAATCGACCAAGAATGAGCAAAGGAACTCAAGGGAAAAGCTCTCCTCTCAGCTGGGTGGTGGAAATGAGGGAATGGACTCGCCCGCGCGCGCCCGATCTGACTTATACCCGTTCGCCCGCACACTTTCGGTCGACCGGTAATAGATTTCGGTCGACCGAAACCTCTTTGCACAGCACAAACACTAATTAAACTCTACGCACCGAGGTTTAATGCCATTCTAGATCAGCACTACTGGCCGCCATATGACGGCATACGCTTCATACCTGATCCTGCAAGGAGAAGAAAGATTGGAAGACCTATCACGAACCGACTACGGAACGAGATGGACTGGGTGGAGACCCCTGATGCTTGGTGCAGGCATTACCAACAACAGGGGCACAAATCGAAACATTGTCCTACTAGACATCGACAATAAAATATGGCGGATGTGGTTGACAAGTGTAGCGTTTGTATTTGATTAAATTTGTGGATGGAATGCGTGTCATTTGTATTATAAGTGTATTGTTTACAATTTGCTATATTTCATGCTGCAGTTATTACTATTTTTTCGTTGCTGTATTTTTTAAAATCTATTTAAAAGTTGTTTCACATGTTTTGGCAATATAATTTTTCGTACTGTAGTTATTACAATTTGCTGATATGTGTTACAATTTTATTTGCAGTACTAGATGGAGCCACAGCCTGGACCTGCAGATCGCAGTGTTGTATCTCTAGAATAGCCACAGATCCGAAATTACCTTTGCAGAAGATACTACCACTTTACGGGTTCGACGGTTCGAGACCCTACTACATGAGTGTATAGCTTGATGATCGCCTGATTCCTTATCTACACCGAGCTGGATTCTACGGATTTAGACGGCTGGGCTTTATGCAGATTGATGCAGCCTTGATTACAGCCCTTGTAGAGAGATGGCGTCAGGAGACACATACCTTTCATCAGTCTGTTGGCGAGTGTACGATTACCATACAGGATGTGGAAGTACTGCTAGGCTTACCGGTAGACGGGAAGCCGGTAATCTGCGCCACTTCCTGTCATATGTGGCAGGATGTTTTTGCAAGGTTGCTAGGAAAAGTACCTCCACCTAGTAAGATTAGTGGTGGTCGGGTTAGGTTCAAATGGCTTTTGGAGGAGTTCGCGGTTATCCCTGCCGATGCAGATGATGTTATATTGGACCGATATGCCAGAGCATATCTCTTTATGTTGATCTCTGGCTGTTTATTCACTGATATGTGGCGCTTATGTCTATTATTGGATTTTGTTGCTTATGGAAGATATTGATCAGATATCCACTTATAGTTGGGGTAGCGCTGCACTTGTTTGGTTATACAGAAATTTGTGCAGTGCCAGTGCCAGGCAATCACACAGATTGGAGGATGTGCAGTCCTCCTGTAGTATTGGGCCTATGAGTGCATTACATTTACAGCCCCGCGGATTATCAGCATTCCACCGACGGCGGATTCGCACCTTCTGCCACTCGCATTCCGGTATAATTTTTTATTCTACTATTTGTTTATTATGATAATTTAATTGTTATATGTTTTACGACATATAGTATTCTTAAATGTAGGTGGTCACAAGGTGTGCTTGCGAGGTCAGCAAATAGTTCGCATGTATTGGAGACGTTTCGATTTGAGCTGGACTCGATGCAGGAGGAACATGTACGATAAATTTTTGCTTTCACTGTTTTTTTTATTGCTGTTATGTTAAAATCGAATTTCTTGTTGTAGATGATATGGACTCCTTATTCCGAAGATATATTATCTAGCATTCCTGTATGTTGTAAAAGAAGTAGACATATTTGGCGAGCGAAGGTCCCTCTTATCTATTTCTACGTGGTTGAGTGGCACGCACCGGATCGTGTCCTACGTCAGTTCGGATTTGCCCAGGATATTCCCGAACCTATAAATACAGATGTAGGATTACATAAGCATAATTTTATGCAGGCATCGTATTGGAATGTGTGCCACGAGAGTTATATTGAAATATGGAATGGAAGGCTTGACCGAATTGTCCAAGAAGCCGGAGACAATTTCAACGCTTATTTGGAGTGGTACAAGCGGATCACCAGAAGATATATTTCCCGCAAGTGCCTTATAAATGAATATATAGTAAGATTTTATATGTTTCTTTCTGTTAACAATGACTGGAACACACCTGTCATATATGTCAAACTAATATTTTTTTCTCGTTGATGTAACAGTTCCAGAACATACAGAACATCTACAATGTAGCTGGAGACGATACTATATCTGGCTACACTCACGGAGCGCATATTCAGAGTATCTGTACCGAGATGTTTCGGCATTATCATGAGTATGCCCTGGGAACACATGCAAACATTCTTTCGATGGTGGTACCTCCTGTTCAACATAATGACGAGGCGGATGTGATGAATGATGATAATGTTGGAGTCCAACAGGAGGCTGCAGATGAGATGCACTTTCGGGAGCCTGACTATCCGCAACCATGTTAGCAAACATCATACATGAAATTTGGTCCTTCCGCATATAGTACATACGGGCAGGGTCCTTCCGGATACGATACATACAGACAGGGTACGTCTCTCATTTTGGCGCATATGAGCAGGGTCATACTTCACATTATATGAGCTACGAGCAGACTACATCTACATCATTTTACGAGGGACCTTGTACTTTTGATCCGGGTTATGTTACCCAGGAGGTACCCCAATTTCAGGAGCCGGGGCCACAGCTGCAGGAGCCGGAGTCACCGCAGTCGGAGCCAGAGCCACAGCCGCAGCCACAGGAGCAGCCGCAGAAGCCACAGCCGAAGCCACGGGAGCGCCGACGTTTTAGCGGATTAAATTTTATAAGGTGGTCAAAAAGAGAAAAAAGACCTCCAAAATCTGTATACGAAACATAACTAAGTCGAGTTTATATTTGTATTGAGATTTATATTTATATTTGAGTTATATATTTGGTTTTGTACATAATTATATCTTTGAGTTTGTTTTTACATTAGTGTTTGTATTTATATTATATGTTTACTTTTATATTTATATTCGAGTTTGCTTTCTGTTGTCGTATGTTTGGGTTGGGGGGTTTGATGGATAGGGGTTGGGGTGCTTTTCCGGGATGACAGGTGGGTTGGGGGGAGGGGGTTGAATGGATGTTTTATTGAATGTGGGGGGATGTGTGGTCAGGTGGTTGGTTGGGGAGGGAGTTTAGATATTTTATTGAATGTTGGGGGGGGGGGGGGGGGGGGTAGAGAAGCAGCTGCAGTGGGAGGGGGACAGCAACTGTAGGGGAGAGGGGTGGGGTGGTTGCAAGCAGGCAGCTTGCAGAAACGCTACTGTAAGTGTCGTTTCCTTCTGCCGCCAGTTAAACTGGCGATAGTATCTACCGCTAGTTTAACTGGCGTCAGATGCTACCGCCAGTTAACTGGCGGTAGCAAGCCACGATACTGCTGACGTGGAACGTTGCCGCCAGTTTAACTGGCAGCAGCATTTTATTTTTGTAATTTTTAATATTTGATTTTATTTTCGTAATTTTAATTAAAAATAATTTTTAAAAAAATTCTCTCTCTTTAGCTAGAAAAGAAATAATCAAATCATCATTAGTAAACAAAAACATTACCCTATAGTCTTACAGAGTTGTTTTATCTAATCGAATAAATTAATAAGGTTTATTCCTAACTATGGAAAAGGTCATACCTCCCAAAAGTATTTTACCGATGCATCGTGAGCCTTCTTGACATAACTACTACTGTAAATTACATCACTTAAAGCCACGGGAGCAGGAACCAACTACCAAACAAACTCCATCTGGTCTTCTTCCTGATCTTATCTATTAAAGAACAAACAAATATTGCAAAAACAAGGTAAATTATAAACAAATTGCATATGCATTGTGTTATATATAGATATGTGAATACGTACAATCATAAGGGTGTTTTTGTAAAATGTATGAATCCTTACATATAATTGGTTGAAAGGGCAACAACTAATTAATCTTTTCCCTCACACTAACATGGTTTCGGAGCCATAATTAAGAAATTAATCCTTAACCATAATTGAAGTTCTCATACGACAGCCGCCGCTACTGTCAACTCCTACGGCTGCTAACGTTGTTATCTTCATCATCTTCTCTACCGCTGCCACTGTCATCTCCCCATCATCTGGCCACAGTGGTTCCCATCTGCTCCAGTCATCATCTTCGTTTTCTCCAGTGTCATCTCTGGCCTTTGTCTTTGTCTCCAGCCGTCATCTTTCTCTTCTCGGACATTAGTTCTTTCGTTCCTGCCGTCGCTCTTGTCTCTGGCCATCACCTCCCTCTCTGATCACAACCACCACTTCGGTCTCACACTGCTAACACCTTTCTCTGGCCACATTCAATTTTTTCTATCATAGTCTCCTATGGCCTCTTCAAATTCCTCTACTAACATGTCAGTCACATCAGCGGCCTCCTCTAGCACATATGTACCGTCTCTTTTGTGTTTATGGTGATTACTACAAAGGAATGGAAAGAATTATACCCGGTTTGCAACCGGCAAAGTCTGGTTTATGGGTCAATGTTAGTTGGGTCATATGACCAAGAGGAGATAAGAAATTACTTAGGTCGATAGAGCCACTTAGGAGAAGATTGAGCCCAACTTTTAACTCTCTTCTTGCAAGCAATTCATCTAATGCTCATGAGTATTTTTAGACGCTGCTTCTCAGCTTTTGAACTTGGACACAAGCTAGGAATCTTTACCGGCGATATTTCACGAGCATATGAGGTTATTGGACAACTATTTTAGCTTCGCTAGTGTGATTGCAATATGATCATGCATATCGCTCTCTCTAAAGCTTTTTGTAATGGATCTTCAAAGATCTCCTTCAAGTTAGTCGAGATGTTCCTGTCATGCAGGATCGTATTGATAAGCTCCTGATGATTACGTTCCTTCATCCTGTTCGACTGTTGTCATATATGTCAAGACTCAGATATTAGAGGGACCATCCATTTCCTCCTTATTTAATAGTTATATGAGGATGCTACGTGCCTCCGCAACATCTACACACCATCTCCAAAATCCCAGGTTGATCGTTCTGCTCTTGTTGTTCAATATGTCCCATGAAGATGCAGGGGAGGGAGGTGTGTGTGAAGGTAGTCGTGGAGGACGAGGAGGTGGTCATCCCAAATGTGATTATTGTAGGAAAATGGACATGTGAGAGAGACATGTTATGTGCTGCATGTATATCCATCACATCCCTCACATGCTGCTAATACTGTACAATCCCAGGAGGGAATACTTAGAAGTCAACCATCTAGTGCCAAATCCATCAATGAACCTGTGGAGGAGTATTTGTGCCTCCTTCAGTCGTACACCTACCAAGATAAAGCTTCTTCTGCTACTCTATTAATGGATGGAAGGGACATCTACTGTGTATCTTACACATAATCTGCTTTTAGTCCCTGGATCATGGACTTAGATGCATTTGAGTATATGTCTTGTAACAGTTCGTTATTCTCCGGTCTCACTAAGGCCTTCCTCTGCTATCAATGTGACACTTGCTAATGGTTCGCTATTATCAGCTGAAGGCATTGATGATGTAGTTCCTACTCCCTTATTGCCTGCATCAATGTCTTCTATATACCTAAGTTTCCCTTCATATGACATGTCATCGATAAGACCACATTTTCCATTCTCTTTCCTCGTGATGTCCTCTATAGTCTCCCTCCTCGTTACGTCATATCAAGGTTCCCCTACAAGTTTGGGACGACTCAGTTCTCACCTCTTGTCATCTTGTTAAGCACATGTTGCCGTATTGCTTTTATGATTAGGCCCCCATTTTCCATTCTCTTTCCTCGTGATGTCCTCTATAGTCTTCATCCTTGTGTCTTCAGTTGTACATGTTTGTTGTACATGTTTTTGTTCATCTATTATCCCTGGTAGAGACAAATTATCATCTCGATTTGACAATTGTGTTTTTCTTGGATACTCTCGTGTCCAAGAAAGGTTCATTGTTATTCTCCTGAGTTGCGTTGTCTTTGTGTTGCCGGACTTGACATTCTTTAAGACTACACCTTTCTTTACTCCAGGCTTTTGTAGTCTATTACCGAAGTACTTCCTCTTCTTGTACCTTTTCCAATTCTCCGCTGCCTCCCGTAGATTTTCACCAACTTCTGTGCCGCTCCTGATGTCCATGACTATGCCACTACAGGTGTACATGTGCCGACCTCCTTCTGAGCCAGTTGCGGTTATTGCTTAAGATTCCACTGCCTTGCAACAAATCCACCTTCTGATCTTGATCTTACTATTACCTTTAGGAAGGGTAAGAGACAATGGATTACCGCACTGTGTCTTATTATGTATCTTATGCTTCTTTATCACCACATTATTTGCTTTTCTTTTATTTCCTCCTTTTCCTCAGTTTCTATTCCTTAGAATATCTAGGAAGCATTATGCAATGCAGGTTAGGAACATGCTATAGAAAAGGAGATGTCTATACAATATGAAAAAGACTCTTGGGATTTAGCATTCTCTTCTCCCCAGGATGAAGATGTCTGCACAATATGGAAAAGGAGATGCCTGGACAATATGTTTTGTTAGGCATTCCCTTCTACCGGGAAATTCACACTAGGTTGTCGATGGGTTTATGCTATAAAAACTTCCCTTGATAGTTCTGTTGGCCGACTAAAGGCACGATTAGTAGCTAAAGGGTATATTCAGATATATCGCGTCAACTACATGGACACCTTCTCTCCAGTGGCCAAAATGGTATTAGTGCGCTTGTTTCTCACTCTAGCAGCAGTTTCAAGTGGCCTTTGCATCAGATGGAAATTAAGAATGTATTTTTTTCACGGGGATTTGGCTGAGGAGGTATATGGAGCAACCTCGTGGATTTGTTGCTAAGAGGGAGGTAGTCTGCAAGTTGAAGAAGTCTTTATATGGTTTAAAGTAGTCTCCTCGGGCATGGTTTGGAAATTTAGTTTTGGTCTTATTCAGTTTGGCATGGTCAGGAGCATGTCAGATCATTATGTCTTTTACATGACATCAAAATGTGGGAAGGGAATCCTCCTAATTATCTATGTTGATGATATTATTATTGCAGGAGATGCTACCTATTGGAATCTCTAGACTAAGGGCTTCTTATAACAATAGTTTCAGATCAAAGATCTTGGAGATCTGAAATATTTTCTGGGCATCGAGGTTGCCCGTTCATAGGAGACATATGTTTAACAGAGAAAATATTTGTTGGACATGCTTTAGGAAGCTAGTATGTTGGGTGCTAAGCCGGTTGACGGATGGATCTAATGTTAAGCTGATGACAGGACAAGAGGTGCTGATATCCCATTCAAGAAGGTATCACATATTTTTAGGTAAATTAAATTACCTTACGGTAACCAGACTTGACATTTTTTTTGATGTAAGTGTAATTAGTCTGTGTAAGCCATTGGAAAACGATTTAAAAGTACTTCGACATATTAAGCCTGCACAGGCAGGGGGACTCATGTAACATGATCAAGGACACCACTAGGTGACAGGATATACTTGCGGATTGGGCATGTTCACCTATTGATCGACGATCCACATCAGTTATGAATTTTATTGAGAGGGAACATGTTCTCCTGGAAAAGTAAGAAACAAACTGTGATAGTTAGGTCTAGTGCTGAAGCTGAATATACGGCAATGGCACTTGTGACCTGGGAACTCGTATGGCTCAAGCAATTGTGAATGAGCTTCGATTTAGTCAAGGAGCCTATGAAGCTTTTTTATGATAATCAGGCTCCTACGCGTATAGCATTTTATACAATCTTTTATAAAAGCACGAAGCATATAGAGATTGATTGTCATTTTGTCAAAGAAAGTGCAATCCAATGAGATTGGGATGTCCTTTGTCAGTTCAAATGACCTAACTAAAGTCTTTGAGAGGCTTTAGAGTAGAGCACATTTGTAACAAGCTGAGACTTCATAATATTTATGCACCAGCTTGAGGTGTAAGATATAGATATATGAATACATACGATCATATTGCACCAGCTTGAGTGTGTAAGATATATATATATGAATACATACGATCATATGGGTGTATGTGTAAAATGGCCGGAACCTCTATATATATATATATATATGTGATAGAGGGGGCTACCAATAATTAAATTTTTCCCTCACACTAATACATCTCTATCTGGATGGAAAACCTAGAGAATCATGAGATAAAGCAGACTAAGAAACAAATGTAAAATTCTATTTTAAAAGGACCAATAAAAAAGATTGTTGTGTAAGATACTAACATGTTTCCATTCGCAAGTATTGTGCATTCGTGATTTCTATTTTCTTTAACTTTGACGTGCCTCAGTAACAATAACAGTAACATACTTTTTTTTTAAGACTAATTAAATAGGATTATTATTCTAAGTTTAATCACATTGGATGAAATAATCAGACAAAAGTGTAACAAGTTAGAAGTGTGGCAATGTACTTAGGATATTTCAATAGCATAGAAGTTTGATGATTATGAATGCTTTGCCAAAAGATATATATCTCTCAATAACTAAACAGTACTCATGCTGCACAAAATAGGCAATTTGTACAACAGTAGGAAAAGTAAATTAGAACAATGTTTCAGCTCCATCTAGAACAAATATGACCATAAAGGATGCACCTGTTGCACCACTGGGGAGAAATTACCCATCGCATCAACAACAAGGCATGTGGACAAGGAATTTCCATCAGCCAAATGCAAAACCTGTCATCAACAAATAATATAGGATATAAAAACGCTTAGTTATCTAAAGTTAACTAAGAAACCAGAAAAATAAATAAGTGCTACAGTAGCTAAAGTTGCAAATAGTTTAACTAAGTAGATAATCATATGGTAACAGTTTTATATACAAGGCTATTAGTATGCGTCAATAAGGGGTAAAGAACCTAGCCCCGGAAGATTTCATGAGTTAAATTTCACTAAATGATGAATGCATTTCATAATTGTTTCAAGCAAGAATTCATTTCAGATTGTCAGTAAGCAGAGGACATGCCATCAACTTAAAGGCAGAGTTGTGAGACTTTAACAGAAAAAAGATCAAAACACATGTATTGATATACTACACTCATGAGCAGAATTTTCTGATAAGAAATGAATCTGAAAGAAAAATATTTTTGGATACCATAATCGAATGTGCAATAAAATCACCGTATAAGACCACTTGTTAGTAAGCAATAAGCGTTTTTTTTTTAATGTGTAACAAAATCAGTGTTATGTATTTATCTCGACAGATAATGATTTTGGTATCTAGTAAGCAGCATAGGACAATTACTAGCATGCTAGGAAGCACGGACATGGTGTGACACCCCGGGTTTTCGGCGGGATCACGCGGTGTAGCGCGCGGTCTGCGCAGTTTCCGGTAGACCGGAAACGCCGACCGGTCGACCGAAAATATTGGTTTGGGCACGAGTTGGGCCACAATTGGGCCGTGCGCGGGATTAATTCGAAATTAATCCCCTACCACCTATGGTGAGTGGTTGTTTGTGTTGAAATACTTGGGGAGGCCTTAGCCTATCACCTCCCTTGGTGGCCACCCTTTTCGGGTCGGAGAAAAGGGCCCGGCCGTGTGGTGCGGCCGGGGCATGGGGACAGGGCCCGGAGCATGGGGACAGGGCCCGGGGCGGGGAGCGGGACGCGACACATGGACACCGGGCACGACAATTTTCAAAAAAGTAGGAGACTAGTACGGCAATAAAAATTAAAAAAAATAACTTATATTAAGTATTTGAACATCTGAAGATACGATAACAATCAATAAAAATGTCCATGCGTAATATAATATTTCAAGTCTTTAAGACAAATTTAAAATTGCAAGACTCTAATCACATCAACAAAAATAAAGTAAAATGTAGTATTTGAATAATCATTTTATTATATTATTTACAGTTATATATTACTAGTACTATATAATATTCTCCTTCTCTTAAAAAATTAAGTTTTATTTAAAAAAATATAAGAAATAACATAAATATGTGACACGCATGCCGGACAATCCTGTATAGCGTGTCTGACACGCGTGTCCAGAATGGTTTTTTTTGTATTTAGTTTCCAGACACTCCTCTGGCATATTCGACACGTGTCCGTAGTGTGTCCGTATCGGATACTGAACTGACACTGCACGGAACGAAATTTCGATGTGTCCCTGCTTTGTAGCTATCATGTTATGGAAAATACAACAATCATGTTATGAATAACTACAGGCGCTTTGAATGCAAGATGATTCTATTGCTTAAAAGAATAAATGAGAGAATAATTTCATATTGGTGGTGCAGTGCAGTACAGTCTTTTGCAAATTTGGACATTGCCAGAAGCAAAGAGCATGAGTGAAAAAATACAAAGATATTTTTTCAGACTATACAATTAATCACCATATTAAACGTTCTTATGCAAAGAAAATTTCAAAAGAATGACACAGCATGTGTTGCTGATATGCAGACTGAATGTAGAATAAAAACTTACTGCTAAGTCATCGTAAATTTGGATACTAGATAAGCTTTTTCCTTCAAGAAGAACACCCCCTAACGAAAGAAAGCGACCTTTCATTAGCTCCAATAGCTTAGCTGGCCTGTTAAGAAATGGGAAACACATCATATATTTCAAAATAAAATCTAACCTTTTCGAAAGTGAAATATACTACGACTTTATATATGATTGGCCAAATTTGTAGAATCCTTCAATCAAATAATAGGTTCTTGAACTAAGATTAAATAAAAGTATGCTCTAAATCTTTTTCAAGAAGACTCATGTATAAACAAGTAGCAACTCACATACAGCTTTCTTCACTTAGAGTTCAAGTATGGGTGCCAGTGGCTATCTTCTAGTAATGAATCAAATCACCAAATCAAAAGGTAAAAAACATACAACCTAATCGAAAAGTTCAGCGCAATACTTGAATTCAGATTAACTAGAGCAATACCATTCAAGTACTAAAATCAAAATGTTAAAATGCCGAATGAAGCTATACTCATGAAATACTAGCAAATCAAGCTACTTCAAATCAATTCCATAAGAGTAAAGAAAGAAAAAACAAAAAACAATGAGAATGTCGATATGATAAAACCAAAATTTTGCCATCTATCTATGTTCTAACTTACGAAATACCAAGATTAAGAATATTCTTGACCCAGATGTCACCCTTCTCCTCAAATCCACATCTATTCTGTAGAATCAAAATGGTTATTTCAATAGGCAGATAAAGCATTTCAATTAAAACATGAAAGATTTAACCAACAGGATTGAACTTCACTGCAATGATCTCCTGAATATTCTCTTCCAGTAGAACACCAGCATCAACTAAGGCTAAAAGCTCTTCTCTTGAAATATTCCATTCTTGATCTCTCTGAAAATTTAGTTAGGTGAGATAAATACTCACATGTGAAGAATATTGAATTCAGATAATTAGCTTATGAAAGGACCTCAAGTAAAATCATACCCCCATAAGTTGGTTCCTTTCAATAATGCCCACATTCAATCCTTTAGAAATTAGAGCAGTAGCAACAAATATGCCCAAAGTGCCTCCACAAACGACGACATCAAACATGCGTAGCAGATTGTTTCTTACATTCAAAAGTGGGGCCAAACCAGATATTCTTGAAACTACTTGCCGAACATCTCCAGCATCTGGAAAAATAAAATTGCTCTAACAGGCTTAAAAAAGTAGGCTGCTTCAAAATTTTAAGATCATAAAATTGTTGGGCTAATGTTATTACAGTAGCACATGCCTAATCAAAATGATGTCAATAGCATTTCAAGTGTTTAACTAAAATAGGAAATCAAAATGTTTACATTTATAGCAAGAGAGATTTTTGTGGAATACTTCGTGAGGAGTGGTTCCAGCAAATAAGACTATGCAACTTAACTAAATTACTTTAGCAATAGGAAATGATGAGCATTCTGTAACAACTGAAATGGTTTTTTGAAACATGCCTGTTAACCATCAGTACAATCAAAAGGCAGGTAAGACACTGATGCTGATAAGACTTGCAGGGTAGATCTAATGATCCTGGTTGGGGCAAAAGCGCCTTACTACAGCAGTGGGTGGCTGCTTCGTTTTGTTATTACCAGGCTTTACAATAATGAAGCATTAAACTTCAAATTGAAGGAGATATTTATTGGAATTATAATTAAATCATAATCTGCAGCTCACCTTTCTTTTATTAGAAATGGGACAAATTCCCTCCTTTGCATGAAATCTTAACAAAATCTACTTGCCAGTTGTAAGGTCCCGGATTTTCGTAAGTTAATATTTGTTTTAAATCGATTTATCGAGTTGATTTGGTTTTATTTCGAGTTTGATCGAGAGATTTATTTGGTTTTCGGGTGCTTGAATTGTATTGGAATTGATTTGGACTTGTTTGGATTGATTTTGGGTGATTTGGGCTGAGTTGGGCCCCTTTGGGTTCGGACCCAGCCGACCAAGCCAAAGTGGCTCGGCCCAGCCGAGACCGACCTGCTGGACGAGTCAGATGACTCGCCCAGTCGCGCCCCTGCTCTCTCTCTCTCGGTTGTCTCTCTCCCTCGCCCGACCTCTCTCTCTCTCTCTCTCTCTCTCTCTCTCTCTCTCTCTCGTGCAATTGCTGCTCGCCGCGCCGCCCGGCCGCCATCTGTCTCGCCGCCGGCGTGCGCCTCGTCGCTGGTGTTTCCTCTCCTCCCCGACGCGATGTCTCTCTTCCACTCGAGCGACCTCTCCCGGCCGAAACCCTAACTCATGTGCGTCGTTCGATCGTCGTCGCCTTGGCTCGCCGCCGACCTGCGAGGCTTTGCCGTCACCGTGTAGAACATATGCCGCCTTCCTCGCCGTCGATTGAGCCACCATCTGCCGGATCTCCATCTCCGCGCCTCTGCTCTGTTCGGCCGCGCCGCCGCCGCCGCTGTTGTGCTCCGACCACCATTGAAGGTCGCCGCCGCCTCCTCCGATGTCTGTTTGCTCCGACCGCCGCCGCCGCCTCTGTTGCCGCCGCCGACCGTCTCCGGCGAGCTCAGATATTTCGTCGCTTCGTCTCGTCATCTGAAACGCGTAGATGTGGTCGTTTTTTGTTGAGCACTTGGGGATTCACGCCGTTCGCTCGATCTCGGTTTGGTAAGACCGGAACGTAGGTGAGTGATCCCGCGGTCTCACTTGTGTGTTTATGTTGATTTTAATTATGTTGTGTTGATGTATATTGTGTGGATGCCCGCTCGTGTTGATGTGATAACATATTCGAGCTAGTACTTGAAGTACCTTAGCATGTGGTTGAACTAATATCTTAGTAGTACTGACATTCGCATTATTATGACTTGTTCGGACGGGAACCTTTGCATGTGGTTGGACTATTACTTTAGTAATAGTGACTTTCGGTTATAACATGATTTGTCGGACATCTAGATAGATGTGGCATCTTTTGGCTAGTTAGCTTGACACATGTTATGTTTATCATGTTATCGACTTACCGACTTTTCTGTGGTTTGAATGAGTATTAGGGCATGACTGCCAGTTTTATTCCTGCATAGGAAAGTTTTATTGTGACATGTGGAATGTGTTGGACTGTGCTTAGCGATGTTGAACGCCGTCTGCGCTCTAGTTATATTTGTCGTAGTATCGTTGACTTGGTTGCTATTTAAAAGAGTATTAAAGCACGACTGCTGAATTAATACCTTTGGTAGAATCCGTCCGTGTGTGTATGTGACATGTTCGTTGTATCCTATGTGTGCTTGTCCCTACCCAGCGTGTGTACCTGTGCCGCTTGCACTCGTTATATTGTGATAGAGGTACGATGTGACTTTTGACTTTTGTTGTCCGCGTGACTGACCTACTTAGACGGTATGCGAGCCGATTGCTCTAGCAATACCATTAGTAGAGCGGATTGTTGTGAGGTGCGTTATTTCTCTCGTGTGTTCTTTCACTTTCCCGTGTTGTTCGGAGTTGCCGAATAGGGATAGGCATGAGTTGAACATGTTAAAGGGTGCGCACTTGATCTTTGTTTTGATGTTTTTGGTATGTACCCGTGAGAGGGTTTTACATTTCGTTTGTTTGAAATGCTTATAATGTAAAGCATGTGGATTGTGATGGATTATGTGATTTCTAGCATGTATGTTGTTGTGAGATTCATGTGGGGTGGTTGACCCTATATTATGTGATATATGATTTGAAAGCATGCTTAGATGGTTAGCATGATGTTTATACATGCTAGTTTGATGTGGTGCCTATTATGTTTTTAGCGTGGAAACCGTTGTATGTCTTACACTTGCTTGTGATTTGAGACATTGACAACGTGAGCGCTAATGAGATATGAAAAGTGAATATGTTTCTGTTGTGGGACTCTTTCGTTGGACTGCATCGCCTAGGTTTGCTCTCCCGTGAGTCGAGAGGATATCGACCGGGATCGAAATGGGACGATGTGGGCGCCGGAGTCCCAGATTTGTTGACTCGAGAGAAGAGAGACCGGTGGGCGTAGTTAAGGCCAACCCGAGGCTAGGGTGGCGGCTACGAGACCAGGCGAGACTTGAATCGGCAATTCCGGAAAGGCCGGTAAATCAAGTAACTCCCTTAAGGCCAAAAAGGATCGCCCCCACTGTAGGGTACTGGGGGACGCGACGTGCACCGTGTCTGACCTAGATCTTTGGTGCTGGGGTACCTAAAGGGTTGTGTTGCGTTATAAAACATGAGAGGACTAACTTGTTTGGTAGTTTAGTGCACGCTGACTTAAGAAAGATAACGACATAACCGGATTGGGTTTTGGGTGATCGATTACCTTATATCTTTATGATGTTGTTGATGTTTATTATATGTCAAGCATGCTTCTTGGTTGTTGATGACTTGCTTGTTTGTTATATAGTAGCTGGTAGCTTATAGTTGTTAAGCTTGCTACTTGTTTTTGTGAACATATTTGTGGGTTATGTTCATGTCCCTTGTTGTTGGCGTTATTCGGTTTTGGCATGTATGAAAGTGTATGCGTTGTGGTATGTCGGCATGTAATTATGCAGTTGAGTGCAAACTTATATTTGTTGCATGTATGCCTTTGTGTGCGGTATTCGAGTATGCATACGGTTTGGTATTGCACGTGTGCTTGCTTTTGTGTTTGTGGTGTGTGACCGCATCCCTGGCCGTTGCCTTGCGGGTTGCCAGGGTGGGTCACTCACTGAGTATTTTATATACTCATGATACTACTTTCCCCGCAGGTTGTTGCGAGGATCGCCGACAATTGTAGAGCGAGTTTCGGGGTTCAGAAGTTGGGGAACAAAAATGTAATTTGTATTTTAAGTTTTGCCGCTGTGTTTTAAAGTAATGTGTAGTTAAATGTATTGTATTTCGGAAGTACTAGCTCATAACACCCTATCATTTGTATATTTCCACCTAAATTCCCGACCCCCGGTTCAGGGGCGCCACACCAGTCATTCCCTCTTTATTTGTCTTCTCCAGTCATCACAAATGCCAATGTTTGATCACCTTTGTTGAACAACTATCAATCAATCCTCCTTTGGCTGAACAACCATTCACTATGAGCACGGCCAAAGCTACCATCTTTACATGGGTGTTTGGCAAAGATATTTCAAGTCTTCAACAATTGTCACATCCAAATGTTCAAATTCTTGAAAATAAAGGAGGATTAACAAGTACCCATGATCCTATATATGGCAGCTGTTTTCTTATTTTGGCAAGACTTAAGTTGATCCAAGTTCGAGAACTATACTTTTGTGTTTATGCATCCGGTAACTCAAGCAGAAGAAGACTTCTCCAAGAATGAGCAATTACTGGAATTTGGCTTCAAACTACACAACAGCTATAAATCAATAAGAGCAAGAGATAAACGTGGCTAGTTTCCCCTTCTTTGCTTATTGATGGTTGTGCAGCATCACAATTTCCAGATGAAGAATATGAGGGCAGCCAGTGTTTTAATGGAGTTGTCTTTCTTTTTAGCATCGTTTTGTCAGAATGCCCACTTCATTTCCAATTTTTGGTTTCATATTATAGCATCCTTACTTTCCATGTACGAGAAGAAGTGTATCTTTCCATAGAAAGAAATCCAATAGAGTTGGGATAACTTTCTTAATCTAAAAAGAGAAGGCCAGTCCCGAGTTTACTTCTTCACCTCTTTGATCTATTCAACACAGACATTCTTAGCTATATAAATACGTTACAGTCCTTAAACCAAGAACATTTCAGCAAGTTTGTAATGTCGCATCATGAATTAAATTGATGTTGGAATCAAGGTTTTATGTGCGGTGCTGAACCGATTTTCAGTTACTCCGAAACTAGAGATGTGTCGACAGTGTTGATCCGTACAATTTTTTATTTAAATATTAAAATTATTTTAACAATAATAAAAAATATTAATAAAATACTAAATAAAAAAGTCATAATTACATAGCAAAAGTATATAGAACATAATTCGCATAGAGTGTCGATGTGGCTTAAAGAAAAAAAAAAGAATGGGTGCCAACCGGTATGCTCAGCATGGGCGGCTTGGCACCATGCGTGCCGCCCGGCACATAAAACTAAGTTAGAATCAAGGTATTATGTTCCATGCCCTGCCGAGTTTCAATAAATGCCAAACTCGAGTTGTGCCGATCGTGTCGTGCCAATCCATGTTATCTTTATATTTTTAAATATTTTTATAAATTAGGAAAAGGTAATAAAAATAAACTAAAAGCTAAAAAAAAGGGTCGCATGCGACCTAACTCGTCACGTCACACGCAGCGGCACAACATAATGGGTCGCAGCACGCAACCCCTTGAACACTTCCTTTAATGGGTACTGTTCATCTTCCTCACACGAGGAAGATGAACATAGAAAGATGCCCAACCATTAAAAAATAATAAAAAAAAAAGTTAATCGTTCAGCTGTCACGGCTCACGGATCCAGCACGTAAAACGTTGGTTGGAATAAACATGAAAAAATACACAAGTAAGACATACAGATAATAGGAATAAGCTTTAGAGGTACCCAAAAAAGTGTAGTGAAGTACTAATTGCATTCACACAACACCAGACAAGTTTATAAGCAGTACCTGTTGTCCAATATAAAACATAAGTGCTTGTTAAAATAATGATAACTTAAAAGAATAAGAAATATGTATTTCTACCTAATGGAGAACCACACATACTAGACCATAGCATATCCAATCTCTTTAAAGCATGATATGAGTAAGAACCTCCAGCACCACCAACTTCTACACTCGTAGCTATTTTGTTCCATTATTATCTACAAAATTATCTTACAGATGTGAGCTTTAAAAATCAGCATATTAGAAATCAAGAGTTAATTCACATAAAATGCTAACGCCAATAAACCAGAAGGTGTTACATCTACCATACAAGGTAAAACCCATCATCAAACACCTGAGATTCAAAAGACGCACATATATGTACTTGTATGTGTGTGTGTGTGTTGTGAGAGAGCGTGTGTGTCTATACAAATTTAGAGCTCATCAACAACATATACAAATTACTTTTCAAAAAATATGTTCTGTGTTGTTCTATCACCAAATAATATTTAGTGCAATTTAGTCACACTTTGCTTGGGAGAAAACCTCATTGTCAAGGTGTCGGTGAAACTATTCAGTTAAGTAACACATGCGAGGCATTTAAGGATATTAAAAGCTTACCAACCAATGGTCCTATTCTAATTTTTGTCAAGATATTAGTGGAAACTAACCAGTTTAGGAACACATGTGAGGCATTGAAAAATATTAAAAGCTTACCAAACAATGGCCTTATTCTAATTTTTGGAGAAAAGCATTAGCAGTATTGCTTTTGATTCATTTAGAGTCAACGTATTATAAGTCAAAGTTGGTCTGGTTACTGAATGCTATGGACAATGAATTCTGCATAGAGCTCAGCTCTTGGCTTACAGAAGTTCACTAACAAAACTAGTTCAGTCATATTGTGTATGTCCAATGCTTCAAAAGACCCTTCAGTCCTTATAGATGTCCAACTGACTCATTTAAAAATCCTAAATTATCTAGACTCGAGTGCCGATTTTCTATCATAGGTTCGTAAGTTGCGAAGGCTTTCTACATATGCAAGCAAACTGGACTTCAGATGAAGGAATGGAAGCACCATTGGCAGGAAGGATGACAAGAGGCGTACAATAACAGCAATAAAAGTATTAGATGGAAGAGAGCAGGACATACATGAAACTACTCTATAAAGAGGCGATCGTTCCATATAGGAAAGAAAGAAATGTAAAGACATGTCTAAGAATTTATTAGATGGATTGTTGTTTTTCTTCCACAGAGTAGTAGGATAGTGACCAACAAGCATGTTTAGCACTAAAAAATCACAACTAAGAAGTATGTTACACCTGCATTAAGGTGGCATTAGACTTACACCAACCAACAATGTTCATCAACAAGCAATTCATGTCTATATATAGATAATGCTTGAAAAAAAAATTCTCATTGAAACTTTTGAGAAAAATTAAAACATCAAGTATTACCAATTTTTTACACATGTACCTCATCAGTTTTACATCATTCCTCAATTTCTGAAACAGTTAATATAATTGATTGTCTTGCAAAATCAAAAAAATGGTCACTCTTTCACTGAACACTTGACAAGATAATTTTTAAAATAATCAGGGAAATATCAAGGGCCAGGCTCACTTTATGGACCTGCCAACCCTCCAAACCTGGGTTGTCCACCACAAAACCCAACTCCTAAGTCTAAGTCATGCATGGATCGCATACAGCACCATTGTTTAGCACACCAGAGAAGCAGTTTGGGTCCGAATGCTGGACCACTCGCCTATAGACAAGAGCCACCAACAGGGAACCAACAAGAATTTTGAATCTTATAAATATGTGTTTATGAATCATGATCAGAACCCCCGCCTTTACTTGATTCGAAATGAGCAAAACAATTAGGATTGGCTTAAATGGCACGTCTCGTTTCATAGCCACCTCCGACATTAAGATTATGTATTTATATCATAGTTTTACGTGCCGCGGCGAGCTGAGTTTTGGTAATTCCAAATTCTGAGACGTGTCGATCATGCCGTGCCAACTGTGCTAATCCATACAATTTTTTATTTTGTAAAATGCTTTGATAAAAAATAAATTATGTACTCTTTTCATAAAAATATAAAGGTTCATATAAGATTAATAAACCATGAAATACAAAAATCTCGATTACATATCAAAAAATATATAATACATAATCACCACCATATCGAGTGTCAATGTGGCGGAACAAAGGATGTAAACTCCCAATCATTCAAATGTACTCCAATTTTCTGTTAAAATTACAAATTTATAAACATCAAAACTTTTTGTAAAAGCAAAAAAAAAACAAACATCTCACGCACGACCTATTAACAAGGTCACGTAACAAGCTGCGCGATGCGACTTAGCTGCTCATATCAAATGCGTTACTAACAGGTTACATCGCGCGCGACACGACGTTACCTGTCACATAGCTGCGCACATGATGCGACCTTACGGGTCGTACCCCTGCGCGTGACGCGACCTGTTAATTAGACAGTACCAGTTAAATGGTCCTATTTCTTCCTCATCTCACCCCTACAAAAAAAAAAACTTGAACAGCCAGCACGGCCGGAAAATTGTCGCCCTCTCCGTGTCGAATCCTGGCCCTAGAGGATCCAGCACGAGCCGGGCGCTACCGAGCATGCCCCCTTGGCACCTAAAACCTTGATTTATGTATGGCAGAACCACCAGCGGGGAACCAACAATAATGTCTTATAAATCTGCATTTTGTATCATGATCAGAACGCCCTGCATTTACTTGATCTCAAATGGCATAAGCTGCATAACAATTAGGATTGGGTTGAATTGGTGTAATTGCCACCTCCCACACAAAATAAGGGAATAAATAGATAAATAAATAAACCAAAAAGAAAACTCCTAGAAAGAGCATAATTCAGATATGTAGAGATTAAATTAGAGATAAGAGATATATTAAGCTCAGGTAGCAGGCATTTCCATCTCCAGTTTGATTGCTCATCAAATTCTTTTCTTAAACAAATGGAAAAGAGCGATCCAGAAATCCTTCTTTTTCCGCAAAATCCAACCCCAAAAACAATTCAACGATTCTTCAAATGAGAACACAGCGTGCTCGTAACAAAAATAAGATCATCAATATCAGGGAAAAAAAAAAGAAGAAGAGGAAGTTATCCAAAACTCAAAAACCCAAAAAAAAAAAAAAAAAAAAAAAAAGAACAGGTAAATTTTAGAGAAGAGGAACAAAATCTTGGGAGCGAGAAAGAAAGGAAATACCTGAGTTCTCGATGGAAGATTGGACCGGCGTGAGCATGCGGTTATATTCCGGCGAGTAGACGAACGCCGCCGGAGTAAACTCTTGCGGCAATGCGTCGGAGGTGAGAAGCGGCGGAATACCGCCGGAGTGGAGAGCGAACAATACATGTCAGTGGACTAGATCGTGAGAGTGGCTTCCAGTTATCCACTCACCAGAATCTTGAATACATGTCAGTGGACTAGATCGTGAGAGTGGCTTCCAGTTATTGACTCACCAGAATCTTGAACGACGGTTTCGCCATGAATAAGACTGAGGGGTAGCAGTGAAATCAGTAGCAGCGAAAAGAGTGTGTGGTTGTGATTCACTTGACCCACGTCTCATATGTGGATGGATATTCATGTCAGACTCCGCGGCCACCGCCACCGCCACCGCCGCCGCCGCCAACTCTCTTCTGCCTGCCGTTTTCTCTAACAAACTTCTGTAAATAATAATTTTTACATGGAAAAGTTGGTCTACTTGAATGCATTGTTACAATGTTACGATTCTACAATCGAGCCATTGGGAAAATGTTAATTTCCAGATAATCCCCTTTTTTGTTTTTTTTTTCTTTATCCTTATGTAAGAATTCCGTAATTTGGGAACTTTTTAATATATATTAATTAGTAATTGTGGACGGAGATAGAAATTTTTTAATTTAAAACTATTTTAATAAAAAAAACTTGCTATTTTAAATTGAATTTTAGATACTCACAAAATTAAAATCCGTTCGCCAATTAATTTATATAAAAAAAATTCTAAAGTTGACTTTTGTATATTTATTAATAAGATTTGGTGCCACTTATGTATACTGTAGCAGATACTTGTCTTTGGTACTGGATCGGATTACTCTGATTTGGATTATTCTGGTACCTAAATCAATATGAGGATTAAATGATTTAGGTTAGTGCCTAGTGAATATATGCTAATTTAATCCAAAATATAATAATATAATTAATTGGGATGGGTGGTCGATTACATATTTAGTTAGCATGTTTGCTTTTGTCTATGTCTTGGTTGACAGTGTGTTATACGTAAATTATGTTATGTCTGATGTGTTGCAGGTGGTGCCGCAGTAAGCATTGGTTGGGGAAAGCTTACGTGCCACAAATAGAGTTTTTTTTTCCCATGCTCTTTTATTTGTTCTTTTCCCAAATCTTGGAGAATGTGGGAAGGCAACGGCCGAGTGTGCTTAGATGGCTAGCTCGAGAGCAGCGATTAATATACTTTGTTTTTAGGTATAGTTTTGGGCTAAGTGTAGTTAGAAACACTTATAGCCTTGTAAAATATACATAGTTGTATATAGTTGAATATGTAGTGTAAAGGTTGTATAAACAAAGCACTAACTTATATTTTGTGTGTTTAAGCATGTATGAATCCATGCATATGTTGTTATTCATTTTTTTTGTTTTACTTGTATATTTGGTTCTAAATGGAAAATGAATTGAAAATATATATCTATATATAAGTAGTGATTTTGCGGTAAAAAACACTTTTGAAAGTTTAGACATGTATATCTATCTTTGATACAAATGTGTGCATAGTTGATATGCCTGTGGAATGTAAAATGTGGAATGTTAGTACTTAGATTGTTCACAAAGTTTAATATTTTATGCAGGTTACTGAACTTTTGGTTCAGCCGAAAGTGTCACGAACCTAGAATTCTCTGATTTTATGAACTATCAATCGATCGATAATTCTCGATTGGTCGATCGAAAAGTGTTCTAGAATGAAATAGATTAATTAATTTAATTTTGGTTTTAAGCTTATGGAAAGTTAAAATGAACATATATAAGATATCTGACACTTCCGTCATATGAATAGTTTTCACACATTAGAAGATAGGGTTTAATTTAATGTTTTATCATATTGATGTATTTAATAATTTAGATAACTTAGCTTACAATTTAATAAATATCAATTTCCAATGAAATTTAATTCAATTTGGTCATCAACTTTTGATAAAACTACCAAAACCTATATTTGCCACAAAGTCTTGTGTATAAAGCTCATAACTAATACTAAATATTGTTGAAAAATTTGCCAAAACAACGATCGTCAATTTTGTGTTAAATTAATATAATTCTCAGACAAAAAATACTTTTGTATAAAAAAAATCAAATTAAGTTTAATTGAAATAATATGAATCAAAGTACATCTAGAGGTACACGAGGAAAGTTTTTTGGGAGCATTTTTTTTCGGCCCCTATAACACCAAAAGTATACCGGATCAGCCCTTATTAAATCACATTTTCTCTTTTGCCCCTTTCCTGATTTTTTTGTCATTCCGTTATGACTACTGCATTAGTATTTTTTGAAAAAAATTTCAATACTAAAGTTGTAGATTTTGATAGATTTCTAATTTTTATGTTCAATATTTTTCCTAAAAATACTTCTAAATAAGTGTTTTAAGGCTTTGAAATTTCAGCAGATTAACGGGTCGGATCCAAAATCCATTAACATTTCGGAGCCTCAAAATATATACATAAAAGTATTTGAAAAAATATTAAATATGAAAGTTGTAGATAACATCAAGATCTACAACTTTTATGTTAAAAAGTTTTCAAAAAAAATATTAATACAACAGATATCTAACAGGAATTGAGAGAGAGGGCAAAATGGAATACATCAAAGTGGAGGGGCTGAATATGGGGAACTTTTAAAAGGAGGAGCTGCATGATCAATATCCCAAGCTTTTATTTTTTTTTTGATAATATTAAGTTTGTTTGTATCACTACGCCCACCCCCACTGTTGGATGGGCGAGCATAGATAGAAGGAGCGTGACAAAGTAAATACAATTTCGAGCCCCAAAACACAGACGCGGCTCCCCTGATTCGTCCGAATGAGGAATCACCAAAATGGACTGTCGCGACCCGCGCCCCCGGGGTGCGGCCGCGACGGGGAGGGGAAAAGAAGAGACATCGTCGGGGACGATCCGCCGAGAGCCCAAAAATACGTAGCGGAAAACAAAGGAGCTCCGGCGGGTCGAAGCATTGAATTTAGCTCTTAGAAACAGGTTTGGGAATGCTTAAGAATCATTTTAAAACATTTGAAGAAGCTTGAGCAGAGTCTTGGACTTTCGAGCCCAGGTGCCGTTCACGGAGGAGGTGAACTTCACTGCGAGGTCCGGCAAAGTTTGCTACAGATCCTAATGTATCAATCTCCTCCATTGATACAAGAAAATCCATAGCAACCTAGGGTCCGAAACGTCAAAATATTTTTACGGAAACTTTCGACACAAATTCATAAATTCCGGCTCAACCTGTATTTTTACGAACATTTGGGAAGTGCCACATACCTTAGATATGTCCACTAAACCCAAATAAACACCCAAAACTTAAATCAAAACTCATTTAAATCGGTTTTGAAATTCACATTCCAGAGGCTTTCAACGGTCGACCGGTCCACATTATCGGTCGACCGATAGTTCTTGCGAACCAGCGGTATAGAAATTTAAATTATCGGTCGACCGCAGAACATATCGGTCGACCGAAAACATCAGAAACTGCAGAAACATATTTGCATTGGCTCACTTTCGCGGTCTCGAATTCCGTATTCCCGCTGGACTGTAAGAGACCACCGTGCGCCCTCATATATCTACTTTAGATACATGCACACGTGCTCTCACTCGTCCAAAATACTTACGAGACGACGAGTCGTGGCCTAAATCCATTTTTACCCGAAAATACGAAAAATGAGAACTCAAAGAGTCATTTTCACCAAAATCATTCCCATATTAAACCTCTTGTTTGAGGACATTTACAACCACAAAAATACACATGCTAGTGACAATAGGAATCAAATACGGAGATCAAGCTACATTTTGGTAAGAAATCCACTTTTATAAATATAAACCTTTGTTTATACACTAACAAACTTTTAAAGCCTAAACTCGAACATTCCTCGAGTTTATCCCTTAAAAGCATTCCAAAATACGAAAGTACACTAGTGTAGGTTAATACTTCATTTATGTACATCTTACATTACAAACTAAGTGTGACTAGACTAGTATACAAAATGAAGTATATACAATTTCTAGTCCCCAAGAACCCCAAAATACCTTCTAAATCCCTCTCGCTAGCTACGGACGGCTAAGCGAGCTCCTTGCCCTTCGCGGACGGATCTGAAAAATAGGGCAACAAAGCGGTGAGTCTTATGACTCAGTGAGCGGCACATCGGTGTCCTCCCCTGGAGCACCAATGCCACACCGCACACAAAACATAAACACAACTATTAGCATCACATACACACCACAAGCATAATTGTTTCATATGCATAACCAACAAACATGTTCATCGCATGTGTAATAAGTTAACAAGCATGCTTTGGCTCGTAGCAATAATAATCACCCAACCAACCAATTATGAAATCTCTTTGTTAAGTCAGCGTGATTCACTAACCCATCGCAGTTAGTCAACATTGTTCATTTAGGTAAGGTAGGTCCGACACGAACTCTCTAGCCAAGGTACCTAACCCCAACCTAGGCTAAAGCAGTTCCGGACGCCTACACTCATACCAAGGCTCTTTGCCCATTGTCGTCGGGTTTTCCGTCACGACACAACACTCACGGTAGGGGCGACCCCACAGCGCAACATGGGGGCTACTCGGACTCTTTACGCCTTGTGCAACCGAGCCTCGCTCAACGTAGCAATCGCCTGGCCAACGGCTGATCCGCAAGTTACTACGCCCACCGTCCTCCGTAGAGGCTAACTCACCGCCTTAGGTACCCCAGTTAGAACCATCCGCCCCCGATATATATATCTCCCGGAATCATTACATCGGGCAGACTCAATCGAAACTCGACGGAGAACTAACTACACGGAGTACCCACTTTTTTTTTATTATTAAGGCACAACCAATACGAGTGTCTCTAGAGCTATTTTACTCTACACTTCGTATACATGCTCACATAACATCATACATTAGCATGGAAACATAGTTATTGAGCAAACCATACAAAGTTCATAATTTTCGAACTTAACACAAATGTACACAACATGATGTACTACTCAAAACTAGCATTCTTAGCATCACAAGGGTATCATAAAGCATGTTACATGATTTCACCACATCATAATATACATCAACAATTAGGGTTCTTGACCCGGTTACACATATCCATCAAAATCATGTAAATACACCTCAAGCATAACATTAATTGCATTTTCATGCATACCAACACACACACACATGGTGTTAAACCGCTCACCTCGAAATCTAAGCTTTCCCACGAGCTCACCCCAAAGAACTCCAAGAAAACCGAATCAATGGGTATCTAGATGTAGAGCAAGGTTGGGAGAGTATGAAAATCAAGTTTAAATCAAATAAAATCAAGGAAAAAGAGATGGTCACCTAGGGGCAGCTTACCTAGTGCTCCAGAACTCTTCTTCTCGGGTAGAAATGAAAAATAACCCTAAACAACACTAAAAACAACCCCCACCAACTCTCACCTGCTCCGATCGGTCGACCGAAACAACAATCGGTCGACCGAAACAACAATCGGTCGACCGAAAATACAATCGGTCGACCGAAAATCCCAGAATCTGCATAAACAGATTCAGCACCACACTCGGCCGACTCGCTACGGATCGCGCGCTTGCGACGACGAGACCCCAACTAGGCCAGCTCGTTCCCAACGCGACCACGCATGCATCCCCACACAAAAGCAAGCCTCACACACCCATGCAAGTCCAAGAAAACATAACACATACATACACATTCATACATGTCTAGGACTTAGCAAAAATTTTCATTCAACCACATACAAGTCTAGCATCATACACAAGCTAAAGACTACGAAAATTTAACTCGGTCATGGACCTCACATGGACGGCTGAGATCGGCTTATCCGAAAAAGAACGGATTTTAAGATCTTGTATAAAATTTTCGTCGACTTATTTGACCTATTTTTAAGCATTTTTGAGAAAAATTTTGAATTACAAAGTTGTAGATTTTGATGATATCTACAATTATGTAGTTGAAGAGTTTTCGAAAAAATGTCAAAAAGTATACAAGTTATGATCAAAACTTTTGATCATCATTTCGGTATACTTTTTGGTATTTTTTAGAAAAATCTTTAACTACAAAGTTGTAGATCTCATCAAATTCTATAACTTTGTAGTTCAAAGTCTCTTTAAAAAATACTTAAAAATAGGTCAAATAAGTCGCCGAAAATAACATACTAGATCTCGAGATCCGTATTTTCTGGATCGGCCGATCTCGCCCGTCAGCGACGGAGTGTAACACCTCATATGTAGAAGAAGGAGAAGCAAGCAAAGTGAAGAAGAAGACGTAGAGTTCTAGCTAGAAAATAGACGCAAAAGCTTGTAGAATACACGTGGAGGAAGATTGAAGACCCTCGCTTAGCAGTGAACTGAAAATAATTACAAGTTTAAGCCTACATTGATATCAGTACACGCAGTGGCAGACGTTGTAATTTTCGCAAGTTGATATCACTTTGTAAAAGTAGTTAGATAAGTAGTTGAACTGCCTAGATTCTCTTATAGTTCAGCCCATCTATAAATAGGCCTGAGAGGCCCATTGTATGAACTAACCAATTTGATATCAATAAAGAATATCGTATCTTCTTTGAAGTTACTGTTCATCCATCTTTCCCACCGGAACCCTTCGCCCTCATATTACCTTAAGGTGACGTTTGGTTGGTAAGTTAGAATTGGAATGGTATTCGGGAATTAGAATGCAGTGGAATCGAATTCTGAATGACTACAAGTTGTATAACGTTTGGTACATTATGGAATCAGAATCAAATTACAGGTAGAATCCTTAATTCTATTCCGGTGAAGACATCCGGTAATCAGAATTCCCTTAATCACAGAAATCCAATTCCTATTCCAGACGGTTATAATTCCAATATTTTCTCAACCAAACACCTACAATCGGAATAGTTGGTTATGATTTCCATTCCATGTGGTTAAAATACCAACCAAACACCCCATAAATTTCTCCGTAATTCCGATTGCTCTCACATTCGATCTAGGGTTCATCGAGCCATCATAGATCGGAGTTATTACACGGAGCACCGCCGCAGAGCATCGGTTAGTGTCGGCGGCGGTCAGGCATGGCCTCTAATCTGAGCATGGGCGAGGCCGCGCGCCGAGTACACGCTCACTGCTCTCGTTTCTCTGCCTGTTTCCATCATCCCATAACAGCGCCGCCCTGCTGCTTCTTCTTTCTGTTACCTCCGCCGCCGCCTCCCCTCACCTCCTCGCCATCACGCCTTCTCGCTCTTTCCTGATCCTTCTCGCCTCGTCAACAATTCCGCCGCCCATCTCTCCGACGTCATATCGCCTCTCCTTCGCGCCATCCACTATTCATGTCTGCTTTGTTCGCCGACGCCTACTCTGCCTTCGATAATGCCGCGAAGTACTTACTTGCGCTTGTGCTCTACTACTCTTATTGTGATTGAGCTTGCAAACGAAAACTTCTCCTTTTGACAGCTTGATTTGACTTTGACTTTAACATCGAATGGGTGTTGGCAATACAGTGCGTTCTTGCTGGAGTTTAGGAACTGGGAGACGGCATGAGCAGTTGAGGCATTGTATGTAATGGCACGTGAGACCTGAGTGCTTGCAGAGAAGGTGCGTAATTTCATCTTCAGAATTGTAGTCATCTTCTCATGTTTTCATTTTGTGTACAGCTTGGCTCATAACATTGAGTATTTTTTTTTCTTTTTTTGCTGTATTCGTAGGCTGATAAAGAGCTGGCATCGTCTGGGAAGAACCCTGAGAAGCTGCAAGCGGCTGGATCTTTCCTCATGAAAGTTTTTGGGGCCCTTGCTGTATGCTTTCTCTAGCCTTATATGACAACTTCTTCCCTTTTCTTTTCATATATTTCATTCCCACTAGGGCCATTACATGTCTTTTACATGTTCATTTTATGAACTGAACGAGGTAATAGACCTTAATTATCTATTAATGTAAATATACTAATATTCATATGTAACTATTTTACGTAATCCTTGTTATGTGTTTATTGCACATCTTTGTGACTTCATCTTTAACATATGTTCCAAGCTCTACGTAAGTGCTATGCATTTGGTGCGAGTGTGTAGCTAAGTGAACAAAAAATACTGGGATGACTAAGTGTTAGAAACTTACTGCAAGGGCCCAATTTTTGAAATTCAGTTAGGGAATGTGATCATAGAAATCGCATTATTGTCAACTAGGGATGGCAATGTTCCATGTCCAGGCGATCTCTGTTGGGATACAACTAATGGGGCATGGATGGGGACTCTTCATCCCCGTGGAGGTGGGACGGTGAGATCCGGGGAGGTGCCCAGGTATAAGGAGTACTTATTCGACAACAACGTAACAATGTAATTGGATGTCCGATTGTGCATGGCTTTGAAAGTGTTATCTTAATAAACACACATCTTCACTTTAAGTGTTGTGCTAATAAGTAGGAAACATGCTTTATAGACATGCATGCATTAGCTTTATGCACAAAACATCAGCAGTTATAAGATGTATTATATCGTGATCATGTAATTTTTTTTTCTTTATGCATGATAGCATGTCTTTAGACATACTCATCTAATGTGATTTTATAATCTCTGTCTTACTTGTCTATGGTAACTGTTATAGTGTTGAATCACAATTACATATACAAGACGACAAAAAAACAACTACCTAGTGATAAGTCTCCCTAGGCAAGGTCTGGTGGGAATAAAATGTGTGCAACCAAAACAATTATATACGTTATGCTAAAAGTCTGATAATATTTGCTTGTTCAAAGTTTCTTTGGAGTTGCTAAACTTTAGACAAGTGCTCCTGTTTGTCCGAAGTTGTGAATTCTTTGCCCCTGGAATTGCAAGTGCAATCCGTTGTTTCACTAAAATTTGGTTTGTCCGTCGGATTTATTAATGTGGAAATCTCAGAAATTGATATGCTAATTCATGAACAGCTTTGAACACTTTTAACTACTTGCCGTAATATCATACGCAATTAAGGTCCTACATCATCTACTAAAATCATCCATATGACAGATCATAATGGCAAAAAGGAAACATAGTTTAGATGAAAAAAAATTTGTGTTTGAAGTTGAAACACCAAAATGGATATTTGTTAGTTTAGCAATCTATGTTCATATGTTCAGATACATAATTTTGAGATTTTTACATAAATTCTTTTCCTTTTGATGTCTTGTCTCATTCCTCATTTGATTAAATCTTGTTTTCTGGTATTGTATTTTCTAGGGTAAAGGTCCGAAGCGTGTTGGAGCTTTGTACGTGACTTGCCAATTATTTAAGATATACTTCAAGGTAGTTAGTTAATTTATAGTTACATTGTGAGTGTCTCCTATGTTTCAAATTGTTTGTGGTAGGTTGCACTCTGTATAAGATGAAAAAGTTAGTATCTTTCTCTGCAAAAACTGGAAAAGTAGTTCCTTTAACAATATTGAGAATTTTGATTCGTAGCTTGGTACAGTGCACCTTTGTCGAAGTGTTATAAGAAGTATCGAGACTGCTCGAATTTTGACTTTGAGGAGTTTCCTGTCAGGGACAAGGTCAGCACCAGAACATGATATCTATAAGTTGCCCAAGTGTTATTACCTTAATTTGTACTTGTTTGCTTACAGGTAATCTACATGTATTATACAAGTCGTTTGGATGTATTTAATGAGAATTTTCTTGCGGTAAGTGAAGCCCAATGTTTATCTTTTCCCCCCTTTTATTGTTTTCCATTATCATTTGGTGGTATACGTCTCTTGTTCTGTTTATGTTAGTAAATTTCCATTTGCATATAGTTTTTGGATGCACAGAAGAGGTTTAACGGCACAGTGTATTACTGCTATTGCTGCAATGTTAAAGTTGTTAACTTTCTATAAGCATTTCTCAAAATATGCTTAATGACTAATGCATTAGTCATAATCTGAGTTATGCTATTATATGTCAGCGATTATCGACTGGTAGATGTAAGTGTTTGTTCTTTTCATATGTAGAGACAAGAGATGAAAATGGGTTAGCACATGCTGTGGTGAATCAGTGAAGAAATGGATGAACTACTTTCTGATAGAACAGTTATATAGATGTTTAGGTATGCCATTGGCACTCAATGTATTGAATCCGAAGGAAAGAGAAAATCTTCCAATAAGTTATAGTTAACAATTTCTGTTGATGAGATTCCGTGCATGTGTTAATGTGCTTGTAACATGGAATTTGTAAATGATTGATGCAGCCTCTAGTTGACTAAGAAAAGGACAAGATGTCTTCTATTGAGTTTTTATCACATACCTGTAGATATTTTTTAATCTCCTCATGCTTGTGTACAGTACAAGTCAAATGCAAACAGTAGCTTAAAGCAACTAGCATGGTTACATTTTCAGAAATCATAAATTTCTCATCTGGCATTTTTAAAGATTATAAGTTTTCTGATAGTTCTTTCCTAAATCATACTTCCGTCTTTCTTGGGCTCTCAAGGCGGCTGAGCACTTTTCAGTTTTATAGCCTTGTACTAGCGGTCTACTGACTCTATTATCTATATATAGTGTTCTTTGTTTTAACCCTGCAGATTTTCTGTTGAAGTTTCTCTTTCTCATAGCTATTCCATTGCAGGACGATGAAAAACTGACGTATGCTGTCTAAACTCGGGAAGGTTTAAGGTGCCATCTCGTGCTGAGTGTCGGTAACTTCCAAACTCGGGAAGCGTCGTGCCAACCGTGCAGATCCGTAACTTTTTAAAAAAAAATTTAAACTATTTATAAAAAGAAAATTTTAAAATTGAAAACTTAAAAAATAATCCAGAGCTTTCAACTGTTAAAAGCTGCCCCTTAGTTGCCATAAGAAAAAAAATCCAAAACAGAATCATCTTCTTCCAGAAGAAGAAAGAAAAAACAGAAAAGGCTGGGAAGAGAGAGAAAGGGGGAGGGGGGGAAGGGAGGAGAGAGTGGGGTGGAGATCTTGTCGGAGGCGAATGCTTCTCTTTTTTTTTTTTTAATATAAACACTATCATGGCGTGCCGTGCCGGTAGATTTGAAGTTTATAATTAGATGGTTTTTATTTAATACTAACAGAAACAAATTAATTAAATGAAACCAGTCCTTAGTGGGTTGTTTGAAATATTTAATAATGAATTTTTTAATAATTAACAAAAAAAATTAAACGGAACCAGCCCTTCATGGCTAGCGTGCAAATCAGGCCAGCCCATGAAGAGCTGGCTTGATTTGCCTGCCCTTGAAGAGTAGTCAAAAGCTGCCTTTCACGGGCATCTTATTAATTTATTTTTTTGAAAAATAAAACTGCGGTTCTTCTCTTTCGGACCTTCTCTGCTTTCCCTCCATTTTCAATGGCTTTATTCTTCTTCTTCTTGCTCCTTTCTTCTTCCTCTTCTCTTCTATGCAGGCGCAGCTAAGGTTTTTGTTTTCTTTGGGCTGACGCTGGGGGAGGGGGTTTTGCATGATTCATTTTTCAATTAACAATTTGCAGGTGCACTAGCCTCGAACCGAGGCGCGCGCAAAATCCCACGAAATGGCTAGGTGAGACCCGTTTAGGCACACCATTAACCACCTTGGTACTGTTTGAATTATTACCAGGATTGCATAGAGCATTAAACAATTGGCTTATTTAAAGGATGATTCTTCTTTGCAGAATTTGGCATAAATGCTTTGACTGCCAAAACTTTGTAATAGGATGACTTCCCATCATCTTGCCAAATATGATTATTCTAATGGTGCATTTTCTTATAACTTCATGTATCTATGTCTTGCATTTTAATAAATGTTTTGTGTCCCTGCCTCCTCTCTAATAGGCTGATTCTAAAGTATCTCGTCCCAGTGAAGCTTTCCTTGGGAATTTTGCCGAAACAGGGACTTCTAGCGAAGTACAATTTGGTGGAGGTATGACTGATTTGCAAATTTTCTTTCTCACCCAATGGGGTTTATTTTTGTATCTTTTATGTATGTTAGCCAAACTTGCCTAGAGCATTAAAGTTTGCCTATCCTACAATTTTGAGTATGTTAATATGATAATTGCTGATAGTAAAATTTAAGTTTTTCCTTTCTTAGCTTTACAACGTGGTATGTGCATCTGGTGATCTAGGTGAAGACATGAAAGTAAATCATGGCTAAAATCGCTTATTGGCATTTTAAAAGAAAATAACCTTCCCCTACAAAGCATATCCAAAACTAGTCCAAATTTGGCACATTAATTGCTAGGGAAAGCGGCGCAAGATTATTCTTCTAGCAATAAATTGTGCATGAATTTCAAGGTTTCTTTTTGCCATTATGATCTGTCGTATGAAAGATCCTAATGACAGATCATTTGTCAATTTTTATTTTTTAAAGCAATTTTTATTGGCTCAGTTCCCAGCAATACCAAATCTTTATTAGCTCTGTTCTACAACAATTTTTATGTGCTCAGTTCCACAACAACACCAAATTAACTGAACAAAACCCAATACAACTTTGATAGCCATGTATAGTCGATAGAACCCTAGCCCCTTCATTCAAGAAATGAGAGGATCTCCAAGTCAATTATCAACTAAAGAAGTGGCTATACGAATTACAATCTACTACATTAATTGGAGTAATGGAGTAAGTAATTTATCCTGATGTAACACCTCATTTCTAGCACTATTGCAACTTAGTTCCATAACCAAATTAATTGAGCAAAACCCAGTACAACTTGATAGGCATGTATATTCAATAGCGAACCTAGCCCTTCATTCAAAAAAATGAGAGGATCTCCAATTATCAACTAAAGAAATGGCTATACCAAATACAATCTACTACATTAATAAGAGTAAGGGAGTACGTAATTATCCTGACATGACGCTTCATTTCTAGCTCTATCTCGACATATTTGAAAAGAGTAAAGAGAACCAGGGCTTTGATGAATCAATTTTGATCAAACCTTCTCATTTATAGCTTCTTGAATCAAACTTCTAAGTACTACTTATCTCCAGTTGTATATTTTTCACCACCTGTAGCTCTGATTGCTTGATTCCTTCAAATGTTAGGAGGTTTCTTGATTTACAAATATTGTAAATGGTTGAAGAGATTGCAACTCTTCTCAGTGTAGAGGCACCATTTTTTCCTTTCATCCTTTTTTGATTCCATGACAAAATATTTTGCCCACTATTTGTAGTTGAGGGTTGTCTGAGTTCAACCCAAGATAGGATGTGGCTCCATATATTTGTTGAATATGAGCAGGTAAAGAACAAACGGTCTATGTCTTCATTCTCCTTTCCTATTATTGCGCACAAATAGAAGGCACGTACATTCGGAAATTGTGCACTTCTTATATTCGTCCTCCAGGTTTAGTATAAATACCCCATGCCTCCATCGTGTTTCTGTTCTTGAGATTTATTGTAAAAATTACTTGGCTTTATCTCGCTTTCTCAAATAACTTCTTTTGTGGAGTTTACTCGTCTTAAATTTTGTATTACTATGAGTGATATTTCAACTTTTGCAGTATACAAATGTTGTGGAAGCATTGAAAAGGGGGGATCTCCGCCTTCTGAGAGACGCCCTTCAGGAACATGAAGATCGGTATGTCTACCTGCTATTAGTCATCTTGTGATGACGATGGAAGTACTTATCTTTTGTTGATAATTCTGTTGCCATACTAGATTCTTGAGATCTGGTGTGTATCTTGTGCTTGAGAAGCTAGAGCTTCAAGTTTATCAGAGATTGATCAAGAAAATGTGAGTTTTGTGCAAATTGACCCATACTACGGCAACTTAGTCTATCTTCTATAACAGATTTTTTATTTGTTTTAATCTTATAATAGATATATCATCCAAAAGCAAAAGGATCCTAAAAAGCTCATCAAGTTAAATTGGAAACTTTACTAAAAGCATTCCAGTGGCTTGAGGTTGACATGGATGTCGATGAGGTACTTAACTTTTATCTTTTCACCCTCATGTTATCCTTCACCATTAAAACAACCTTTTTATGAGTTACATTACTGTTTTAGTGGAGTGCATAATAGCCATACTCATTTACAAGAATTTGGTCAAAGGCTACTTTGCTCACAAAAGCAAAGTTGTTGTTCTCAGCAAGGCAAGATCCTTTTCCTAAATTGAACGGAAAACCTGTGAGCTCGTAGGTATTTAATTAGGCATGTTATTGAAATGTTGCGGTTCCAGTAGGACCAAGTCTCTTATGCCATCTCCAACTTCCACACAAGACACTGGCTTTGCAATAGAATGGAGCACCTTTCAAGTCCGTTAATGCAACATAAAAACATGCATGAAAAATCTAACTGAAAAAAATATGTTCCGCAAGAAAATGTTTTTAAGATGCGCTCGCTCAACCATGGTAAGGATAACCTGGTCTTTTTTATACAATCCTTTCGTGGCATTAGTTTGGCAGTTAAATGGTAGTGAACTGAGAAGAGTAATCGTAGAAGGGAGGAAAACTCTCCCAAGAGTAATGTTCAACATAGAAATAGAATCTGCTCTATCAATGGTGCTACGAGTTGAGGGCATAAGCAGAAAAAGTAATTTATTTTAGGCCCAGTGATAATATCAGATGGTGTTGTATGTTATAAAATACTGTATCTAAGAGTGGTTTGTAAATTGTAATGCAGATTTTAGAAAGGTGTTTGTTGTATCTATGCGCCAATTATTCAAGTAGATGATGCCTTTGACAGATACAAAATTCTTGGTTATAAGTTACGTGTTAAAGTTATATTTTGATTGTTGCCATACGTTTAGGTAATAGCTGCTTGGGTTACCCAGCAATATTTTGGTGTTTGTAGTTACATTCAGCTGTGCTTGAATTTGAACATCCGACATGTTGGTTCTTTTTTTTTCTTTTGCTTTCTTTTTGTGTGAAATAGACTGGGAGCAGGTGCTTGACTAGGCCTGAGCAGTTGGGTCAACCCGACGCAAATAGATTCGTGATTTGAGAAAAACCAACATGATGCGAAATATAGTAGACCCGAAACGAGCAGAACACACGCAGAGACCCGAACGAATTTTACTTTTTTGGTATTTTATTTCGGGTTCGATTTGGGACGGCTTAATTGTCCGAATTATAGAAAAAGAAAAAATAAAAAACGATCACTAGGAAGAACAATGATCTTGCCTTCTTGATCGAAGATTAAAAATCTCAAACAAAAGTAAATGCAAGATCCAACAATTTTGCTAATTAATTGCAATAGTACGGAATGTATTGAGAAGTAGAAATGAATGTATAAAAGTTGTCCTTTATTGGCTGGTGGATCAATTCCGGAAATTAGAATTAACCAACATAAAGTGACACGATTGGCTTTTACCCAACTCATGCCTGCAAACTAGAAATACAAGAAGAGAACAATGACAATTGCGCTTCTCGGTCCCTAGCAGGGTAGCTCTTTTGTTTTCTATTTTTTTTTTTTTTTTTTTTTTTTTTGAGATTAACATGGAAAACCCTAGCATTAAATGGTCTACTTTGTACAACCATCGTAACAGATAAATGTACGAGTGGAATTGACCATTTCTACCAACAAAGGAGGCACATGGGATAAATCTCCACATATTTGCGGGCGACGCCTGCGATTTTCGAATCCCGGACCTCGACTTCATGAGGCGGAACTCCAAACTGTTTTCATAGATGCCGCGGGCAATGGAGTAGCTCAATTGACGGGGTGGGTTAATGAAATATCACTCACGAGTTCAAAACCCTCCGCAATACCAGAATAAAATTTCCAAATTATGTGGAGCACATTTGATTAGAAACGAACATAAACTGAATCTGACCGAACAAACCAACATTTTGGGTTATTTGGGTTTAGTTCAGATGTTTTTCCGGTTTTTTCTCGGTAAATGCTCAGCCCTATACTTGACCGCTCCTTTGCACAAATGAGTAGTGTTTTAACTGCATGCTAGGAATGGCAACGGGTCGGGTCGGGTTTCAGCCAACCCGATTCGAATGGATACTGATTGGGGTTTTAAAATTCGGATTCGGGTTTGGGTTATTTTTTCTGGGTCGAATTTGGATTTATTTAACTCGGATCGGATTCGGGTTCGGGTTTAGATATTTTATATGTATTTATTTATACAAAATAGAAATATTTTTTAATGATCAAAAGTATATCATAAAAGATTCTTATACAGACTAAACACCCTACAATATTTAATTCATAGATGATATGGGACAATTATTTAATTATCAATACTTGTGGATTTAGCCTACTAAGTGTTGGATTAAGAAATTATCTCATATCATCTATAGGTAGATATTGTAAGGATGTTTAGTCTATTTAAGAGTACTTCATTTATAATTTCAATTATTAAAAAATATATTTCTTATTTATATAAAATAAAAAATTTAAATAAAAGAAAACAAAAACATTCATATAAATATATATATTTAAATATATTGTATTTATATATTATAATATGTAAATAAATAATAAATATATATATATATATATATACATATGTCGGGTCGTATTCGGGTCGGGTTTCAGGCCAACCCGAACCCGACTCGGGTTCAAGTTTTAAAATTCGGGTTCGGATTCAAGTTATTTTTTCTCGGGTCGGATTCGGATTTTTTTGCCTCGGGTCGGGTTCAATTGCCATCCCTACTCCATACCCATGTGCTGAAGTTGATCTTAGCATTTTACATGAAGACCTGTTCAGGAAGTTCTAGCAATATTCATCTATTAAAACATAGAAACAGTAAATTAATCAAGCAGTAGTAATCTGCAATCAAATTCGTACAAAGTGCAGAGTAAATCAAATACAGAGTTCTTAGAGTATCAGGCTAAAAGAACAGCTAAAACATGAAAATGGAATTCTTTTGTGTAGCAATCCACCAAAATGAGCAGAAATTTTCTTTTAATCTCAAGTTCTACTGCCAAAATACGTACACTTAACTTCTAGAAAACAACTTGTATACATTTGGCAAGAGATGTTATGTTTCTACAATTTTGTAATCGTTTGATTCGTTTCCAGACACAGGATAAAGGCACGAGGGCAAGAAGAATCTTTTCACTTTACGAAACCCGTCGGTATCTTAGTTCATGGATTACCAAATTGTAATGCAAGCAGTCAGTTATCGTGAACAGGTTCATATCTTTCTTTCAGTGCTCCCATGTTGTTCAAGTGGCACCTAGGGCAAATACATTTGTTCTGCAGCTCGACTCCGACAGAAGCATAAGTTTTCTCCAGTTCCATTGTCTGCGTGTTCTAGTTAAGAAAGTAACAATTTACTTATCCACAAATTTCCAAAGGTCAACAGCAAATACAAGAACATCATGTGGTTGTTGAAATCCGGGCACGTTTGACCTTTTAGAGCACAAGAAGTCATGACATCTATGAACTTTTAAGAGTAAATAGACTGCTCAGACGCATGTTACTCTCTGTATACTTGACTATCTATAAAAGGATATCAACCCAGATCTCGTATTTGTCCTGTTTCGTCAATAATTGCATCAATAAGGAACAGTCTTCTCTCATTATAGGCAATTTCCTGAAGTATCTGTATATGCAATTCGTTGGACGTTCATAGAAGACAAACATAGACGTACAGTAAATGCAAGAGAGAGAAAGATGGAGCAGAGGATAAAACAGAGATAAAAGATAAAATACTTGAACAAACTAACCGCATCATCCTGGCTGCAATAACACGCTGAGCTAACAAATTATTTTGAGGATTTGACAAAAGTACAGATATACCATTTAATGTTAAATGACAGATACGCTGATTAGTAAATGTAACGTGTTAAAAACCCCTAACACTTGAATTCAAGAATTCTAACATAAGTGAAAGTCAAAGCCAAGTTACATGATAGGACAGAATACGCATTAGCTTTTCACAATCGAAGTATCCTAAGATGTGAGGTAATTATATCACAAAGGTGAGTTCATAAATTCTAAGAATGAACAAGAATATTGTTTAATAGTCATGTTAGGTGCCAGCTGTCATTGACACAAAAAAAACATAGTCAAAAGAGAGAGAAGGGCAGATATTGCTATGGTGAAAACATAAAGTCAACCACTACGAAATTATCCTATATTACAGGATGACATTGCATTTCTACTTGATATTGCTTCAGACCAATCAAATAATGTAGCTGAAAACATAAAGTTGTAGGCATATGTAGAAATGGAAATTATAAGAAAAGAGGGAAAAAGGTATATTCTATTACTTATGTGGCCTCTTCGGGATACGAAAAGGAGAGTGCTTACCCAACCAGATTTGGTGTTGAAGGCTAACCAGCAAAAAACATAAAGTGTTTATTTATTGTTAAATGTATGCGTCTGCTTGGAGGCCATATAAACTTGTTGTCTGACATATTCAATGGCGTCCATCACTTTTAATTTGATTATTGAACTAATCTTTCATCGTTACAGCTTGCAGTAGTTCGCTGAAATACTATTCCAACGATAAAACATCAAACCTTTCTATGAAGACACCTTGTGTCTGGGTGTTAAAGTTTGTCTTCGCAGTATATAGAATTGTCGTAGCCACTCGATTGTACTTTAACTGTATGGGATTTCGATATTATCAGGATGATTAAATATAATAATGCCATTATAGTTGTATCCATAGATCTGTCTGGTAACAATGGAATCTATATCCTACATTTATAAATTAAGTTACAGAAAAGGAAGATCTAGCTACAACTAACATTGAAGTTCCTGTTGGAGCAAAGGAACCATGATAAAGTGAAGGAAAACTAATGAATAGCAAGTCATTGATTCAAGCATTTTTCACTCCTCATATATCACTATAGAGCATCAAGTTGACAATCAAATGGTCTAGCATACTCTAAATTAATCAAATACCCGCACTCCAACATGCAAATTGTAATTGTCTTTTATTTTTTCCAACAAAAACAGATATGGGTTCAGATAAGTGAAAAAGAAGAAAAGATCATGACCTTGTCTTGATGTTTCATTTCGTCATGGTAATCACTCTCCAATGAGTGCAGTTGCAAATCAACTCTTTCAATGTCATCTTTGATGTTTTGCAGAGTATGCTTTGCAGTAAGCACTGCTTGCTTGCTACCTGCTACTCAACTTGTAAGCCAGCTAAATAATATCTGGTATTAGCGTATATGTTCTTGTAAGAACAGAGAGATTCACTTGTATAATTGAAACGAGATAGTCTCAATGCAAGGCACATTCATGAGTCTAGATTCATACATATGCATGCAATTGAAAAGTTAAATTATATCTAGAGAGATGTTGAAATACTAAAATTCATGATTGAGCACCGAAACTTCAGCTTCTTGCTTTAGTTACAAATTAAAAGGCACCTTATTTTTGGGGGAGGACTTATTAGTTAGGTGCCACATACGGTTCATATGAGATTTGATAATTGTGCTGGACATTATTGTCAATAAAATGGAAGTTCCAAAAAGTATTGATGGGAAAGTAGATGCTTGTAATTATTTAAACTGCTTCCTTATTAATTCTGTAAGCTATAGGAAGATGGATGACTTGTCCTATAAGTTCCTTTCTTCCAGACAAATTTATTGAGTGTTGAATGTATCAGAACTTACACCCTTGCCTTACAGCTTACTACTTTGGAGAGGGAAGCTAATCGGTGCATTTTGCAAAGCAGTTGTCAATCTTAGGGTGGACAGGAGAAATGTGCAAAATAGTGATAGGTGAGAAAGGCCCACGACCACCTTGATGAGCAAAAAAAACAGCAGTCTTGGTAAAAATTGCACTATTATAAAAAAAAAAAAAAAAAAAAAACCTTGATATTTAAAAGTTTAGCCAAGAATGCATGCCTCCATCTAATAGCAAAGAAGGGCGTTGACGTTGAAGAGCAGAGGCTGTCACCTTCTGGAATTCTCTGGATAACCAAAAATCAGAAATCAAGAACATGAATTAAGAAACAGAGAACGTTCACTACTATCAATATTTACATTTGCAATTTCAAGAAATAGGTAAAGAAAAAAGAAAAGGTACTCTTACTATCAGATAGTCATGTAGAAATCATATTACTTGCAGCATCTGAATTATGAAGGGATCTAGAGCTAGCCGATTCTGTCTTTTTTCAGCTCAGAGTCATATTTTACACTAGGAACAAGGAAATGCACTAATGCACACTACTGAAACTTAAATAGAAAATTATTAGGTGAGCTTGGCTCACCAATTTAGTATTACAACAAGAGAATCCCAAACACATCTTTCCCCATGTACTACATTCTAAGACACTTATGGTTCTAGACTTCTTGTGGAGTAAAAGTTTGCTACATGACCGAGAATTTGCATACCTTATTTTGGAGTTCAGCTCACACATTGCAGCAAGGAATCCATCTCTGTCCCAGAAAAAGAAAAATAATATAACAAAAGAGCCCTTAAAGTTGGCATCTCTAAAACAAACTGCAACCAAAGATAACTATATTCTTATAAAAAATGTAATACCTCTCAGATCCCTCTATATCCTTTAGTTCCATAAAACATTTGAGAGATGCATCAACAAAACAAATCATGAGCTCATTAGCAATCTGACGGAAGATTATTAGATTATACGGATATTACCTTGATAGCCGTTAGATCGTCTCTGAGCTTGGATATCTCCTCCTGTAAAAGATGGATTCTCGACTGCAATGGAAAACAAAAAACAAAATAAATGCAATAAGCCAATCCCTAAATGGACTAGTTGATGAGTTAATGGGGACCTGGAGTGCGAGGGTAGAGGCGTCGGCGAGAGAGAGCTGGAGTTCGGAAGCGCGTAGCTCTCGCTCGCGGCTTCTCTCGCACGTTTAGCAAGCTGAAGGCCGTCGCTCTCAGCGTCGCTCTGTTCCTGCAGCTGGACAAATCTCCGTCGCAGATCGGAAACCCTGAGCTCTGATTGAGCTCAATCGGAGGAAGGAGATCGATACGTCAGTTGTTGAGTTGAATCGAAGAAGAAGAATGAAGAAAAGAAGAATGAATGAACCTCCTTGTGATCGCTCGGTGGCGAATCCGCGGATAAGCGAAAGAACCTCCCGCTGTTGCGCCGCCGTCGCAGCTGCATCACTCGCCATCGCCCCCGCAAAGGGAGTAGCTCCTACTGTGCTTGCTCACGTTCGAACTGTTTTCTTTGTTTTGCCGCCAGTATAGGAGAAGCGAGCTTTCTTTGGCGAAAATGATCGGGTACACCAGTGTACCGTATTACATATAAATATACCAAACATCTATATATATAAAGATTACTTTTTTTTTTTTTTAAAAAGGCACTGAATTGTTTAATTTAATCTATAATTTATTATTTAAACTTTTTTTTAAAATAATTCTAATTAGATGATCAAAAAATAATTCTGATTAAATGGCTAGAAGCTCAAAATTTTACGGAATTTAAAAATAATTTTAAACCTATTATAAAGTCTCTTATTTAGATTTTTTTAGAAAAATTTAAATATAAAACTTATAAATTATAAAAGTTTATAGTGTTGGTATTTTTTATTTTTTTTAAATCGGCCTCTATATAAATATTTAGTACATGAGTGTATCACCCACTTTTCTTCAGGTTTTGCTTAAACCAGGTTATCTTTTTTTTTTTTTAGATTGTTTACTTCTTTTTATCTAGGAATCCCTGAACCTAGTACTCTCACAAAAATAATTGAAATAATTATTTATCGGTTTCTAATTTTACATCGTCCTTTCAAATAAATTCATATTTTCTTGTATATTTTTAGTATGAATAAATTTTGATGTGCTCTATAATTTTTATTTTTAAAAATTTTCACAAAATATTTCGAAATAAATGCTTTAAGGCTTCGAAGTCTTTCTAGGTTAAAAAGAAACTTTGGAACCTTAGACAACTATTTAGAAATTATTTTAGAAATTCATTTTATACAGATATTTTACAGTACTTTGTAACTTTTATGAAACATCATGGACTTATACGGAGTTTATATAGGAATTGTTTAACAAAACAGAAAATTTTCTAGAATTTTTAGAAAATTTTATATAAATTCATCATTTAAAATTTAAATTTCTAATCAAAATAATAAATAATATAAAAATACATCTGCTAGATTGCCAAAATTATAGAATATAATATCTTATATTCTATATAATTATTATATTATAGTTCAAAGTTTTTTAAATAAAGTAAAAATACGTCTGCTAGATTGCCAAAATTCTAGTTTTAAAATGTTCATTTTTGACCTACAAGTTCAGCGGTTTACTAGACATATTTTGTTTGTAAAATTTTAATCTACAAAACAATAAATCATAGTAAGACATATGATTTAGTTTCACTTTATATATATATATATATATATATATATATATATATATATGTATCTATCTACATGTGTTCCTCTAGCAAATGATATTCCGGTAATCTCGCTTGTGAACCACCAGTCCATAGGTACTGACGTAGTACAAGTATTTAACCATCATATCACTAGAACCTCTTTTAGCAATAATAAGGCAAAATATCTCCTAAAGTTTCCATATCATTTCACTCTACACAATATTCTAACTACTATGCTTGAAATATGGTGAACTAAAATTGCTGAAGTGCATTTTTAACATGATACCATCATGTTTTTTATGATCTTGCTTTTCAATAATTTACTCCTATTTCAACATATTTTGATCAAAAAATAAAATAGATATCCTTGACCACTTATGTTATTTATACTTACGAAGTCATCAAATCGAAACCACACCATGTGGTTTGATCAATTTTCTTGCCACTTGGCAGCCTCATAACGCCGTGGTTTTTTCTTTCTTGCTTACTATGGAGCTCACACTCTGATGCCACTTGATCCGTCATAGATACGTATGCCTTGTAGTAATCGACCAGATGCGGAGTTATGTCAATCCCAATCTACCGGAGACGGCATCAACCGCATGCGATGAGGAAGGAACTCGCGAGAGGTTGCTCTGTTTATTCTTAATCTAAGACTGATCATGAAACATAAAAGTATGCATGTGCCCTTCTTGGCAAGTTTGGCATCCCTAACCATAACTTTTAGAGTTACCGAAATCCCAATGTCATTAAGGAGTAAAATTAACGTTGATGTAATGCTTGTGACATATTTGTTGCTTTGTTATCTTTTCGTTCGCTTATTAGGGCTTGGTATCCACATTTCTCTATCTCAACTCCCTGACTGGGTACATATACACATTGAAGTTTACAACTTTTGATATGAATGTATATATTTTATTACCACACACATCATAACTTATTCAACTAAATATTTGTATAACGTATTTTTTAAATAATTAATTATTTTTTTGTGAGTGGCATTAGATAGTAGGAAGAGGCATAACAAATTATTTTTATTTTGGTAGCTAACAAATGTTTCTATCCTAGATCACTTCTAACGGATGTTAGACTAGTTTGTCTCTTATGAAAAAAGCAATAAATTACTAAATAAATATAATAGTTGCATGCTATATGTATGAAAATTGCACGATCATGACAAGTCAAACTATAAATTAAGCATCATTGTTCAAACATGTTATTGTGTCTTTAAGAAAATTGCTAGGAATTATATATGTCAAATATTACTTGAGTTGTTCTTTTTCATCATTTTTGTTAAAGGAATGTGCAAATCTGGTTAATAAACCCGATTTAGAATTGCGAGATCTTAGCGTATGTCACTATTTAGAATGACGAGATCCAGCCGGATCTCACCATTCTAAATGGCGAGATCGAGCTCGGATTTAATAAACCCGAGCCTAGCACCCCCGTACACCCCTCTTCTTCCCCATAGCTTCTACCATCCCACCTCTTCCTCTTCGCCGCCCCCTCAATTTTCTTCCAATTTCTTCCCCCAAATCACAAAAATTTCGTTAGGATCATCAAATCTAAGCTAGAATTCATCGGATAGCTTCCTCCCTTGAGATCTGCGTAAATACGGTTAGTTTATGCATTTTATACGTTTTGTATTTTTATTAATGCTGTAAATTTTGTATTATAGATATGATTTATGGAGAATGTGTGTGGATTCTTAGTAGATTAGCTAGAAAAAATGAAATATTTATTATTTTATTAGATACGTATTTTTGTATAGTATACGTAATTAATAGAAAAATATGTATTAACATATATTTATTCGAGTGTAGATTGTTAACGTAATTGTATGTGCGAACGGTGTTATGTTGTTAGTATATATTCGTTGTGTAATATTATGTATATTTCAATATATTTTTGTATAAAATATCGTGCGTATATGGTAAGGTTAATATTTTAAGAATTTGTCCGTAATTTTAATATTCAAATAATAGTAGTGTGTATTTTTAAGAAATCAACATTAGTGTATAATGTAGAACGACTATTATATCTGTCAGGACCGGTGCTCGGCTTAAAATGCGACGCCGCAATCAAAGGAGTCGTCTCCTCACATATGAACCGAACACAAGTTCAGCCCCAGCTGGTGTGGGACAATCTGCGCTCGCAGTGTTACCTGCGTGAGCCAGGGCCCAACCAGCCCAGCCCAGTTAGTCTTGCTGGCCCAGCGAACGTGACCTACCCTGCACGAGTCAGTTCTAACCTGCCGACTTGGCTCGCAAGCCTCCGCTGCGCAGGCTCGACCGGCCAGGCGCACGCGCTGGCATTCAACAATCCCCCCAGCACTGCGCCGGGTGGCTCGCACGCAAACTCGCTCTGATACTAATTGTTAGGACCGGTGCTCGGCTTAAAATACGATGCCGCAGTCTAAGAAGTCGTTTCCTCACATATGAACCGAACACAAGTTCAGCCCTAGCTGGTGTGGGACAATCTGCGCTCGCAGTGTTACCTGCGTGAGCCAGGGCCCAACCAGCCCAGCCCAGACAGTCTTGCTGGCCCAGCGAACGTGACCTACCCTGCACGAGTCAGTTCTAACCTGCCGACTTGGCTCGCAAGCCTCCGCTGCGCAAGCTCTACCCACCAGGCGCACGCACTGTCACTCAACAATCCCCCCAGCACTGCGCCGGGTGGCTCGCACGCAAACCTGCTCTGATACCAATAGTTAGGACTGGTGCTCGGCTTAAAATGCGACGCCGCAATCTAAGGAGTCGTCTCCTCACATATAACCGAACACAAGTTCAGCCCCAGCTGGTGTGGGACAATCTGCGCTCGTAGTGTTATCTGCGTGAGCCAGGGCCCAACCAGTCCAGCCCAGGCAGTCTTGTTGGCCCAGCGAACGTGACCTACCCTGCACGAGTCAGTTCTAACCTGCCGACTTGGCTCGCAAGCCTCCGCCGCGCAAGCTCGACCCGCCAGGCGCACGTGCTGGCACTCAAAAAAATCCATTTATGTATTTCATATAATTTGCGTTGTTACTCATTTCTTTTTGTATTAAATATAGATGTCGTAGTGCCAAGCTATTTTTTATATGAATGACAACATAATAGAAGGCCTAGAAGGTGTATCTTATGATCGTCACCCTAGCTAGAGGCATATGTGTCAACACCCATTTTGTCCGGGTACAAAACTCTTAGACACATACATATTACAACATATGCGTGTATATATATACACAAACGCATATATACCTATAACATATACATAAAATATAATATTAAAAAACTACTTTTTATTAAAAAAAAAAAAAGTAAATTGAGGGATGGGCAGCCACCCATCCCCCACCACCCAACACTCCACCATCCCTCTCCTCATTTGTCTTCTTCAACCTTACCTCCCCTTTCATTTTTTCTTCTCTACACCATACCACCTCTCAAATCACTCCCATCCTCTCCATCACTTATAAAACACACACTACACACACACAAAGGGGGGGGGCTGCAGGGGGAAGCTGCCGGAGAGAGAGAGAGAGAGAGAGAGAGAGAATAGAGAGAGAGAAAATAAGAGATAGAGAGAGATAGAGAGAGAGATCCGAGAGTGAGAGAGGAGGTGGAGGTCGGTCACCACGCAAGGTCCGGCCACTTTCTGCACCTCAGCAACACCACTTCACATCGTCGACTCCTGGCCGGAGCTCGCCGTCGCCGCCGTCTTCACCTCCATCCGAAAAAAAGAGAAAAAAAATTCAAACCAAGGTATACTCGACCCAACTCCCTTATACTTTCAAAATACACTCAATAGACATCTAAGAACTCATGTAACCAGTCGAAAACGACGCTCGCTGCCGTCCTCGTCGGCGGCGGCCAAAAAAAGGAAATAACGCAAAAAACTTGTAAAACTCAAACGAACGCTAAACATCCCGACATTAATGGTTATATAAGCTTAATGGACGTGCCAGAACATATCTGAACGAACGGGATGGCTGCCGGCTTGCCGCGACGGCCGGAAAACGAAAAACAATTTTTAACCGAAAGTTGCACCCCCGAAAAACACACGTATACAACCATTAAAATAAATTTTTGACATCACCAACGAATCCGGGGAGGTTGAAAACCTTAGGAACATGTATATGTGGGGGGATCGACGTGCCGCCGGCGAGAATGCCGGCGGCGTCCCGAGCTCGCTGTCGCGAGCTCAGGGAAGAAGAAGCGACCGGCCTAGCCGGTCGCCCAACCGGCTAAGCCGGTCGCCAGTCTTTTTTTTTTTTGAGCTGGGCCGCGCGCGCAGCCCAGCTTGCGCGCGGCCCAGCCCCCTTCCCTTTTTTTTTATTATTTTTTATTTTATTTTATAATAATAATAATAATTATTATTATTTATTATTTTTTTTTGATATTATATTAGACAATATCGCATGTGCATAATGTGTAAATCAAATATCGAGGGAAGCGGATATTTCTCTTGTAACACTTAATAATAAAGAGGAGTTCAAGGATAAACGATAGATATTGTTTAATCCCAACCCTCGTGTAAATATTATAGGACTCGATACGAACTTTTATATTGTAAATAAATAAAATTCGGACGGGATGGATATCTTTTCTGAGTTAAATTCTTTATAAAAAATAATATACGAGTTGATACGTGAGATAGATATTTCAAATATCAGCTTGTTCTGGACAATAAAGAGAAAATAGAGCTGAGTCCCAAACTCAAACTTAAAATTTTTTTTATTCTTTCGAATTATGCTCTTTAATTAAAAACATGTGTATTTTGAACGAGATTTGATCTATATGAGCATAAAGATTCAGTACTGGATGGACCCGAATCTAAATGATCGTATTAAATGAGAATAGATAGCCAAAACGGGAAGCGATGGATATTGCTCTCCTAAGACAGTCAGGCATACTTACAAAAATCAAATCTCATGCAAAATAAAAAAATATTGAAAAGGGACGATGGATATTGTCCTGATAAATATATTTTTCTTTATGTATCCACCCACAAGTAATTTAGAGGGTGAGGTGGATACCGATCTCTCTTTTTCATAATAAGCGGATAAATAAATATGCAAATATTCTAACAATAGAAATTGTGTTAAATATAAATCCAAGATAATTTAATCACTCATAGAGTACCCTCTTTTGAGGGACGCTGTGGGGGTGTTCTGTCTTCTCCACACGTAAACGAGGAACGAGCCTAAAAATCTTTGTGTGCCTTATCCCGGTTTCCTAGATTTCCATTAAATATCTAGGTGGCGACTCCAACCCTTTCCCCTCACCGGAGGAAGGTCGTCAACAGATGGCGACTCCGCTGGGAATTCGTCAGGCTCGTCTTAAGTGATTAAGATAATTTTAGATTTATATTTAACACATACAAATGCATGTTTAGTTATTTTAATAATGATGTCTTTGTATATATTTTATTATTGCTCTACATCTCATGTATAGCCAAGGGCGTATGCCCATCCTTTTTACCGGGACAATCGGAGCTTACGTACAATGTACGTAGGTAGTCCGTAATGCCTGTCCCTTTTTACCCACAGTCAAAAGTTATCTGGGTAGTACACCGAGCTGTTGTACCATGTGCACCGGTCCTCGGTAGGAAACCCAGCAATGACAGGCTGTTAGATAATCCACTGGGATAATCGGAGCTCGTGTACAATGTGCACCGGTAGACGGTAAGCCCAGCCAACATAGGCACCCATAATTCATCCAGCCAATATTTAGTCTAAGTGACACAAAAATCATCAATAAAGCAAAAAAAAGCACATATTTTCAACTTTATTTTACCCCTCTAAATTCAACCCAAAATTTTGTTTTTTGGATTTTTCTTACAATGACTATACTTAAATTTTCAATAATTAAATCATTTTTCCTTAAAAATCTTAAAAAATTCGTATGATTTTGCAATAAATGCATACTACAGCATGAGCACACGTGCAATCACTGACATCTAAAAAAACGGTCAAGACGACTTTTACCAAAAGGAGCCCGTACCTACTTCGGTCGAGACGTCGCATATCTGCATCAATGGCAGACAATGAAATGAATGAACAATTGAGAAAAGAGAACGAAGATTTACGAAAACAGTTGGAAAATATGAGCAAACAGCTGGAACGCCTCACATCTACTATTGCACTACTTGTCGAGCAAAGAAGTAACAATGTATCGGCTCAACCCATAGGGGATCCAAGCCCGTCATTTGCTCCACCTCTGGAGCGGCGCAGCAAATCCCTTATGATCCTTATGGTTTTCCTCAACAACCGGAGCCGACACAATATGCCTCGTTGCAAAATGTTCCGACTGGCCAACTGGAAACTCATAGGGTACAACCATCTAACCCTCCAATCGTGCCAGCTACTGCCAATATCGAAGAATAACATGACTCTATCCCTTCGGAGAACCAACACATTGAAGACAAAGTGGAGACAATTCTGAATCGCTTGAATAGCTTGGAAGGCGCAAGAGGAACTATGGATCCTGCACAATTCTGTATTGTCACGGAACTCGAAATACCAAAAGATTTTAAGGTCCCTGTTTTGAAAAGTACGACGGAACGGAAGATCCTCAAGTCCACAACTCAATGTACTGCAGTGAGATGGGGGCATATCTGAAAAATGAAAAGATGTTAATCTACTACTTTCAGGAGAGTCTGAAGGGGCTGGCCATCCAATGGTACTTAAATCTCAACAAAAGCGAAATCAAAAGCTGGAAGGACTTGGCTAATGCATTTCTGACCCACTAACAGCATAATAAGGACTTAGCACCGGATAAAACTACACTGAGGGCCTTAACTCCAAACAAAAATGAGAAGTTCCGTGCTTTTGCTCAGAGGTGGAGGAACTTAGCTGCCTAGATCACTCCTCCAATGACCGAGAAAGAGCTCATAGACGAATTCATGACTCTGAGCTGTCTAGACGATAAGATACGCACTGCATGTGCTATTGCCTCCACCTTCGTCCAGATAATTACAGCGGGTCTGAGAATGGAACTGGACCAAGACAATATCTTCAAGTCGCCCGAGGACACGAAGACCAAGAAGAAGGATAAGGAAGTGCATAACATCAGTGGGGCGAATAGCTATAATCAGTCCATATATCGAGTTCCGGGACAATATCAAACTAGTGGATATTATCAAACGCCCCAACAAAATCAATACCGACAGAATCGTCCCTACCAACAATATCAACAGCCACCCCGGCAACCTCAACAGGTCACTCAGACCTATCAAATCCAGCAACAACAAGTCCCTACTCAGCAGCAACAGTCCCAACGACCTCGCCAGGCTTTTCGGGAACCTCTGCCTGTGTCTCAAAAAGAAGTGTTTAAACAATGTGCTGCAGAAGGTCTGCTCACTCCCATTCCCAGCCGACAATTCACGCCACCATATCCAAGATGGTATGACGTGAATGCGTATTGTGATTACCATAGTGGCGCCCAAGGCCACTCCACTGAAAATTGCTACATCTTCGGAACAAATTGTACGAGTTGATTGACACTGGAAGGATAAAAATCTCACCTACAGATGCAACGACAGCAACCACCACGATTAACGCAGCTTCTACCAGCGACGGCAGCGGAGGAATCAATGAGATTGACACCAGTTTGTTTCATGACTAGTAATCTCAGAAACATCTGTACAAGCTGACCGCTCTTTTGATGATCTTTTGCTTCACTAAGTTATGATAGGATACATATTTAGTATAGCAAATATCGTGATATGTATCCACTCTTCTCCCTTGATCATGTTTTGTCTTTTCGCACAGATCACTCTAGTTGGTAGAGTTTTTGTAATGCAATTTGGGAATGAACTAATTTAAATATAAAATTGTCTCATGTTCTTCACTTGTCATTAACATCCCTTTGTTATATCTTTTTGCCAGTACATATAAATTTTGCAGAATATAAAGGACGATACATATTCCCAATTAACATAATAAAAGGTGATTAGCAACTTGACGCATACAGAAAGAGAAAGAAAAAAAATCAAAAAGGAAAAAGAAATTTTTTTTTGAAAAGCGGAAGAAAATATACAGCACCACATACATCTCCAACTCAAAAGCTGACTCAGGAGCAATGAAACGATCATCTGTGAAAGTATTCTTTTTAAACGAGCAGAAAAGTCTTGTAGGTAGACAAATGCACCTGGCCAAATAACCTCAAAAAAAAAAAAGTGGAAAAAGAAATGAAAAAAAGTAAAGAAAGAAAAAAGAAGAGAAGAAGAAAAATGAAAGAAAAAGGAGAAGTAGAAGAAAGTAGAAGAGTAAAGAAAAAGAAAGAAGAGAAGAAAAAAGAAAGAAATAATGGAAAGAAATAAAAGTAGTGAAAAAAGAAGAACAGAGGAGCAAAAAGGAAGGAAAAGAAAAAAATAGAGAGAGAAAAGTTACGAAGGCCCACAAAATCTTTTGTGCATACTACCCTACAAAATATTTCCATCAATTGAGCAGAAATTTACCCAGAGTTGGAACATCCACCTGTATTACCAAAGAAAGACGGTCAAATCTAGGCCGACCCACAAATACAACTATGTAGCATCACCAACGAACACATACTGCGAGAACATTCAGAAGAAGCCCGCTAGGCCGAAAACCTGAAAAGGCGGTTTAGGCAAAACTAGTTAGGGCAAGGCAAGTTGCAAATCATTCTCTTTATTATGTTAAACAAAGAATATGCATTCGAAAATATATTCTGCAAAATTTATACGATTCATTCCCTACTCCACATAATCGTAAGCTGGAAAAATCACTCATCAATCACATCTTCTAGAAAAACCGTTGTATCAGGAAGTCCACTTTTCAATAAAACAGCCTCAACAACATCTACATCAGCCAAACTTCCTCAGCATCTAAAATTGGGGCAATTTTATTATTAAATAAAATTTATTCCAAAATTGCAAACTTCCAACTTAGAGGTTCAGACTTTAGATTTTCTCGAAAATCTAGAAAAGACTAATATGCACCAAATGGAGAATAGAAAATACATATCATGACAAGTTAAAGCTAAATATGCCACCGACATAACTTGTTTGAAGGAAAAGATAAAGAACGAGCGTCAAACTGGGGCAATTTTAAAGGAAGCAAGCGAATGAACAACAGCAATCCATTCAAAAAGGAAGCCTGTGGAGCACCAAAGTACAAAGCAAAAGAAAACATCACTCAAAGAAGAGTCGTAAAAGATCGGCTTAAACTGGGGCAATTTTTCAGATGATCAATTTACCAAAGCATAAAACTTCCAGTAGCATATATTGCTGCTTGAAGATGACAGATAAGACCCTGAAAAATCAAGCCAACACTCTAAACTGGGGCAAATTTTTCTCCCGAAAAATTTACGAAGAGTTCGACCGTCAACCAACATATGACGAAGAAGAAAGAGAAAAGAAAAAGAGAAGAAAAGAAAAATAGAGAAAAGAGGCCAAGGGCAATGACATTTTGGAATAGTCGGATTGACCGGACATTCCCACGTTGCATATTTTCAGCATAAAAATATTTTAAAAAAAAAATCATGAAAAATCTCTCTCAAAATAAAATTCATTGACTTTCATAAAAACACTTCGCCATTGCATAACATGCACAAAATCAACAACGAAAACAACACTCATTCTCAAAATGAGCCGCTGACTCCCACAGATTCTGAGATGCAAATTAAATATGTGGTTAATCCTCATAAGTTTCGAGATGCCAACCACGCTTATTCTTACAAACTCTGACCAACAAATCTACCTTCGAAATCGTTTGTACTTCAAAGTTATCTGGTCAAGAGACGACTGTTCTCTTGATGACTGCTTCAAGTTCATCACCGTAACCTGTACGGACTTCGGGGCTTTTTCTCCGTCATAAGGCGTAGTTCTTATGACAACTCATCTTATCATGAGGCGTAGTACTCATAAAAAACTCTTTCTCATCACGAGGCGTAGTTCTCGTGTCGATTTCTCCTATTCATGAGGCGTAATTCTCATGAAAACTTATCGTCACGAGGCGTAGTTCTCGTGTCGATTTCTCCTATTCATGAGGCGCAGTTCTCATAAAAACTTCTCGTCACGTGGTGTAGTTCTCGTGTCGATTTCTCCTATTCATGAGGCACAGTTCTCATGAAAACTTCTCTCATCATGAGGCGTAGTTCTCATCACGAGGCGTAGATCTCGTGTCGTTTTCTTTTCGTCATAAGGCATAGTTCTTATGACAACTCTCTCCTTCAAGAGACGTAGTTCTCATGAAGACTTTCTATCTCGTTACGAGGCGTAGTTCTCGGGTCAATTTCTTTTTATCAGGGGGCGTAGTTCTCATGAAAACTTCTCGTCACGAGGCGTAGTTCTCGTGTCGATTTCTCCTATTCATGAGGCACAGTTCTCATAAAAACTTCTCGTCACGTGGTGTAGTTCTCGTGTCGATTTCTCCTATTCATGAGGCGCAGTTCTCATGAAAACTTCTCTCATCATGAGGCATAGTTCTCATCACGAGGCGTAGATCTCGTGTCGTTTTCTTTTCGTCATAAGGCGTAATTCTTATGACAACTCTCTCCTTCAAGAGACGTAGTTCTCATGAAGACTTTCTATCTCGTTACGAGGCGTAGTTCTCGGGTCAATTTCTTTTTATCATGAGGCGTGGTTCTTATAAACATTTCTTTAACATCACGAGACGTAGATCTCGTGTCATTTTCTCTTAATCACGAGATGTAGTTCTCATGAAAATTCTTTCTCGTCACGAGGCGTAGATCTCGTGTCATTTTCTCTTAATCATGTGGCGTTGTTCTCATAAAAATTTCTTTCCCGTCACGAGGCGTAGCTCTCGTATCATTTTCTCTTAATCATAAGGCGTAGTTCTCATAAAATAATTTCTTTTTCATCACGAGGCGCAGATCTCATGTCATTTTCTCTTCTTCATGAGGCGTAGTTCTCAAGAAAATTCTTTCTTCTCACGAGACATAGATCTCGCATCATTTTCTCTTAATCATGAGGCGTAGTTCTCATAAAATAATTTCTTTCTCATCACGAGGCGCAGATCTCATGTCATTTTCTCTTCTTAATGAGGCGTAGTTCTCAAGAAAATTCTTTCTTCTCACGAGACATAGATCTCGTGTCATTTTCTCATTCATGAGGCGTTGCGTAGTTCTCACGAAAACTTTTCCCGTCACGAGGCTTAGTTCTTACATCGATTTCTCTTTGTCATAAGGCGTAGTTCTTATGATAACTCATTCATGACGCGTAGTTCTTAGGAAAACTTTTTTTACGATGTGTAGTTCTCGTGTCGATTTCTCTCCTTTATGAGGTGTAGTTCTCTTGAAGATTCTTTTTCTCCTTGCGAGGCGTAGTTCTCGTGTCAATTTCACTCTCATCCTTGAGTCGACTGTGCTCAAGGGTCACTTTTATCATGCACAAGTGACGATCGATTGCATGGGTCACTAATCATCACACTTTCAGTAAAATGCACAAGTGACGAAACGAAAGATCTCTCATCCCTCTCGCCAGATAAAATGTGGTATCTCTTTTATCTTTGTCTAATCCTTTTTCAAATGATTAGACAAAGAGGGACAACTGTCGACACCCTATTTTGTCCGGGTACAAAACTCTTAGACACATACATATTACAACATATGCGTGTATATATATACACAAACGCATATAGACCTATAACATATACATAAAATATAATATTAAAAAATTACTTTTTATTAAAAAAAAAAGAGTAAATTGAGGGATGGGCAGCCACCCATCCCCCACCACCCAACACTCCACCATCCCTCTCCTCATTTGTCTTCTTCAACCTTACCTCCCCTTTCATTTTTTCTTCTCCACACCATACCACCTCTCAAATCACTCCCATCCTCTCCATTACTTATAAAACACACACTACACACACACACACAAGGGGGCGGGGGGGGGGGCTGCAGGGGGAAGCTGCTGGAGAGAGAGAGAGAGAGAGAAATAGAGAGAGAAAGAGAGAAAATAAGAGATAGAGAGAGAGAGATCCGAGAGTGAGAGAGGAGGTGGAGGTCGGTCACCACGCAAGGTCCGGCCACTTTCTGCACCTCAGCAACACCACTTCACATCGTCGACTCCTGGCCGGAGCTCGTCGTCGCCGCCGTCTTCACCTCCATCCGAAAAAAAGAGAAAAAAATTCAAACCAAGGTATACTCGACCAAACTCCCTTATACTTTCAAAATACACTCAATAGACATCTAAGAACTCATGTAACCAGTCGAAAACGACGCTCGCTGCCGTCCTCGTCGGCGGCGGCCAAAAAAAGAAAATAACGCAAAAAACTTGTAAAACTCAAACGAACGCGAAACATCCCGCCATTAATGGTTATATAAGCTTACTGGACGTGCCAGAACATATCTGAACGAACGGGATGGCCGCCGGGTTGCCGCGACGGCCGGAAAACGAAAAACAATTTTTAACCGAAAGTTGCACCCCTGAAAAACACACGTATACAACCATTAAAATCAATTTTTGACATCACCAACGAATCCGGGGAGGTTGAAAACCTTAGGAACATGTATATGTGGGAGGTTGAAAACCTCAAGGAAGAAGAAGCGACCGGCTAAGCCGGTCGCCAGTCTTTTTTTTTGCGCTGGGCCGCGCGCGGGGCCCAGCCCCCTTCCCTTTTTTTTTTTTTTTTTTTTTTATTTTTTTTATTTTATAATAATAATAATAATAAATAATAATTATTATTATTATTATTATTTTTTTTGATATTATATTAGACAATATGGCATGAACATAATGTGTAAATCAAATATCGGGGGAAGCGGATATTTCTCTTGTAACACTTAATAATAAAAAGGAGTTCAAGGATAAACGATAGATATTGTTTAATCCCAACCCTCGTGTAAATATTATAGGACTCAATACGAACTTTTATATTGTAAACAAATAAAATTCGGACGGGATGGATATCTCTTCTGAGTTAAATTCTTTATAAAAAATAATATACGAGTTGATACGTGAGATGGATATTTCAAATATCAGCTTGTTCTGGACAATAAACAGAAAATAAAGTTGAGTCCCAAACTCAAACTTAAAATTTTTTTATTCTTTCAAATTATGCTCTTTGATTAAAAACATGTGTATCTTGAACGAGATTTGATCTATCTGAGCATAAAGATTTAGGACTGGATGGACCCGAATCTAAATGATCGTATTAAATGAGAATTGATAGCCAAAACGGGAAGCGATGGATATTGCTCTCCTAAGACAGTCAGGCATACTTACAAAAATCAAATCTCATACAAAATAAAAAAATATTGAAAAGGGACGATGGATATTGTCCTGATAAATATATTTTTCTTTATATATCCACCCATAAGTAATTTAGAGGGTGAGGTGGATGCCGATCTCTCTTTTTCATAATAAGCGGATAAATAAATATGCAAATATTCTAACAATAGAAATTGTGTTAAATATAAATCCAAGATAATTTAATCACTTATAGAGTACCCTCTTTTGAGGGACGCTGTGGGGGTGTTCTGTCTTCCCCACACGTAAACGACGAACGAGCCTAAAAATCTTTGTGTGCCTTATCCCGATTTCCTAGATTTCCATTAAATATCTAGGTGGCGACTCCAACCCTTTCCCTTCACCGGAGGAAGGTCGTCAACAATATGCAATGTTAATCGCGAAGTTATGCAAAAAGTTACGTATTGACACGTCGCAGGATGTACTGAAGTTACTGTTCAGGTATCCAGTAATGTCACCTAATTAAACTTTTACTTACGTGTTAGTACCGATTGAGTCTGAGGAATACATAGATAATAGTAAAAATTCTTTTATTGACTATTTCGAGTTATATATGAATCTTGAGTCTACAAGCGAATAACCTAGTATAATCCTACTAATGATGCATATATTGAAACTTCACATTTTATGAATGATAAAGCCGATCCTAGTGGACGAACATCACCACCACCCTCGCATCCAGCAAATGTCCTTCCTACGAGCGTTTCTCTCCGATCGAGAACACAGTTAATGAGGATGCTGATCCTTATGATCCTTAATGAAGACTAACATATAAATTTATCTGATGGTGAATCTTCTGAGGAGGACAATGAAACAAAATATTGGAGTACTAATCCTCGACAGCGAATGATGAAGCAGGTTCGAGTACGCATCCAACATCGTTACCAGCTTATATTGTCCCCGGCGTACAGTAATCTTGATTGGAGCGCAATTGAATAGAATGCTCCTCTAGTATCTTGGATGCAAAAACACCAAAGCTGCTGGAACCTAAACCAAGAGTTTCGTATAGGTATGTGTTTTATAGATAAGAAATCATTAATTCATGTAGTGCAATCATATTCAATTGAAGTGCAGTATTAGTATACTGTTGAATTATCGAATAGAAGTGTTTGGATGGTAAACTGTAAGAATGGTGCATGGCATCTGGGAGCAAGTTGGTAGAATCAGAAGGAATGCGGAAGGTGGTGAAATATGTTGGTACATGAAGTTTCAATGAAATAGATGTCCAAAATTTTGATCATAGAAATATGAATTCTAATTTCATTGCGGATAAGATAATAGAGTTGGTGAGAGCATAACCAAATTTGCATATTACTGCCATCCTGCCAACATCGAAAGGACATATGTGACGGCCCGTGTCCGGAACTGCCCCGTGTATCCACGTAAAACCACACACACATATGCGGAAGCATTTAAATTGACTGTGCATGGTTTCCAAATTCAAATACGAATGGTATTTCAAACTTCTTAAAAAGGACCCCGAGCCCGAGTCTATAACTACCGGGCACGTGTCGAGCATCCGCGAGGTGGCAGTTCTCTGCACATGAACCCTTCATAGCTTGCTAGTGATCCAAATGCATCAATCTCCCTCATTGATACATAAGAATCAAAAGCAATCTAAGATTCTCACTCCTCGGCATAAAACCATTTTCGATATAAAACACGAAAATAATATTTTTCTAAAACTTCGGGAATTGTCATATATCTTAGATATGTCCCAACAAACCTCCCAAAAGCTTAAAAATTAAAATAATTATCATTTAAATCAAAAATTTATTCCAGAACATATTTTCGGTCGACCGATCTTGGGTTCCAGTCGACCGAAAAACCAGAATCCAGGTTTCTCAGTCTTTACGAGCATTATCGGTCGACCGAAATGTCAGTAAACAGCAAAAACATATTTTAGAAATTATTTTACTCAAACCCCCGAAATTCACATTTTTCAACCAAAATGCAAAACAAACATGCATACACCTGCATCATACATAAATACACATGTTCAAAGTTTTCCAATCGGATTTTGAATCCCAAAATCCCAACTTAAGCAAAAGATTGTATTTATACCAAAATACGGAAAATTATTTACATAATGGTTCAAAATCTACATTTGCCCTTATAACCAAAAATCGAAACATGTACACCCTATACATGATTCTAAATATGCTCAAACATACACATGTGTGTTAGTACTTCCTTTCTACATTTTTTTACAAATTTCACCTATACCACTAGGTATACAAAATAAAGCATTCTTAAATGTTTACAACCAACACTTAACCCCCAAAACTATACCTCAAAAGTAAGTATATCTAAGTCCCCCTCTTGCTCACTCTAGCCGCCTAAGCACCATCGGCCGATGCCTTACCGCGACTACCTGGATCTGAAAAGAGAGGAAAAACAGAGCGTGAGTCAAACTGACTCAGTGGACGGCGCCGTTGCATTTCTAAACCAAACGATCCACGGGCACAACATCTCAAGCAAGAGACCATATATATATACACATATATGTAAACATGCATAAAAACACATAGCCGTTTAAGGCACCGCACATAAAGACATAAGCTAATATACGCATTCAAGTTACCATGTCAATATGTCAAAGTCCGCCACCCAACCCAAATCAATTATTGCCATTGATATCCATGGATTATATTATGGTGAAATCACTAACCCAACCCAGTTAGTCCTCTCATGTTTAGTTTAGGTACTCGAAATGACCCCAGTACCAAGGTCTGGTATCCGCCTCTAGTGCACATTAAAGGCACCAAACCCACGGTAGGGGCGATCCCACGGCGTCTCGTAAGAGATACTCAGTAGCGATGCACCCTCCGGAAGACACAACCCTGAGCCTCGCAATCCTTTGGAACCACTCTTGCCAAGAGTGGTCACCCTACGCCTACCGGCCTCAATAGAGACATCATTCATTAAGATCAAACACTCATTGTAATCGGCCCATCATCTTCGCCACCCTGGCCGGTAAAACTACACGACTTATGGGTACTAGATGGACATACAACTAAACCGTGCTAATCTTAATCTTTAACCTACCAAGAGTATCACAAGAGCAGGTCCGCTCACGCACTCAGCCGGATAGAAATAACCGTTAGGCTGATTCAGGAGGATTTTGGGCCAAGATGGATGTAGTGGACATGACTTAGGTGCATGGCCTAGGCGTGGCCAAGGCGCGACATTGGTGCGGCCAAGACGCGGCCAAGGCGCGGCCAAGACGCGGCCAAGGCGTGGCCAAGGCGCGACATAGACGCGACATAGGCGCAGCAAAGGCGTGGCATAGGCGTGGCATGGATGCGGCGCTGGCGCATCACAGGCACAGCCTATGCGCGGGCGCGTGCGCGCTGTAGGCACGCGGAAGGCCAGCGGGCGCGCGGTAGGCACGCGGAAGACTGGCGGGCGCATGGTAGTGCAAAGGGATGTCTAGCAGGAGCACGGGAGATCCAAGGGGCAGTTACATGACCATTTGTCTTCCCACTACTTGTATTCATTGCTATTCATTAATGCCCTTTGACCGATTTGTGGCAAAGGAGTTCTTGGGTGTGTCCAAGCCTATATTTAGACTACTTAGCCGGGTGTGGCTAGGTAGTGGTCTGGGTGTATGTTTGTAACCAGTTGGTTGAATGCACAAGGGAGTAGGTACCTGGCCGACTCATTCCACACAAAAGAAGTTCTTGTTTCTCTCTCTCTCGACTTCCCTAGATCCTAGACATTCCCTAAGCCTTCCTCTTGGCTTGTACGTGTTCGAGAGCCCCTACGGATCAAGTGGTATCAGAACTTAGGAGCATGGAAGATCGATGAATGGCTGTCACGAGGCTTGGCACAGTCACGGCGCCGCAAGGAGGTGAAGAGAAAAATATTCAGCGCTCGGAGGAATCGGCGCGCGTGCAAGGACAATCCAGCCGAGAGGAGTCACGAGAGGACCGGATGGGATGCTTGGAGGAGCGTTTGGACTTGTTGGCGGGGCTCATGGAGAGGATGCTTGAAGCGCAAGTCCAAGGAGGGTCCTTGTAATCTCGGCCTACCGTAGCACGTATGGCGTGACCGAAGGCAGCGGTCTGAGCGACCGTGGGCAAGCATGGGGAATCTTTTAACCAAACGCGCGCGAATGAGCAAGGTCAAGTCACCCAACGGGAGGTTGCTCAGGAGGAGCCCGAGACGTCCATAGAGGCACTGTCGGAGCAAGGATGGGCGAATGGTCTCGCCCCAATTCGGATCGATGCCAAGTTGGAGCTTCCGGTGTACGACGGTGAAATTAACGAGAAGTTAGATAGTTGGATTGACCAGTTAGAGTCATACTTCTCATTGTATGGCTATGATGATGTGCAACGCATAGGCTTTGCAAGACTCAAACTTGCATCACATGCGTTGGTCTGGTGGAACTCACACCTAAAGACACGGGGAGCGGGAGGAGTCAATTGGACTGCCTTCAAGGTGCTTTTGAAGGAACAATTCTATCCAGTGGGATACGATGAAGAACGGTGGAGGAAGTGGCTCTATTTGAAGCAAACCGATGAACAGAGCGTGCATGACTACACTACGGAGTTCCGGAGACGTGCGTTGACCCTAGGCGTACCATTGGAGGATCATGAGGTTCTACGTAAGTACCTCGCGGGACTACATGAGGAGCTTCGTGCGGAGGTAGATCTTTACCCTATTTTTGATGTAGGGGATGCTTGCAAGAAGGCGATGGCGTTCGAGAAGCTCAATTGAGCGCGCGGACGAAGCAAAGGCAAGCAGGCCGCTGGCGGGAGCGCAGGCAAGGGCACGGGAAAGAATGCCTCTGCTGAGGATGGCGCAAATGACGGGACAACAGAGGAGTCCAAAAAAAAGGACATCGAGTGCGGCCAAGAAGAAGTGGTGGAAGTTGCACCCGGAGTTGGCTCCAAAGAAGAAGGCCGGAGATATGGACAAGGGCAAGAAGACGTTGATGACAACCGCCAAGGCGGGCACGGAAGAAGCACCCTTGTCCATGCAAGAGGCGGATCCGACCTTTGATGGTTCGGGCCAAGGAGTCCAACGCGGAGGCTACATGTTACAAGGGAAAGGCAGTGCAAGCCGAGCCAACGACAAGCAACAAGGAGCAGGAGGAATTGTTCCAACTTCGGATCCAAGTCAAGCAAGGCTTGGTGGAGGCGACATTGATCCTGGAAGTGAAAAGAACCTCATCTCCGAGAGCCTTGTCAACCAATTAGGGTTAGTGGCTATCCCACACCCACATCCTTATGCGCTAGGATGGCTCAAGAAGGACACGGAATTGAAGGTCACAAAACAGTGCAAATTCAAGTTCGCTGTAAGGTTCCGATTACCGGTTAGGTATTATCGGGGTGATTTTAGATCAATCGAGTGTTTACATTGATTCTTGGTTGCTTGATTTGCTTATGATTTGATTCGGAATTTGATTTGGATCAAAATCATGTGTTTTGGGCCGGATTTGGGTCCAATTGGTTCGGACTCGGCCGACTGAGCTGATTTGGCTCGGCTCAGCAGAGCCCGTTACTATGCGGACGCGCGGGCGAGCGTTAAGCTCGAGCCCGACGCGCCCGAGTCCGTCGCGCTCGCCCTCTCTCTGCGCGTCTCTCTCTCGCCCTTTCCCTCGCGCTCGCCCTCTCTCTGCGCGTCTCTCTCTCGCCCTTTCCCTCGCGCTCGCGATCGCGCCCGACCGCGCCGCCCGTCGCCCGCCGATCGCCGCCGACCGTCTCGCCGGCGCGCGCGCGACGCCGTCACCGCCTTTTCCCCTCGGCTGCTCGTTGTCTCTCGCGCGTGATTTCTCGTCTCGGCCGCGAACCCTAGATCGGGCCGCTAGCAATTTCCGACGCCGCCGTGCTCGCCGTCGCCCCTGGTGTTGCCGCCGTCGTCGTCCCGCACGCCAGCCTCTGCATCGTTGTGAGGTTCGCGGTTTAGACGAGTTGGTTTAGACCCTTTGTTGTATATATATGTATATGCGTTGATATATGTGTATATATGTTTGTTATCTTTTATGCTTGTATATGATTCGTTGTATTGTATACTTGCTTGTGTTTGGTGTGCTTAGTGACACTAGAGAGCGCGGAGTGACGCGTGCGAGAAAAGTTTGGAATTAGCCTTGTTTGTGCTCTTCCTTAGTTTTTCGGTCGACCGATTCCTAAGACCGGTCGACCGATACTCCACGTGGGTTGACCCCTTAGGCGGTGGACTGCTTTATATTGGGTGTTTACCCATTTCTTTAGCCTGAGCTCGCCCAAAAGGAGTCCCACATCACTTTCCAAGCTCTAGAGTGAGTTTAGGTGAGCAGCTTCTTGTTGGTATTTGCAACGAGAGGGACGTACAGGGCTGCGGGTATAAAGTTAGGTTGAGGTGAGCGGGTCGCACCGATCGATTTCTTCTACGTGTTTGGTGTTTATGTGTGAGTTGATGCATGTATACACTATAGAACATGTTTAATTTGATACATATATGCTTGGTTGTGGGAGGTTGCCCTAGCATGCCTTGTGTGTATGTTGATTCTTGAATTCATGTGTTTAGCATGTTGTTATGGTTGTTTATAACATGCTAATGCGATGATTACACCGTGTTGACACTTTGAATGGATGTTTCATATATGTGTTCATATGAGGTGTTATATATTGACTCATGCTTAATGTCTATCCATGTTTGAGTAGTTTATGAAGTTGCATAGTTTACTCAAAAGGAGGATTGATGTGTATGACTCATTGACATGTTATTGACATCCTAGAGACTATTAGCGAGTTGGCTTAAATAGTTATGTGGGTGTTAATAAAAGATTAAAATGCTTTCCTTAGCTACTATGAGTAGTGTGCTATGACGTACCCTAGCTGAGCTTCGGCAGGACGCTAGGTTAGTCTAAGCAATGAACTCAGGTGCTAGGTAGTCTATGCCTCTAGAGAGGTCGGTGGCATAGTCGTTCCATTCTTGGCCGGATTGGTTGCTACGAGTGCGAGGCTCGATAGTCACTAAGCTGGGTGTTATCGAGTATCTCCCTGTTAGCGCTCTGGGATCGCCTCCACTGTTGGGTGTTGATGTATCAGCTGTGCACGAGCTGTTGTCATGACCTTGGAACTGGCCCAGGTGGGTTTTGAGTTCTGAAACAAACATAATGGGGAACTAACCGAGTTGGGTTAGTATATCACGCTGACTTAATGCAAGAAATGGCATAACTTGTTAGCTTAGTGATTTGGTGACATGTATGTTGACATGCTCTTGTATTTTATGCTTAGCATGTTTGAGTTGAAATATGCTTTACATTGATTATGCTTCCTATGTTGTGGATTGTTGTGTGGTGCCACATTAGCCTTGGGGAGAGGTAAATGTGCCGCTCACTAAGTCTTATGACTTACGCTCTTTGTTGCCCCTTTTCAGATCCAAGTGTTAAGGGCAAAGCCCGAGCTAGGAGCGCTAGCCCTTCGTGAGGATCTTGTGTTTCGGGATTATAGAAGAAAGGTATACATTTTGGGGGTTAGATTGATAGGTTTCATTCTAATCCTAAGTAATGTATATAATGTTTTGGAATCTTAATGTATAAAGGTTTGTAAATTGTAAGTTGTGAAGCACTAACTTGCACTCTTGTGAACGAATGATTTGTATAAAGTTTTATACATGATTTTGGTTCCAAGTGATAGTTATGAACTTATGTTGAAGTTTAAACTTGCTTGGTTATGTTTAAAATTGTATATTGTGTTGAATATGCAAATTTTAGTGATTGGTGCAAAATGTGTTATATTGTTCTAAATTCAAGTTTGTAAGTTTTAACATGTGTATTTAGGCTAGTTGAGCCTATGTTAGCTTACAAAATGAAATTTAGATCAAGATTGTGGATTTTGGCACCCTTGGTATTTAAGTTTTCGTATTTTTGAAAACTTTACGGTTTTGGCCATAAATTGCTGTTTTGTGATCCAAATCAAGATTTGAAAGTTTGTACACGTGTATTTAGTTGTTATACAAGTGTGTACTTTCATATTTTTCAGGTTGGAATTGAATTACGGAAATCGAGGGTGATTGCAATTCATTTCTAAAAACTATTTCTGAAATTTTTGAGATTATCGGTCGACCGCAGGATGTATCGGTCGACCGAAACTTTATTTTCAACGGTAAACCTGACGGGATGAACTATCGGTCGACCGAAACATTCGGTCGGTCGACCGATAAAAAGTTCTGTTTTAAGGATTTTCAAAAACGTTTTAAACGGTTTTTTATTTCGATTTTGATGAATTATATGATGAATACGCACATATCTAAGATATGTGACACTTCCAAACTTCTTAGAAAAATACAGGTTGAGCCGGTAATTGCGAATTTGTGTCGTTTTCACATTTTTTTAAATTCTAAAATGAGTCCGAACCTTAGCTTTTGATCGATCTCTGTGAATCAATGGGAAAGATTGATACTTTGAGATCGTTTGTAAGCTTCGTGTGGCATCCAAGCTACCCATCTTTCCCGTGGGAGGCTTGCGTGCCAGGTGTTCGGTCTCCGGCTCGCCTTTGTTTTAAAAGGTTATTTGTGTTGGATTCGAGTTGGGATCCATCTTGAAAAGGATTTCTAAGCTTCCGCTGTGATTTTCGTCCGACCCGGGTTCCGGGGTTGTGACAATTGTCGTCGATTGGACCACCGACGCCGCCCGGATCTCTCTCTCTTCTCTCGGCTGCTTCGAGGACCGCGCCGCCGTCCGCCGCCGCTGCTCCAGCCGCCGACCAGACCTACATCGCCGCGGGATTCCGGCGTGGTGATCGACTCCGACTGCTGTCTCGCCGTTCGCCGCCGCCTCCGGCGAGGTCCTCCGGTGAATCCGACCGCTCCGTTGCTTCGCCTCGTCGTCGGGAACGTGTTGGGGGAGTCGCTTTCGGAAGAACTTCGTGGGTTTTCGCCGTCTATCGGGTCTCGGGTTGGTAGGACCGGGACGTTGGTGAGTGGATCCTATGATTACACTTGATTGTGTTGTTTTATGTTATGCTTGATATACTTTGTGTATAGCATGACATTGTATTGATTGTAGCATGTTATTTGGCGTGATATCTACTTGGATTGGTATTGTAGCATATTTGCTAGGTTAATACCATAGTAGAGGTAGCCTTTGACTATAGCATGCTAATTCGGACATCTAGATAGATGTGATATTCAGTTATTCGTAGGTATAACATATGAGTTGTATTATATGTTACCGGTATTTTCGTCACCTGAGTGAGTATAGGAGGCAGGATTGCCAGGTTTATACTCTAGGAGGGATGAGTGGATGGTAACATGGTTTTGTGTCTTGCATTACTTTGTGTAGTTGAGCGCCGCCTGCGTTCTAGTTATACATGTCGTAGGGTCGTTGACCTGGTCTTCTACTTAGAAGAGTTTTAGGGCATGACCGCCGGACTAATACTCTTAGTAGGATCTGTTGTGCTTAGGACATGTTTGTTGTAGCACATGTTAGGTATGCTTGACTCTACCTATTTGATGTGTTCGTGCGCCGACAGCGCTGTTTATACCTGCGATAGAGGTGTGGGTGTTACCTAACCTATATGGTCTGCGTGGTTGTTTTACCTTAGAGGGTACGTGAGCCGATTACTCTGTTGATGCCTTTGGTAGGATGGATTACCATGTCATGTGTAGTTCCCTTGTGTGTTCAGTCATTTTTCCCGGTTAGTCTGGAGTTGCCGACTAGGGATGGGCGTGAGTTGAACAGGACACAATGTAGATGCTTAGTCTCGTATTGTTACCTTAGCAGTCGCCAGTGACTGGGGATGTCTCCTATGTTTGTTTGATATTGTGTGCATGCTCGGGTTGATTAGCATGCTATGTTTGTTGTTTGCCGTCGGGTTGAGCACTAGGGCTTTGTGCTAGGTTATGCTCTTGGCGGGGTTTATGAATGCTATTTTATGCATGATGTTGACATTGCCTAGACATGTACGCGAACGGGTGTTCTAGAATTACATGCGATAGGAGTGTCGGTATATGATATGATTCCCGGTGTATAGGGAGCATGTTATAGGTATAGGTTTGCTTGGATGAATATCGAGGTGTGTGACCTAGATGATATTCTTGGCAGGATTACTTGTGTGATAACATGTTTATGCCTGATCTACCCTACATTATATTTGAGTGGATTACTCTAGTTATACGAGTGGTAGATGTTTCGTTAAGTGTTAGGCGATAGCACTTGGACGGTTTACCCAACATTACTATTTATGTAGTAGGAGTAAAATTGTATGGCCATAATTAGACTTGTTTATCCCGTTTTCTGGTGGGTAGGTAAACGTGTGATTGTTTTACCCTAAGTATGGAACGGGTTGGGATGTGCGCATGTTAGTCTTATCTGGTTGAGTATGTAGGTGGGTTCCCTGGTTATACTCGTGATAGACTGACATGTGGGTGTGTGAGCAGTGTTTGCTCTGTTTGTTTTAGCATTGGATTTATGCTTTACACGTATTGTCGTGCTTGCGATGTGATTGTGGCATGTGTAGATGAGTATAATCATGTTAGGGTTTTAACATTGATTTGTGATACTCATGGATTACATTGTTTTATGCCATTACATGATTGAAAAGTATGTTTCATTTGGATTTGGATGAAATGATTGTATGGAATGCTCGGTGATATAGGTTGTAGCATTTTTTGAGTTTATGCTTGAGTATATTCGGTGAGCATGTCCATGGTTTTTGTCGACACCACATTTTGTCCGGGCCGTATGCTTGCATTTGGTCCACATATATCGGTTACGCTCACAAAGCACAATTAAATTCAACCGTGCTCGGTCAGTCCAATCAAGTTTAATTACACACCACATGCTCATATTACAGCCTAGTCGTGCAGGAACTCAACTGCTTCTCGAATCAATTACGCAAAATTCAGGAGAATTGATGAAGGGCCTCGTTTCGTCCAAAAGTCAATTTCAGTACCCGTAATTAAACTTTTCGCTATCAGGCTTTACCCGATGGATAAAATCAAAGTCAAATTCAGCACCCCTATCGACCGGTTAATAAACAAAATTGTGAAGGGGGGCTTGAAAAAAAGGGAGAGGAAGAAGAGGGGACGCTGGAGGAGGCTGAGAACAAAAAAAAAGAAAAAAAGAAGAAAGAAAGAAAGCAAAAAAAAAACAAGGGAAACCAGAGAGAAAAAAAAAAAGAAAGAAGAAGAAGAAAGAAAGAGAGGGAGAGAGCTTCGCCGACGAAACATCCTGACGTCGTCACTCTTCCTCCCACAACATCATCTTCGCCGGAGCTAGCCTCAGGAACGCCGACGCGGAGCTTGCCGGCGAGTTTCCGGAGTTGCACCCTAGCACCATTCTTCACGAACACCTCTCGAAACTCAAGGTAACCCCTCCCAAACCACCTAGTCATCATATTTACACACCAGAGATTTAACTCTGCCGCCGTGGCCTCGCCGGCGGCGAGCCACGGCGGCGGAAAACCGAAATAAAAAAACGCATTGAAACTTGTACGCCCTTTATCTCCGTGTACGAACGTCAAAATAAAATTTCGATACCGCCATTGAACTCAGCACGTTCGAGACCCCTGGGAACACCTGTCACAGTCCCGAAACGCGGTGGTCGCCGAAACGCCGCCGGGACTTCGTAATAGAAAAACACATCAAACGAAGCCTCGAACGAGAATTTTGACATCTCCATTGGGACGGCGATGGTCGAAAACTATAAAATGAACACTAGGAAGGTCGGTCGACGGCGGCGAAGCGCCGCCGGCGCCGGCCGGACGGCCGGCCGCGAGCTCGCTGCGCGAGCTCGCGCGTCGTCATTTAGACGACGACCGGCTCAGCCGGTCGTGACCGGCTGAGCCGGTCCGCGTCGGTTTTAATAACCGACGCGGGCGCGGCCCTGGCCGCGCCCGCTCGCGCGGGATCTAATCCCGCGCGGACCCGACCATAGGTCGGGTCCAACCCAGGCGCGCGACGCGCCTGGGCGCGAGCAACGCTCGCGGGCCGGACCAATCTGGTCCGGCCCAGCCCGTTTAGGGCCCAAATTAGTTTAATTAAGTATTTTATTGATTTTTAATCAATTTTTAGCGGTTATAGGTGTATACTTGTAACCCGAACATAAATGGAGGTGTATACTTCCTAATTGTTTATTTTTTTAGTATAAAATTATTTTATAAGTCAATAATTTTATAAATAGTTACCCATATTTAATGAAAATGAATTATAGGTGTATACTTATAATTCAACTAAAAATTAGAAATAGAGGTGTATACTTCTTTTTCTAATTCATGACGAAAAATTAAAAATCTGGGCGATGAAGAGGAAACGGAAACGCGCTGAGCCCAACACTAATAAAAGATTATTTTTTTTTCTTTTTCTCTCTCTTTGGCATGCACTCTTCGACAACGAACACGCACAATTTTCGAACCGCACATTTATTTATTCATTTATCATGCAACGTCTATAAATATATCATTATTTGAGATTGGTCTCCCTCGGTCGTATAAACTAAGGAATAAAACAGTGGTGTATACTATTGTTCCATTTTCCTTAGCTTATACGAACGAGGAATTCGCATACGTATAGTAGCTGCAAAGGAGTGGTGTATACTAACCCTGCACATCTACTATACGTATTGGAGGAAGACAAATCCTATTTAAATAATGGAAAGTATGAACATAGAATCGGTGTATACTGGTCCAATATCATAAGTTCTATTATTTAAATGTATTTATCAAATACTAAAATGAGAAATAGGTGTACACTTATTCTCTTTTTACGTATCTGGTAAACAAAAACGATATATTTATACATGTCGAAATTCATGCAAATATAAACCCAAAATTATCATAATCACTTATAGAGTACCCTCTCTCGAGGGGCGCTGTGGGGGTGTTCTGCCTTCCCCACACGTAAACGACGAACGAGCCTTTGAATCTCGAATGTGCCTTATCCCGGTTTCCTAGATTTCCATTAAATATCTAGGTGGCGACTCCAAACCCCTTTCCCCTTCGGAGGAAGGTCGTCAACAGATGGCGACTCCGCTGGGGACCCGTCAGGCTCGTTTTAAGTGATTAAAATAATTTTTGGTTTATATTTTACACAAATGAATATACGTATATTTATTTATTTAATTATTTTTTTTTATGATTTGTTTTTGTATATGTATTTAATTCATCTACCTTGCATTGCATATTTTGACCCAGGGCACATGCCTATCCTATTTACCGGGATAATCGGAGTCTGCGCACAATGTGCGTAGGTAGTCCGTAATGCCCGGCCCCTTACCCTAGCCAAGATGTTATCTGGGTAGTACTCCGAGCTGATGTACTATGTATATTGGTCGTCGAGAGAAACCCCAGCAATGACAGGCTGTTAGATAAGCCACTGAGATAATCGGAGCTCGTGTACAATGTGCACGGGTAGTCCGTAAGCCCAGCCAATATAGATACCCATAACATCCCTACCGGCATATAGGGACAGATTAAAATAACTTTCGCAATTGCGTCTGACATATTTTTTATTACTTTCTGTATCATGCATTGTATATAGTGCATATGGTGATCCCAGAGCGTATTTCCATTCTATTCGTCGGGATAATCGGAGCTTGCGTACAATGTGCGCAGGTAGTCCGTAACCCTAACCATTACAGACGTCCATCTTTATACTCCCACCGGCACGTGACTATTTCGTTACACCGCTTTGTCTGTTTGTAATATAGCCCAAACAATTAGAGACTTGCAATTTCTTAGGTTTGAACCATTTCATACATTCTCTGGACAATAAAATTTATTAAATGATCAAATCAAATATTTTCCTTCGCGTTTGTGAGTTTCCTCTGTTAGTCACGACACAAATTCCTGCCATCATATGCAAATTTTGTATATAATTTTTCGTTCCTACACTAAAGTACAAAATTAGTTCTATAGCATTGACCGAAGCATCTTCTTTTGACTTCCCAATGATAATTTTACATATTCTTCTTGACGATCACGCACGTTTTCCGACAACTCGTAACTACATTCAGATTTATTATAATGATTTTCTAGCTTTGTCATTTATGACACATTTCTTCGCTACACATGTATATAGCACATGCCATCTCTTTTGCACACACATATACATATTATTCAACGTCCATGATTTTTTTTTCTGCGTGGACATTACCATCACCTTTTGCATAGCATTCTCAACATTCTTTCAATATCAAATTCATCTCGACGTCCATCTGCTTGCTTCGCATTATTGGCACTTTTTTCGGTGAGTTAGTGACAAAAGTATTCTCTTATGCAACCAACTACCTTCGAGGCAAATATACAAATAATGAGCAACGACGAAGACATACAAATCAGGTCCCCCGTGCCGACCCTGAAAGAAGAAATCTAATTGTTAATACAGCAGAACGAAGATCTTGTACAACAGGTTCAAGCTTTGATGCTGTGGCAATATCATCAACCACTATCGACAGACTCAGCATTGTACCCGTGACCCCGCCCGACTCATATTACTGATAAGTAGTGCGGCGACCTCCATGGACATAGCAAGGCCAAACTGCGAATAACGCATGTGACTATTGATATAAGACTGTCAAATGTATCAGTTCCAATTCCGATTGCCCCACCTGCCGTAGCAGCTCGAGCATCTGATAAGCAGGTGGAGAATTAGATGGAGTACACACTTAACAGTCTCAAAAAGCTAGAAGGAGGTCAGGTAGCAGACGATCCAGCTCAATTTGGTATCGTCACCAATCCAGATATACCGAAAGAATTCAGAGTCCCAGATTGAAAAGTATGATGGGACAACAGACCCTCACGTAAGAGGTATCCCTATGTAAAGAATGAAAAATGACGATGTACTACTTCAGAGAAAGGTTGAAGGATCCTGCGATCATGAGGTACCTTAATCTTGATAAAAACACGCACGTGGAGTGACCTTGCAAAGGCTTTTCTAAAGCAATACAAGCACAACGTTATTTTGCTCCTGACAATTCGTCGCTAGGGAAACTTACGAAGATTTTTCACTCGTTCGCATTAAGCTGGATTGATCAGGCGGCACAAGTACAGCCGCCAATAACAGAAAAAGGAGTTGGCTGGCACTTTTATCGAAATTAAGTGCTTAAATCAGCAGTAAAGACTCACATATGCTAACACGGTTGATTTTGCCCACTTGGTCTGCACTGGTATAAGAATCAAGAAGACCCTTAAAGGAAACGGTAATAATAGAAATGATGGTTTGGTAAACCATGTCGGGACCAGTTCAGTCACGGCTGTTCAAGTTAAGAAATCAGCTTACAAAGCTCAGATATAAGGTGGCTATCAGACTATAAGTCAGCAACGATCTATTTACTATGAAGGGCCGCAATTCCAAGATCGTCGACACCAGGGGCAAATAGTCAACAAACAACTCCAGTAATTTCAGGGATAGCTGCAACCCCAACTGAGGACAGACAAGAGGCGATCCATGCACCCATATGAGTCACTTCCAATATCACAGAACGAAATGCTTAAACAATTACATGAGGAAGGAATACTCACCCTGTAACAGTACGACGATTCGCGACCACCTTATCCTAAAAGTTGTTGATTGAAATGTTTCACGCGAATATCAGGGTAGAACAAAGAGGCACATAACAGAGCAATGTTTCAGTCTCTGGGCAAAATTGAAGAGATAACCTATGCCAGATTAATCAAGATTGGCCACTTTGAGTCGACACTGACGCAGCTGCGCCTAAACGCCTACCTCATATGAATAACTTGACAAGCATGAATATTGTCACAGAAAATGGCTTTTCCTTCAAGAATTCTGCTCTCCTCAATAAAAGATCATTTATTTAGTCTAATTCTTGTCTCTGCATGGGTTAACTGGACCACGTTTAGCTGCTTTCCTTTTGATAGATTACTCTATATTGGAAGCGAGTTTTTTGCAATGTGCTTTGAACAATCATTTTCAAATCATAAAATGGCCACTTTTCTAAAATATATGACCCTCTCAATTACCATTTTCCTTACATATATAATTCTGCAGAGAATTAGTCAGAAATAAATGTTCTAACTTTAACTTAATAAGATGAGCAGTTTGCGACTTACAAAAAGAAGAAAAAAGAAAAAAGAGAAGAAAAAGGAAAAAGAAAAATTTCTACATTCCCTATTATACAGATACGCTTCAAGCGACACCACTTACATATCAAGGTCAGAAGATAATACTCGCTTCAACGAGTCAGGACGATGCTGAAATCCAACTATCTTGACAGGTTATCACTACAAGCAACAAAAGGAGGCCCTGCACAAGCATTATTGCGTGAACGAAGGACGGAAAAGTTTTGTGGGTAGCAAATTATACGAGATTACATAATACCAGTCGCGATTCTTCTTCTTCAGAAAAAAGGGGAGAGAGAAAAAAAAGGAAAAAAAAAAGAGAAAAAAAGAGGAAAAGAAAATTGTAAAAGGTAAATAAGCTTCCTATGGTGCCTTCATGCGCCTAGATAACGAAGAAAATAGCCTTCTAGGTGCCTTCATGCGTCTAGAATATCGGCAAACGGCCACATGTGATGCCTTCATGCGTCTCAACATGGTAAAAACATCCTAAAACCTGCTGCGTCATGTGCAGGATCACTCAATAGGATGAATCAAAGAACACCTCTACAAAAAAAAAAAGAGAAAAAGAAAAGAAAGAAGGAAAGGAGAAGTATCAACAGAAATAATCATCTTGTATTTCAATGCTGCCACACAAAACTTTTCCGTCGAATGAGCCAAGGTGCGTTGAGAAGACGGGTATCTCACTAACTACACTCAACTGTACTGGAAAGAAAATGGTGCAAGATATGTTATCCAGTCAAATCAATAACTGTGAGAAATTCGACAATATCAGAATCCAAAGATCGAGACCTATCCGGGTGCTCAATTACATCAAGCAATATTCTAAGCATCTTACAAGAGGAGTTCATGATTTGCAAAAGAAGTAAACAACAACAAGAAACTTATGATCGTCATCAGACTTACGCACATACTACGGGGACATTCAGGAAGAGCCCGCTAGGTTGAAAACCCGAAAGGGCGGCCTAGGCAAAATTAGATAGGGCTTAAGTTGCAAACTTTCTTCTTATCATTCAAAACTAAGAACATGCATTTCAAGACGTTATTCTCTGCAGAACTATATAACTCCACAATACAAAAGTCAATAAGCATCAGCATTCTACAAATATCTTTTTTTTTCTATAACTCCACCTTTCAAAAAACCGGACTTAACTCAAACCCAAAAAGCGGTAATTTTATTATTTGAAAAATGCTTTGTTTTAAAGTACAAACTTCCAATTGTAGAGGTTCAGATCGAGAATTTTCCTCATACAAAAGGACGAAAGCTAACTGGTACAGAAAACAAATACTCTGACAAGCAAAAGACTGAACATAGATCTCACATAGAGGAATCAAGAATGCACAATTCAACAACTATGACAGAGAGAAGCAACCTATGCAAGGTGACACATACTTGGAAAGTATCTTTCGGCGAGGTGTACGAGACGCATTTCCTAAGGAATTGAACTGGGGCAGAATTTTTCTGACGAAAATTTGAAGCACGTTGCTCGTAAGATCGAACTGTGAGAAAAGCCTCCAATGAAATTTGAAGTCCAATCAACAAGTTCAAACCAGAGCAAATTTTCCGGCAACAATTGAAAATTTCTGAAAGTCAGATTCTGACAGATTTTCCGATGGACATCTGAAGCGGTATTCTAAAAGCCCAAACTGGGGCAAATTTTCTGAAAAAAATTTGAAACATATTCTACATGATCGAACTACGGACCTTCAGCTGGGGTAAATTTTCTGACGAAAATTTTGAAACAACAGTTCTAACAATCAAACTGGGGCAAGTTTTTCTGTCACAAAATTGACTTGGAAAAGAAACGCAGAGTCATATCTTGATGATAAACGTGCGAAACTTCTTCTGAAGAAACATTTGATGGGGGCAATTTCTCGTTAGCGATCTAAGCATTATGAACTGAGGATCTGAAACTCGAAACAATATTGTCCAATCCCAATGAGCAGATCCTGACTTCTTTTGGAAAAAGAAAAATCGAGAAATCCAAAATGCAGCAGGCAACGGATAAACCCGATGGATGTCCAAACTCATCGAAAGGAGTAGCCATTATGCATGCATTCTTCAAATAAACCACATATTTGCTCTTATTTAAGCACCGTGCAACACTTGACGCACAGCAGACTTTTTGCATATTCACGATCACCTACTCACTTTCGAATTCCTTACGATCACTCCACTTCGAATGCACAACTTCTCTTCAACATTGACGAATTTTTCACTTTCATACAAACGACAACTCCACATCATCGAATTATATACAAAGTTCTTGACAAAATGTCAGCATTTTTAAACGACGATTCTCCGAAGTGCAAGGGATCCCCTTTGCCTTTGCTCAATTCCAGAATTGCACACATCACCTCTTACACAACACATTCTTGACATATAACAGACATATTTTTCAAACTTTTGACAACCATTAATTACCAATCAATTTCGCCCACGGATGCGAAGATCCGCATACATTTTCACCCAGGGTAGGGGAAAGTCTACCCAGCTTTTATCTTTTCACCCAGGGTAGGGGAAAGTCTACCAGCTTTTATCTTTTCACCCAGGGTAGGGGAAAGTCTATCCAGTTCACCCAGGGTAGGGGAAAGTCTACCCAGCTTTTATTTTTCACCCAGGGTAGGGGAAAGTCTACCCAGCTTTTTTATTTTTTCACCCAGGATAGGGGAAAGTCTATCCAATTCACCCAGGGTAGGGGAAAGTCTACCAGCTTTCATATTTTCACCCAGGGTAGGGGAAAGTCTACCCAGCTTTTATTTTTTCACCCAGGATAGGGGAAAGTCTATCCAGTTCACCCAGGGTAGGGGAAAGTCTACCCAGCTTTTATTTTTCACCCAGGGTAGGGAAAGTCTACCCAGCTTTTTTTTTACCCAGGGTAGGGGAAAGTCTACCCAGCTTTTATTTTTTCACCCAGGATAGGGAAAGTCTATCCAATTTTTCACCCAGGAGGGGAAAGTCTACCAGCTTATCTTTTCACCCAGGGTAGGGGAAAGTCTACCCAGCTTTTATTTTTTCACCCAGGATAGGGGAAAGTCTATCCAATTCACCCAGGGTAGGGGAAAGTCTATCCAGCTTTCATACATTTTCACCCAGGGTAGGGGAAAGTCTACCCAGCTTTTATTTTTTCACCCAGGGTAGGGAAAGTCTACCCAGCTTTTTTTTATTTTTCACCCAGGATAGGGGAAAGTCTATCCAATCTCATTCTTTCACCCAGGGTAGGGGAAAGTCTACCCGCATCGGCATTTCACCCATCGTAAGAAAAACTCTACCAACTCTTGTTACATATTTGAAAAAAAAAAAAAAAAAAAAAATTCAAAAACTATCGCTCTCCCTCCTAACGGCCAAAATGTGGTATCTCTTTATCTTTGTCCAACCTTTCTCTGAAAGATTGGACAAAGAGGGGCAACTGTCGACACCACATTTTGTCCGGGCCGTATGCTTGCATTTGGTCCACATATATCGGTTACGCTCACAAAGCACAATTAAATTCAACCGTGCTCGGTCAGTCCAATCAAGTTTAATTACACACCACATGCTCATATTACAGCCTAGTCGTGCAGGAACTCAACTGCTTCTCGAATCAATTACGCAAAATTCAGGAGAATTGATGAAGGGCCTCGCTTCGTCCAAAAGTCAATTTCAGTACCCGTAATTAAACTTTTCGCTATCAGGCTTTACCCGATGGATAAAATCAAAGTCAAATTCAGCACCCCTATCGACCGGTTAATAAACAAAATTGTGAAGGGGGGCTTGAAAAAAAGGGAGAGGAAGAAGAGGGACGCTGGAGGAGGCTGAGAACAAAAAAAAGAAAAAAGAAGAAAGAAAGAAAGCAAAAAAAAAAACAAGGGAAACCAGAGAGAAGAAAAAAAAAAAAGAAAGAAGAAGAAGAAAGAAAGAGAGGGAGAGAGCTTCGCCGACGAAACATCCTGACGTCGTCACTCTTCCTCCCACAACATCATCTTCGCCGGAGCTAGCCTCAGGAACGCCGACGCGGAGCTTGCCGGCGAGTTTCCGGAGTTGCACCCTAGCACCATTCTTCACGAACACCTCTCGAAACTCAAGGTAACCCCTCCCAAACCACCTAGTCATCATATTTACACACCAGAGATTTAACTCTTCCGCCGTGGCCTCGCCGGCGGCGGAAAACCGAAATAAAAAAACGCATTGAAACTTGTACGCCCTTTATCTCCGTGTACGAACGTCAAAATAAAATTTCGATACCGCCATTGAACTCAGCACGTTCGAGACCCCTGGGAACACCTGTCACAGTCCCGAAACGCGGTGGTCGCCGAAACGCCGCCGGGACTTCGTAATAGAAAAACACATCAAACGAAGCCTCGAACGAGAATTTTGACATCTCCATTGGGACGGCGATGGTCGAAAACTATAAAATGAACACTAGGAAGGTCGGTCGACGGCGGCGAAGCGCCGCCGGCGCCGGCCGACGGCCGGCCGCGAGCTCGCTGCGCGAGCTCGCGCGTCGTCATTTAGACGACGACCGGCTCAGCCGGTCGTGACCGGCTGAGCCGGTCCGCGTCGGTTTTAATAACCGACGCGGGCGCGGCCCTGGCCGCGCCCGCTCGCGCGGGATCTAATCCCGCGCGGACCCGACCATAGGTCGGGTCCAACCCAGGCGCGCGACGCGCCTGGGCGCGAGCAACGCTCGCGGGCCGGACCAATCTGGTCCGGCCCAGCCCGTTTAGGGCCCAAATTAGTTTAATTAAGTATTTTATTGATTTTTAATCAATTTTTAGCGGTTATAGGTGTATACTTGTAACCCGAACATAAATGGAGGTGTATACTTCCTAATTGTTTATTTTTTTTTAGTATAAAATTATTTTATAAGTCAATAATTTTATAAATAGTTACCCATATTTAATGAAAATGAATTATAGGTGTATACTTATAATTCAACTAAAAATTAGAAATAGAGGTGTATACTTCTTTTTCTAATTCATGACGAAAAATTAAAAATCTGGGCGATGAAGAGGAAACGGAAACGCGCTGAGCCCAACACTAATAAAAGATTATTTTTTTTTTCTTTTTCTCTCTCTTTGGCATGCACTCTTCGACAACGAACACGCACAATTTTCGAACCGCACATTTATTTATTCATTTATCATGCAACGTCTATAAATATATCATTATTTGAGATTGGTCTCCCTCGGTCGTATAAACTAAGGAATAAAACAGTGGTGTATACTATTGTTCCATTTTCCTTAGCTTATACGAACGAGGAATTCGCATACGTATAGTAGCTGCAAAGGAGTGGTGTATACTAACCCTGCACATCTACTATACGTATTGGAGGAAGACAAATCCTATTTAAATAATGGAAAGTATGAACATAGAATCGGTGTATACTGGTCCAATATCATAAGTTCTATTATTTAAATGTATTTATCAAATACTAAAATGAGAAATAGGTGTACACTTATTCTCTTTTTACGTATCTGGTAAACAAAAACGATATATTTATACATGTCAAAATTCATGCAAATATAAACCCAAAATTATCATAATCACTTATAGAGTACCCTCTCTCGAGGGGCGCTGTGGGGGTGTTCTGCCTTCCCCACACGTAAACGACGAACGAGCCTTTGAATCTCGAATGTGCCTTATCCCGGTTTCCTAGATTTCCATTAAATATCTAGGTGGCGACTCCAAACCCCTTTCCCCTTCGGAGGAAGGTCGTCAACAGTTTTGTTTATGCATTTGGCATACACATTTACACATTACATGCATAGTTGTCTCATGGTGCATAGTGAGTTACATGTCACATGGTGGTTTTGGGCATGTACGTATAGCGTAAATGCATGGAGACTTGGATGCATGCTGGTTTGTGTGGATTTTTATCGGTGTTTACCGAGTTCGGTGTCCACTAGACTAGTGGCACTGAGGGGTTGTTCCGATTTAGGACCAGTGGGCGTCGGATCCACCCGTAGGCCAAGGTTAAAGCGATCTGATGTCAGCCTCTTATTCGGCCAACCGTTACCGCGGACGGAAGGTCGGATAACACGGGACGCCGTGCTGCAGGGAGGGACCACTGTTAACCCAGTTGGGGGACTTGTAGATGTACACTACAGGGAATCCTGTTCAAGTTGTCTTAGTTGACTGTCTGGCCAGGGATTATGTTTGCATGCTGGGTTGATACGCATGCATGTTTTGCATTTACATGTCGGGAGTACATGGGCATGCATGAGGGTATTTTTCATGCATGGTTTTATTGAATGCATACAAACCATTGTGGATACATGAATAAATGTGGAAATTGTTTGTATGGTTATGGATGAGTGTGCGTTGGACGGCTTTTATGCTTTTGGCATGCTTTAAATTGTTTTATCTTGCGGTTCAATGCAAGGTGGTTTATTTTTTCGTTGAGCTTTGTTTTAAGCTAACGATGGTTTGTTTTTACCCTTATGTTATTGGTGGTTACTCGTTGTTGGCATGTATAATTGAGATATGCATGCTGGAGTGGCTTGGCATGCGAGTTATGTATTGGTATGCGTGTTATGTTTGCATACTGTATATGTATGGGCATTTGGTTTTATTTTGTGCATCTGTTTGCCTTAGCTTTTATGCTTTGCTGGTGTGATGCATATTGGTGTTTGACCGGTGCCTTAGCAGTTGACGTAGGGGACTGCTAGGGAGGGTCACTCACTGAGTATATTTTATATACTCACGATACTACTTTTTCCCCTCAGGTCTTTGCGAAGTCCGCTGGCGATCTTAGAGCGAGCTTCGGGGTGCTGAGGATTGTAGTGGGATCAAAATGTAAAATTTTAATCTTTTTCCGCTGTGTTTTTAATCAACTTTAATTGTTGTATTATTGTAAATTGGAAGTACTAGCTCATAACATCTGCTTTATTGTTTAAAATTTTCCGGCACCCGGTTTTGGGTCGCCACATTCACGATCACGGCGCAATTCATTGATTAGGTTGAGTGCGAGGTGGTGCCACTTGAAATTTGCCATGTAATTTTCGGGCCCTACCTTTGGGATAGGGATGCGACTTACTACCAAAGAGCCCAACAATATATTTTCGTGAAAGAGGGCAAGATGTACGTGTTGGAAAGGACAAAGGGGACGGATTTGTCCCTGATTGCCACGGTTGCACAAGCCAAACGCTTGGTTAATGCGGGAGGTAGAAAATTTATGCTCATTGCACGGGAGGCTCGGCAGGAGCTTCATCCACCTGAGGAGGTCTCAGAGCATCTCTCCAAGGACCGAAGGCAAGCAGCAGGCCCATCAGACGCAAGCATGAGCGCCACGGGCGCGGGATTGAACGCATCGGGCGGAGACTAGGTGCGGCGGACGTAGGAGCAGGCACGGGTGAGCGCGCGCATGCTGGAGAGTACAGACATTTATTGCAGTGGCGGCTGTTGACGAGCTTAAAGAAAAAGAAAAAGGGTTTTTAGAGTCGCCACCTAATTTTTATGGAAAATTAGAAAATCGGATAAGGCACTTTTGAGATTCTAAGGCTCGTTCGTCGGTTACGTGTGGGAAAGACGGTACACCCCCACAGCGCCCCTCAAAAGAGGGTACTCTATAAGTGATTATAACGATTTTTGATTTATTTTGACATTTATAAATAGATCGAATATGAATAATTGCAAATTGAATAAATAAATATAAAATGTGCAGTCTACTTGTGTGTCGATGTGCTTATTCTTTTTTGTTAATGTTTCTATGTGATAAAACTATTATTTTTTAATGTGGGGCTCAACGCGTTTCCATTTCCTCTTCATCGCCCAATTTCTATTATTTTGAAGGTAGAGATATCCATCTCATCCTTTGTTTGCATGAGTGTGATGTTTATTATTTGAAAAATTAGTATCCACCGGATTTTTTTTATATTTTTTGAAATATTTTATGCAGTGTGATTTTTATTATTTGAAGAACCAGTATCCACCGGATCTTTTCATATATTTTAAAATATCTTATGAAGTATGATTTTTATTATTCGAAGAACCAGTATCCACTGGATCCTTTTATAAATTTTAAAATATTTTATGCGATGTCTTTTATTGGATGGGAAGAAATATCCATCTCATTCCCAATATTTTTTATAAAATTTTTAATTATACTTTGTTAATTGATTATGAAAAATATGTATTTTTAATCTTAATTTTATTAGTTAATAAAAAAAATCAACTATGAATAAGCATATGTCATATAATACCGAGTAAGAAGCAATATCCATCGCTTTTCCTTAAGTTGTCCATTAAAATCTGTTTCGAGAAAATATCCATCTCCTCCGAACTTATATATACATGTCATATACCTATTATCAATTAAAAAGGATCTAAGTTTGGTTAATTTATAAAAATTATAGCTTAAATTTTAATTAAAATTGATTAAAAATTAATATGTAAATAGGTTTTTATGGTCAAAATGGCTAAGTCTAAAGCAAAATGGCTCGATCAGAATTAAAATGGCTCGGTCAGATTCGATTTGGGCTCAACCGGATGCAAAATGGCTCGGATCGTTTTGAATTTGGCTCGGTCTAAATGAACTCGGGTTCGGTCGATTTGAAACCGACTGAGCTCGGTCGCATGGGCGCGGGCTAAACCCGCGCCCGAGTCAGTTTTATTTAAGAAAAATGACCGACTCAGCCGGTCATCTTCTTTATAACCCCTTTGGCCGGCCGCGAGCTCGCACGGCCGCGCAGTCATGGCTGGCGGCGTTTCGCCGCCGGCCGCCTCAATCTATATATGTATTCTAACATTTTCGATGGTGCCGGATCTAATGGTGATGTCAAAATTTGGTTTCGAAGCTTGTACGCCGAGATATTCAAGGGTGTAATTTCGGGATAAAAATATTTTTTTTATTATTTCGCCACCGTGACTCGCCGCCGGCGAAGCCACGGCGGTGCCTAGTGGCGGCGACGATCAAGCTGTGCGGCGGCTGCAAAGTCGTCGGAGATGAGTCAGCGGAGTTGTTGGCAGGCTACCAGCAGGCTCTCTGGTTCTCTCTTTATTTTTTGGTTATTTCGTCCGAGCTCTCTCCTCTCGGCGGCGACCCTCCCCCTCTTCGTCGTCGTCGTCGGAGTTATATAGAGGTGGTGGGCGTCGGTTACGAAGGCAAAGAATCGTAGGCGTTACGCACGTGAGCGGCGGGCTCGGTAACGGCAGCGTTTTACGTTATTTTCCGATATGGAGTGAAGCACGGTGGCGGACATGGAGTGACCCTGTATGATCGGGATTACCATTATAAAATAACGACTGGATATCGCAGTTTTTGAACCAGTAGCAAAGGGCAACAATCAGGTATAATTGTAATATGTTATCTACATAAGCATAAAATGTTATGATTTTTATATTTCTACATTCTTTATTTTCAAACCGTGATACTATTTAAGATAACATGTACTTGCAGAAAGTGGCAATTATTTCACATTCCTTGTTTGCATGTTGTTGCTTGCATCAAAAAAGCCAAACATCATATACAAGATTATATTTAGCCCTACTACACAGTCGCATGGTTTCTACCTTGTCTTCAATTTGTTGATTTTCAGATGGGATGGAGTCATGTTTCTCTTCTATGCTGACAGTGACTGGTATGACCGGAGGATTGGGAGGCAATACCCCTTGAGTTTCTGGTTGAATTGTTGGAATGTGTTGGGGCTATTCTGGTAAGCCGTAAGGATCATACAGATTTTGTTGTGCAGATTGTTGTTCTTGGGGTTGTACAGTCGATTTTGTAAGGTTGTTATTTTGTTCAATAAGTTGTGCCATCATTGTCGTCAAACGTTCCAACTGTTTACCCATGTCATTAAGTTGTCTGCGAAGGTCTTCGTTTTCTTTCATCAACTGCTCATTCATCTCATTGTCTGCCATTGATGTAGAAGTGTGGCGTCGGGACCGAAGTAGATAAGGGCTTCTTTTTGCGATAGTCGTCTTGACCGTCCTTGTGTAAAGAAAATGTGTGTCAGTGATATGCAGAAATTCAATTTTCAAAAAAAATGTTATTATGAGAATTCTTCGAAAAGTTTTTTTTCAAAAATTTTTAAATTTTTTTATTTTTTTTTTCAATAAGATTTGTAAAAAATAAAGAAAAGAATTTTTTTTGAAAAGAAATTAAAATGATTTTGCGAAGATGAAAGTTTTTTTTTTTTTTTTTTAAAAGAATTTGTTTTGGAAAATAACGTTATTTTGAAAAAAAATGAATTTGGGAAAAGAAAAGAAAAGAAAATGATTTTAAGAAGTTTGTTTTTTAATTTTTGTTTTAATTATTTGAAACTATTTGTTTTTAAATGAAAAGAAAAGTTTTTTTTCTTGAAAAGTTTTTTTTTTATTTATCTTTTTTTTTTTTGGAAAGGAAAAAAAACTTATTTGAAAAGATTCTTTTTTTTTAAACATAATGAAAAGAAGTTATTTTTTGAAATGAAAAGAAAATGATTTTTTTTTTAAAAGAGATTTTTTTTTGGAAAAAGGAATTGAAATTTTTTTGGATGTCATGACTGTCGCTACATGAGGATTTCCAACTATTGGTGTATTAGATGACTGGTTTCTAATAGCCCGTCATTGCTGGGGTTCCGCAGGTTACCAGCATACATGGTATGTCAGTCCTGGTACTACCCAGATAACATATAGGCTAGGCTGAGGGCTGGGTTTTACGAATACCCGTATGCATTGCACACGAGCTTCGATATTATCTCAGATCTTAAGGCCGGGTCGAAGCCTGAGATTATGTGTATGCAGTGATGTGTATGCAAATTCATTCCTAAAAATAAATATATACACAAATATATATGCAACAATAATAAATTGATCAAAACAAAAATAAATATTCAGCAATGATATTTTATGTTCAATGATAAACACCAAATTTAAAAATTTAAGCCATTTAATTTTAATGAGCCTGACGGTCCCCCAGTGGAGTCGCCATCTGTTGACGACCTTCCTCCGGATGGGGGAAAGAAAGTTTGGAGTCGCCACCTAATTTTTACGGAAAATTAGGAAACCGGAGTAAGGCAGTTGAGATTCTTGGGCTCGTTGTCGTTTACGTGTGGGGAAGACGGAACACCCCCACAGCGCCCCTCCGAAGAGGGTACTCTCAATTAAACGGCTTATATTTTTAAAATTGGGATTTATCATTTTTATTTATGAGATTTATATGTTATCGACTGCGCGTGTTTTGGCTTCTTCTTAATTTTGACGTGTGAAAATATATTTTTTCCGACATATAGAGTTCGGATAATCACCTCATTCTAATCTCAATTTTTATTTTTTATTTTGGATAAATGTGTAGAGATCGGTTAACCGCCTCACTCTAGACCAAAAGATATTTATAAGATTTTATATTTATCAATTTTTATGTTTTAAAATTTTCATTAAGGTGTAGAGATCGGTTAACCACCTCACTCTAACCTTATCTTTAAAATGTTTTAAGATTTGTCATTTTTTTATTACTTTTTATATTTTAAATAATTTAATAAGATGTAGAGATCGGTTAACCGCCTCACTCTAACCTTATTTTTAAAAGATATTAAGATTTGTCTTTTTTTTTATTTTTATATTTTAAATAATTTAATAAGGTGTAGAGATCGGTTAACAGCCTCACTCCAACCTTATTTTTAAAATATTTTAGGATTTGTCATTTTTTATTTTTTTATTTTAAATAATTTAGTAAGATGTAGAGATCGGTTAACCGCCTCACTCTAATCTTATTTTTAGAAGATTCATGATATTTTTTTATGTTTAGAGCCGTCTTTATAGACAAAAATCATGAAATTATAGCTTAAAATCTAATTAAAATTGATTAAAATTATATTTGGACTACTAAATAGGTTCCTAGGACCAAAATGGCTAAGTCAGAATTAAAATGGCTCGGTCAGAATTAAAAATGACTCGGTTAGATTTGATTTGGGCTCTACCGGACTGAAAATGACTCAGTCTACTTGAAATTGGGCTCGGTCAGAATGAAACCGACCGAGCCCGAGCTCAGTCGAATGGGGCGCGGGCTAAACCCGCGCCCGAGCTGATTCGAATTAAAAAGACGACCGGTCGTCTTCTCCAAAAAAAAAAAAAAAAAGAAAGAACAGCGGCCGCGAGCTCGCGCGGCCGAGCTTTAGTGGCGGGCGGCGTTTCGCGCCGGCTGCCTCGTCCTATATATGTGTTTTAGGGTTTTCGATGGTTCCGGATCTAATGGCGATGTCAAAATTTGATTTCGACGCTTGTACAAGGAGATATTGGAGGGTGTAATTTCGGGATAAAAAAGTTTTTTATTATTTCGCCGCCGTCGGCGAAGCCACGGCGGTGTTCCGTCGTCTATACTGTGTTGAGATCTTAATACTATGGTTTTGATAAAGTTTGGACGCGTACCTTGATTAACCGAAGTATTTTATTTTTAAGCTCTTCCGGCGGCGACGGCAGCGGCGAAGCCGTGCGGCAGCGGAGACGTCGTCGTAGATAGTAGGTGGTGCTGGTGGCAGGTCGTGGAAGTGGTCTATCTCTCTCTCGGATTCTCTTTCTTTTTTTTTTTCTTCCAGCCGAGCTTCCCGGCTGCCCTCCTTCTCCTCCCGATCGTCGCCCCCTATATAGTCGCCACGGCGCGTACGAGGCGCTGACGACGTGGCGAGGTCGCTTGACCGCTTCTTCCGCGGCGATCGTGGGCGTGGCGCACGGCCGCGACCGATTCAATTACGATTTTTTATATTACACGAAAAATCCAATTATTTGTTAAATTACACAAACGGGCCATTTTGTTTTTGCAAAACGCTGGACTCATACATTGAATATTGGCATATATAGCCCCTCAAGTAAAAATTTTTTGTTTTTATGAAAATTTCTCGTTCGTATGCGGCCTCGATAAAATTATAAACAATCATGTACGTCCATATAGTCTCAAATTAAGCTAAAATAAATTTAATCATGTAAATCAAAATTTTAAGCTTAATCGAGTTTATCGAATAAAATCGGGACGAACCCGGACAAAATGGATGTCTACAAATGTATTACGGGAGAATCTCCGTAGAATAATCGAATTAAGAATCTTCTCCATTTATGTATGTATAATATATGTTTTATGTAATTATTTAATTGTTTATAACAATTTGATAATTTACGGGAGAATTCTCCCGGTGAATTAACGGGATAGAGAAGCCTCTTCCCGATTTGATTTTTATTTATTGTATTATTTATTTAAATTTTCATGAGGAATCCTCCAATAAATTAGCCGGGCGGAGAACCTTCTTCACAATTTGTTATTAATTTCTTTAGTTTATTTAATTACGTGTATTTTTAGTATTATACGGGAGAATCCTCCCAATAAATTATCCGGGTCGAGAATCTTCTTTCCGATTTGTTATTTAATTTGGTTAATAATTTATGTTTTTAATATTATGCGGAAGACTCCTTCTGATAAGTTATCCGGGTCGAGAATTCTCTTCCCGATTTACTATTTATGTATATTGTGATTTACATTTTAAATATTATGCGGGATGTGAGGTCCGTTATTTCCGGTTTGTGTTTATATTTTTGTTTGATGCGTGCTTGGTTGTGTGTCTGATCAAAATCCTCGGTTAGAGATTTCTAGACACGTGTGTGCGTGCGTTGTGCGCGAGGTTTGTTTCGCGTAGTGTTTTGAATTGTGTTTGTGCTGTGCAGAGAGGTTTCGGTCGACCGAAACCTATTTCCGGTCGACCGAAAGTGTGCGGGCGAACGGGTATAAGTCAGGTCAGGCATGCGCGGGCGAGTCCATATTATCATTTCCACCGAGCCAGCTGAGAGGTGAGCTCCATCATTGAGTTCCTTGCTCGATTCTTGGCCGATTGGTGCGTGTGGAGTTGGATTGATCGCGGATTCGGGTTTCCGGAGTTGAGGGCTACGCGTGGATACCAAATTCGTCAAATTCGACCAAGGTTTGGAGCGTAGGAGATTCTAGGTTTTGTACTCCAGGTGAGCGGTGTTTGCTTTCCTTGTGTATGCCTTTATTATGTGCATTACATGTGTGATCATGCTTGGTATGTGGTTTATGGCATATGTTGATGAGTAAAAATCATGTTAGGTTTAACATTGATTTTGGATACTCATGGTTAAATTGTAGTGCCATTACATGGTTGATTAGTATGATTGATGTGATTTAGCATGTGGATATACTTTAGTTCTACTATGGATAGTGTTTGTGTATATTTATACTTGGTAGACACTTTAGTAGAATGCGATGAATTGTATAACATGCTTGATGTGCATAGTTCTACCTTGCGATGTATAGCTTTAAATACATGTGGTAGGGTGGATTTGTTATATTTGGCATAACTGTTAGCTATGTGTATTGTTTACTTGGATAGGTGCGAGAGCGGACTATAGCTCTAGTGGCACTATAGTAAACATAGTTGTGACATACGCTTGTGTGCCTAACGGTTATTCTACCGGGCTGAGTGCGTGAGCAGACCTGCTCTTGTGATACTCTTGGTAGGTTAAAGTTAAGATTAGCACGGTTTAGTTATATGTCCATCTAGTACTCGTAAGTCGTGTAGTTTTACCGGCCTGGGTGGCGAAGATGATGGACCGATTACAATTAGTGTTTAATCATAATGAATGATGTCTCTATAGAGGCCGGTAGGCGTAGGGTTATCACTCTTGGCCAGAGTGGTTCCTACGGAGTGCGAGGCTCAGGGTTGTGCCTTCTGGAGGGTGCATCGCTACTGAGTATCTCTTATGGGACGTCATGGGATCACCCCTATCGTAGGTTTGGTGCCTCGGATGTGCACTAAAGGCTGATAGCAGAACTTGGTACTATGGGTCAATTTGAGTACCTAAACTAAACGTGAGAGGACTAACTGGGTTGGGTTAGTAATTTCACCCTAATATAATCCATGGATATCAATAGCATAATTGATTTGGGTTGGGTGGCGGACTTGACACAGTGACATGGTAGCTTGAATGCGTATATTAGCTTATGTCTCTATGTGTGTTGCCTTGAAAAGCTTTGTGTTTTTTTATACATGTTTACATGTATGTGGTTATATATGTGGTCTCTTGTTTAAGATGTGGTGCCAGTGGAGCGTTTGGTTTGGAAATGCAACGACGCCGTTCACTGAGTCGGTTTGACTCACGCTCTTTGTTTTCTCTCTTTTCAGATCCAGGGAGTCGCGGTAAAGCACCGGCCGAGGGTGCTTAGGCGGCTAGTGTGAGCTAAAGGGGATTATAGCTATAGTGCTTTTGAGGTATAGTTTTGGGGGTTAAGTGTTGGTTGTAAACACTTAGGAAAAACTATATTTTGTATACCTAGTGGTGTAGGTGAAATTTGTGTAAAAGTGTAGAAAGGAAGTATTAACACACATATATGTTTGAGCATGTTTAGAATCATGTATATGATGTTATACATGTTTCGGTTTCTAGTTATAAGTGCAATTGTAGATTTTCAACCCTTATGTAAATACTTTTTCCGTATTTTATTATAAATACATTTCTTTGTTTAAGTTAGAATTTTGGGATTCAAAATTCGGTTTGAAAGCTTGAGCATGTGTATTTATGTATGATGCAAGTGTATGCCTGATTGTTTTACATTTTAGTTGAAAAATGTGAATTTCGGGGGTTTGAGTAAATGTATTTCTGAAATATGTTTTTGCAGTTTACTGATATTTCGGTCGACCGAAATGTGTATCGGTCGACAGATAATACCCGTAAGACTGAGAGACCTGTATTCTTATTTTTCGGTCGACCGGAACCCGAAATCGGTCGACCGAAAATATGTTCTGGAATGAGTTTTTAAAATCCGATTTAAATGATAATTATTTTGGTTTTTAAGCTTTTGGGAGGTTTGTTGGGACGTATTTAATATATGTGACAATTCTCAAAGTTTTAGAAAAATATTATTTTCGTGTTTTATATCATAAATGGTTTTTGTGCCGAGAAGGAGTTGAGAACTTTAAATTGCTTTTGATTTTTATGTATCAATGAGGGAGATTGATGCGTTTGGATCACTAGCAAGCTATGAAAGTTCATGTGGAGAGAACCGCCTCCCTCGCGGATGTTCGACACGTGCCCGGTAGTTCTAGACTCAGGCTCGGGGTCCTTTTAAGGAGAATAAAAATACTATTTGTATTTGAACTTGAAAACCATGCACGGTGTTATAACAGCTTCCGCATGTGTTTGTGGTTTGGCGTGGATACGCGGTGCGGTCCCGCACAAGGTTCGTCACACGGGAGATTGTCCCGATAAGTTGTCCGGGTCGAGAATCCTCTTCCAGATTAATTGTTTAATCTCTTTATACGTTATTATTATTTATATTTTAAATATTATACGACAGAATCCTCTAGATAAATTTATTCGGATTGAGAATCTTCTTTCCGATTGTTATTTTATTCATTTTTTATATTTAATTTATCAAGGTTAAGATTCAATTAAACTAATTAAATGTGTTTGGGCCCTTATTTGGGCTAGGTCGATCCAAAAATGGTCCGACCTGAGCCTATTTGTGAGGTCCGTGATTTCTGTTTGTTTTGTTACATGTTTTGTTTGTTGCATATTTGGTTACGTGTCCAATAGAAATTCTCGTTTATAGGTTTCTAGACACGTGTGTGCGCGTCGGTACACGAGTTTTCGGTTCGCGTAATGATTAAATCTGTTTGTGCTATGCAGAGGTTTCGGTGAACCGAAACCTATTTCCGTCGACCGAAATGTGCGGGCGAACAGGACGAGCCAATTCCTCCATTTTCACCGTGCAGTTGAGAGGAGAGCTCTCCCCCTTGAGTTTCCATGCGTGATCTTGATTGATTGGTGGCATTGGAAATCGTTGGATCGCGGATTCGAGTTTCCGGAGTTAAGAGCTACGCTTGGATACCGATTTTTTTGGATTCGACCGAGGTTTGGTGCGTAGGAGAATCTAGGGTTCGAACTCAAAGTGAGCGGTGCTTGCTTTCTATGTGAATGCATTTATTATGTGCTTTACATGTGTGATTATTTTTGTTATGTGTAGACACCAATTTTGTCCGGGCTATTGGCCCGACTTTACTCGATAAAACTCAATAAACTTAAAATCTCGATTTACATGATTAAATTTATTTCAGCTTAATCTGAGACTATTTGGGCATATATGATTGTTTAGAATTCTAACGAGGCCGCACACGAATAAAAAAATTTCGCAAAAATAGAATATTTATATGAGAGGGGCTTTTTTTTGCCAAACCAGAAAATATGAACCCAAGGTTCATAAAATCAGTGGGGGCGCTCTTGCAAATTCAGAAATTCGGATATTTATCTTGTAATATGCAGAAAATAAATTAAAAGAAGAAGAAGAGGCATCGGGAAGAAGAAGAACCGCCAATCGTCGCAACCGTTCGACCCACGTCGCCGTCCATTTAGGTTCGCCAAACGACATCTCTTCATCTTCTTTGCCACCCTATAAAGCTGAGGGAGCAGCAAGGAGAATACAGGGAGAGGACGGATGGCGGGGGAGGAGCTCTTGGTCGAGAAAATCGACAAAAAAAAAGAGAGAAAGAGAGAGAACGAGAGAGCCCGCTACAACTTGCCACGAGCTTCGCTGAACATCTACGAAGACGCTGCCGCCGTCGCAAAGCTTCGCTGCCGCCGACACCGCTGGAAAATGCTACAAATTGAAATTCGGTTAGTTGAGGTATGCGTCCAAACTTTATCAAAATCATTGCATTAAGATCTCTACAAAGTGTTGGTTAAGGGGCACTGCCGTGGTTTGACCGGCGGCGAGCCACGGCAGCAAAATGATAAAAAACATTTTTATCCTAAAATTACACCCTTGAATATCTCGGCGTACAAGCGTCGAAACCATATTTTGACATCGCTATTAAATCCGGAAATGTCGAAAATCTTAGGACATATATATAGGTTGAACGGCTGGCGGCGTTCGGCCGCGCTGCTCGAGCTCGCGACTGAACGAAGAAGATAATGACGACCTGGTCGTCACTTAAATTAGAACCGGTGCGCAGGGTTTAGCCCCGACGCTAGATTCTGGCTCGGTCAGTTTCAATCTGACCGAGCTAAATTCAAAACGATCCGAGCTATTTTGCATCCGGTCAAGCCCAAATCGAATCTGACTTAGTCAGTTTAAATTCTGACCGAGCAATTTCAATTCTGACCGAGCCATTTTAATTAAAACTGAACCATTTTGATCTTAGGAATCTGTTTGGTGACCCAAATGTAGTTTTAATGAATTTTAATTGGATAAGCTAGAACTTCATGGATTTTGAATATATTCTTATCAATAAATCTCAAAACAATTAAAATCGTTCAAATATAAGATTAGAGTAAGTCGGTTTAACCGATATCTACACTTTAAATAAAATTTTAAAATATAAAATTAATAAATCTCAAAATCTTTCAAAAATAAGGTTAGAGTGAGGTGGTTTAACTGATCTCTACACCTTAAATAAAATTTTAAAATATAAAATTAATAAATCTTAAAATCTTTATAAATAAGGTTAGAGTGAGGCGGTTTAACCTTTTTGCTATACCCTAAATAAAAATTTAAAATATAATAAAACTAATGAATGCTAAATGAGGCTAGAGTGAGGCGGTTTAACCGATCTTTACTACTTAACTAAATTTTTGTAAAAAATAAAATAGAGGAAGGTGGTTAATTAAGCTTTGAGATTAAAGTGAGGTGGTTTATCCAAACTTTACATCTCTAAATATTTTAAAAATGGGCGATGAAGAGGAAATGGAAACGCCCTGAGCCCAACTTAAATAAAAATAATATTTTACATACAAAAATCAAAAGACAAAGAATAAACCAAAAAACACGCGGAGTCGATAACATTTAGTTTTACAAATTCTTAACATTACTAGATGCATATATGCATTAGTTGTAATAAAATCATTTCATGCATAAAATGATAAATCCCAATTTTAAAAATATAAGCCGTTTAATTGAGAGTACCCTCTTCGGCGGAAAACTGTGGGGGTGTTCTGTGAGGTTCGTGGTTGGATTTGTTTTGTTTTATGAATTATGTTGGAGTGTGTGATTTGTGTTTGAATAATATTTTCGTTATCCGTGCATGCGTGTTCGAGCGTGCCGCGGGTGTGTCATGTGGTTGGTGACCCCGTTGGCTCGAGGGAGTGCTTGGTTGTGTACGTGTCGGGGTTGGGTGTTTGTTTTGACCGGATTTGTGCTGTGCAGAGCACTTTCGGTCGACCGACTCCTATTCCGGTCGACCGATAGTTGCGTGCAGCCCGTAGATAAGTTCGGGTCTTGTATTGTTTTGTTTACCCCTTCACCACTTCTCTTCTTCTCCCGACCTGGAGCCCTATTCCTGACCTTGGTGAGTTCCCATCACCTTCTCCTTTGATTGGGCGTTTGATCATCCTATCTCTCTCTCCCTCACTCTCTTGGTTGCTTATTGACCTAGCTCATCTCCCGGGTGTTTGCGAGTTGTGGTGAGGTCGCGTTCTTGCGAGTTTTCTGCCGAGCCCTCGAGGTGAGTGGTTTGCACCTCTTGCTTGTATGTGATTGTGGTGTTGGTGTATGCTAATGTGATGATTTATGTGATACAAGCATGATTATATGATATTTACAAATTGTGGTGGAAACCCTAGATTTTGTGATATATGGTTTATGAGCATGTTGTGATGCTAGCATGATGGTAATGTGTGATTACAACTTGCTAGTGTGATTTGGTACTTATGATCATGTTATTGGTAACTATGTGGTTTGGACATCGGTTGGGAGCACCTTCTTATATTGCGGAAATGTTGGATATTGTGCATACGTTGGATATGTGTTGGTTTGGAAATTTGGAATGCGTGGAAACCGTTATATGTCTATCACTAGTACTTATGCGATAGGTGTGCCCAATGTGAGTATTGTTGTGATTAGAGACATTGACAACGTGAGTGCTAATGAGACTTGATAAAGTGAAAATATTTGTGGTGGGGCGCTTTCGTTGGACTGTATCGCCCAGGTTCACTCTCCCGTATTAGTCGTGTGGATATCGACCGGGATCGAAATGGGACGATGTGGGCGCCGGAGTCCCAGATTAGTTGTCTCGAGAAGAGACCGGTGGGCGTAGTTAAGGCCAGCCCGAGGCCAGGGTGGCGGCTACGAGACCAGGCGAGGCTTGAATCGGAAATTCCGGAAAGGCCGGTATATCAAGTAACTCCCTTAAGGCCAAAAGGGATCGCCCCCGCTGTAGGGTACTGGGGGACGCGATGTGCACCGTGTTTGACCCAGATCCTTGGTGCTGCGGTACCTAAAAGGGTGTGTTGCGTTGCAAATAAGAAAGGACTAACGGGTGATTAGTCAAGCAAACGCTAACATAAGAAAGTAAAGAATAATTGGTTTGGTATGGGATTGCGATATTTACATGATGATGTTATTGGCTATGACAATGCTTTACTTAGTATTTGTTTGGCTTGTGTTGTGGTTTGGATGTGTTTTGGTGAGAGGTGCCGCGATCGTTATTCGCGCCGCTCACTGAGTCATTATGACTCATCCCGCTGCTTTCTTTCTTTTTCAGATCCGTTAGATCGTGGGAAGGCACCGGCAAGAGGGTGTTAACTTCCCGACGCTAGCTCGGAAAGACTTTGGGAAGGTATACTTTTGGGAAGGGTGACATTTGTACATAACATAGTTGTTTAGCGTAAACATGTAAAGAATTAATTTTTGGAAGCACTAACTTACATTTTGATATTTTTGGGTGGTTTGTAAACCCTTTAGAATTGTAAACCTTAGTTGAGAAGGTTTAAATCTCTAAAGGTTGTATATTTTAAGTTTATGATGTAAATGGATATCTATGTTATACTTTGGTGTAAAGGAATCTCCGATTTGGAGTTTGTATCTTGTCGCATGTGTATTTGGTTATTAGAGTACTTGTGACAATTGCGAATGAATGAAATTGTGGTTTAATCAAAATTTGGCTACTTGAGTTCTTAAAGTTCGTATTTTCGATGTTTCGAAAAATGTTTTGTTTGATGAGGATTGGACGCGCTTTTGGTCGGAAATCGATACCTGCATGTGTATTTTGGTCATATGTGAGTGAATATTTGGTGTTTGAATGATTTAGAAAAATGTTTAAGAAAATGGGGTGTTGGGCACTTGGTTGCTGCAAATCTGTTTTTGCAGAACCTGCAGGTATCGGTCGACCGAAATATTGGATCGGTCGACCGAAACCTGTAGCTGTTCTGTTTCTCGTTTCTGGTCGATTTCCGGTCGACCGATAAAGCAATCCGGTCGACCGAAAGTAGCTCTGGAATTCATCTTCAAATTTTTCGTATTTGGCTTCCGAATTTGATTTCGATGCTTTGAGGGGTTCTTATAATTACTAACTAGAGGTTTGACAATCCCAAAACTTTTGGAAAAATACAGGTCGAGCCGGTATTTCGAAAACATGGTTTTAAGTGTATTTACGTAAAGTTTTAAAGAGGTTTGGGCCTTAGATTGCTTAGGATCCTCTTGTGTCATCTGGGGAGATTGATACATTAGTATCCTATGCAAACTGAGCTCGGTTTGAGACCGAACCGCCTCCCCCGCGGGTTCTCGTCTCGGACTGAATGTCCAGGTTGCGGCTCTTCCTTATTTGATTTTGGAGATTTGAAATGAACTCCTTGGTTGTTTAAGCTTCCGCAAAACTATTTATTTCGAATTTTATTCCTTTGCGAAAAATTATTTCCCTCCGTCGCGGCCCTCGGCTCGCGGGTCGTGACATGTTCCGTCTTCCTCTTACGTAACCGACAATGAATCTAAAATCTCAACATGCCTTATCCCGATTTTCTAATTTTCATTAAAATTAGGTGACGAATCCTAAACATTTAATTCGTACCTCGCCTCGCCGCGAGGAAGGTCGTCAATAGATGGCGACTCTGCTTGGAAATCGTCAGGCTCGTTACAATTAAATGGCTTAAATTTTTAAATTTGGGTTTATCATTAAAGATAACATATCATTGCTGCATATTCACTTTTGTCTTTGATTATTTTGTTATTGTTGCATATATATTTGTGTATAAAATATATTTATTTTTTAGCAATCAATTTGCATACACACCACTGTATACACATAACCTCGGGCCTCGACCCGGCCTTAAGATTTGGGACAATATCGAAGCTCATATGCAATGCATACACGTAATCGTAAAACTCAGCCTTAGTCTACCCTATATGTCATCTTGGTAGTACCATGACTGACATACTATATGTGTTAGTATCATGTAGAACCCCAATAATGACATGTTATTAGAAATCAATCCTTTTAAAATATCCAATAGTTGCATACCCTCATGTAGCAACATTCAGGACATGTAAAAAAAAGTCTAATTCTCTTTCTCTTTTTCAAAACAAACAAAAATAAAATTCTTTTCAAACCTTCTTATTCTCTTTTCATTAAAAAAAATATCTTCAAAGAAACTCTTTTCTTCTCATAACAAAAATCATTTTCAAACAAAAAAAAATATTTTAAAAAAAAAGTTCATTTTACAAAAACCTTTGTCTTTTCTTTTAAAACCATTTTGAAAACAAAACAAAATCTTTTTAAAAACTTTCTTCTTCACAACAACATTTTTAAATTCTTTCCAAAAAAATAAGAAAGTTTTCATAAAAGTCTTTTCATAAAAAAATTTTCTTTTCTTCTCACAAAATCTTTTTTAAAAAAAAAAGAAAAAAAACCTTTTGTGCGTCGCTGACACACAATTTCGCTACACAAGGACTGTCAAGACGATTTTCACAAAAAGGAGCTCGTATTTATTTTGACTAGACGTAATACCTTGGCACCTATGGCTGAAGAACTGAATGAGCAGTTGATGATGGAAATTGATGAACTTCGCAAACATCTAGATTATATGAACAAGCAATTGGAGCGTTCGACCACGATTATCGGTTTACTTTTTGAATGAAGGGCGAGCAATATAACAAGTCACCAAATAAGAGATTACAGCTCTTCGTATATATCAGCATATCAGTCTCAACCAATCAAACGGAAATATCATGCTCAAGTCCCATCTTATCGACAATTCCAACAATCTCGTCCAAGTCAGGCTCCTCATGAACCATTACATGTTCCACAAAGCAAAATATTTTCAGAGTGTGCTAAGCTAGGTCTGCTAGTTCCAATTCAGGCCCTACAATTCTCACCCTCATTTCCAGAGTGGTACTATACGAATTGTGACGCCCCGTGTCCGGGGGTCAGGAATTTAAGTGGAAATATAAAATGATAAGGGTGTTATGAGCTAGTACTTCCAAAAGAATACATTAACTACGAATTATTTAAATACACAGTGCAAAAAATTAAAATACAAATTACATTTTTGTTCCCCAACTTCTGAACCCCGAAACTCGCTCTACGATCTTCGGCGGTACTCGCAACAACCTGCGGGGAAAGTAGTACCATAAGTATATAAAATATACTCAGTGAGTAACCCACCTCGGCAACCCCGCAAGGCAATGGCCAGGGCTGCAGTCACACACCAAACAAACACAAAAGCAAGCACACGTGCAATACCAAACTAGTATGCATACTCGAATACCGCACACGAAGGCATACATGCATACAAATATAAGTTTGCACTCAACTGCATAACTACATGCCAACATACCTCAACCAAACATCATTCATACTTGTCAAACCGAATAGAACCAATAAGGGACAGAAACATAACCAACTAAATATGTTCACACATCAAGTAGCAAACTTAACAACTACAAGCTACCGGCAACTACATAACAACAAGCAAGTCATAAACAACCAAGAAGCATAATTGGCATATAAGAAACATCAACAACATCATAAAAGCATAAGGTAATCGATCACCCAAAACCCAATCCGATTATGCTTTTATCTTTCTTAAGTCAGCGTGGACTAAACTAGCAAACCAGTTAGTCCTCTCATATTTTATAACGCAATACAACCCTTTAGGCACCGCAACACGAAGGATCTGGGTCAGACACGGTACACGTCACTTCCCCCAGTACCCTACAGCGGGGGCGATCTCTTTTGGCCTTAAGGGAGTTACTTGATCTACCGTCCGGAATTGCCGATTCAAGCCTCCTCTGGTCTCGTAACTGCCATCCTGGCCTCGGGCTAGCCTTAACTACGCCCACCGGTCTCTCTTCTCTTGAGACAACAAATCTGGGACTCCGGCACCCACATCGTCCCATTTCGATCCCGGTCGATATCCTCTCGAATCACGGGAAAGCGAACCTAGGCGATGCAGTCCAACGAAAGAGCCCCATAACAGAAACATATTCACTTTTCAAGTCTCATTAGCGCTCACGTTGTTGATGTCTCAAATCACAACCAAGTGAAAGACATACAACAGTTTCCACGCTACAAACATATTTCCAACATCGCATAAAAATGAAGAGAGAGTATTTCCCAAACATGCCCAAGCCAAATATTATCTCATGGCATCATAATAGGCACAACATCACGCTAGCATGTATCATTCTCATATAAACATCATGCTAACCATCTTAGCATGCTCACAAATCATATATCACATATTATAGGGACAACCACCCCACATGAATTTCATAACATCATACATGCTAGAAATCACATAATCAATCACAATCTATATGCTTTACATCACAAGCATCTCAAACAACCGAAAGGTAAAACCCTCTCATGGGTATATACCAACAACATCAAAACAAAGATCAAGCGCACACCACTCACGCCTATCCCTAGTCGGCAACTCCGAACTCATAAGGGAAAGTGAAAGAACACACGAGGAAAACGCACATCAAAACAATCCGTTCTACTAGTGGTATTGCTAGAGCAATCGGCTCGCATACTGTCTAAGTAGGTCAATCACGCGGATAACACAAGTCAAAAGTCATACCGACCTCTACCACAAAATAACGAGCGCAGGCGGCACACACACACACAACAATGGGTTGAGACAAGCACACATAGGTGAAACAATGAACATGTCACACACACACACACACACACGGACGGATTCTATCAAAGGTATTAATCCAGCAGTCATGCTTTAATACTCTTCTAAGTAATAACCAAGTCAACGACCCTACAACAGGTATAACTAGAGTGTAGGCGGCGCTCAGCATCACTAGGCAGTCCAAACACGTTCAACATGCCACAATATAGACTTTCCTATACAGGTATAAATCTAGCAGTCATGCTCCAATATTCACTCAAACTACAAGAAAGTCGGTAAGTCGATAACATGATAAACATAACATATGTGTCAAGCCAACAAGCTAATAGATGCCACATCTACCTAGATGTCTGAACAAGTCATGTTATAACCGAAAGTCACTACTACTAAAGTAATAGTTCGACCACACACTAAGGTACTCGTCTGAACAAGTTATCACAACCGCATTTCAATTCTACTAAGCTATTGGTTCATCCACAGACTAAGTACTCGCACAAATAAGTTATTGCATCAACATGTGCTAGCATACACACAATGTATATCATTACAACATGAATTAAAATCAACAATTTCAATACACAAGTGAGACCGCGGGATCCACCTACGTCCCGGTCTTACCAAACCGAGACCCGACGGACGATGTGAATCCCTGAGAGCTCAACCGAAAATGACTCTGCCAATACGATCACGACGATGAGACGAAGCGATGAAGCAACCGAGTTCGCCGGAGACGGTCGACGGCGGCTCTAGAGGCTGCAGCGGCGGATCAACGACTGCCGAGGAACAGCAACGGCGGTGACGGCGGCGCGGCCGAACAGAACAGAGGCGCATAGGAGAGAGATTCTGGCGCGGCGCACACGATTGACGGCAGAGAGACTTCGCAGCAGCTCTGGTGACGTCGAGGAGACATGGAAAGGTCACGGACGGTGACGGCGAACTGCGGCGGCGCTGGAATCGACGGCGGCTGGATTTAGGGCTTCGTGGCCGAGCGAGAAATCGAGCGCGAGAGAGGGAGAGACAGTGAGCCATAGGAGATGAGAGGTGAGACGAGGCGCGGCGACGCACGCCGGCGGTCGGGCGGCAGAGGTGGTCGGCGGCGGGCGCGTGAGAGATAGACGAGAGACGCAAGAGAGAGCGAGACAGATGAGAGCGAGAGAGAGAGTGATCGGGTGAGAGAGGCAGTGAGGCGGGCGCGGGATCAGGTGAGCCATTTGGCTCGTCTGGTCAATCGGGCTCGGTTGGGCCAAGCCACTTTGGCTCGGCCGGCTGGGTCCGAGCCCAAATGAGCCCAATTCAGCCCAAATCATATAAAATCAATCCAAACAAGTCCAAATCAATTCCAATACAACTCAAGCATCCAAAAACCAAATAAATCTCTTGTTCAAACATGCTCTTGATTTAACTTGACAATTAGCAAATTATCCAAAAAATAAAGAAACAAAAAAGATGTGCAAATATTTATTCTACTGGTTCAAGTTATCTAGTAACTAGAAGTATTCATGAGCCCCCATGTTTACTTTTACGTCAAACGATAACTTAATGTATAAGTATATGAAGCACCTTAAGGTTGTATTTATCGAGTAATTTGATTCCTTCATCCCCAATGTCGGAATTCACGTCAAAATACAATCTAATGAATGTAAAAAAAAAAAAAGCCTGCTAGGTCGAAAACCTGAAAAGGTGGCCTAACCATATGACAAGTTGTGAAACATTCAAGTTTAGCCAAGAATATGCATTTGAAAATTATATTCTGCAAAATTCACCCTATCGCTCTCCAGAATCAAGTTACCACACAAACACTTGCTGCCACACATTCAACCTTGAAATGGGCAATTTTTATTTTTAAACGAGATCCACTCCTGAGTTGCATTCTTTCAACTTAGAGGATCAAAGAAAAGATAAAAGTGTATTGAGAAGAGAATACAAGATACATATTGTGACAAGTTATAAACTGAACAGATGCTCAACATGACTTGCTTGGAGAGAGACAAGCATTTAGTCAAACTCAAACTCAAACTGGGGCAAATTTAAGATAGTTGATCCATACGTCAAAAATTGGGGCAAAATATTTGTACGAAAATTTTGAGACTGAAAGCATTGCAGGCACAGAGGACATTAAAAAATCTCAGAACAGAATAGGCATCGATAGCTGACAAATTTATAAACAGGGGCATTGAAAGACGCAAATATGCAAAAGAAAACAAAAAACACACACTCTCTGACCAAATGAAGCAAATTTTGATCAGAACTTTGACGAGTCAGGCTAACACTGGGGCAATCTTTCTCAGAAAAATTTGTGAAGAAGCTGTTCTCCAATATCAAAAGCTGACAAGCTTATAAGTTGGGATGACTTTGAAAAACAACTGTCTGCAAAAAGAAAAGCAATGAAAAGACAAAATAGAAAAAAGAAGGGATGCCGGGGCAATGACTTTTTGAATAGTCGGGATGACCAAACACCCAGAGCATAAAATTTCTTTTTACAAAACTTTTTGACAATTCTTCGATTTTTATCGCTACATAATCAACATTGGTCTTTGCATAAAATTTTTAACAAGAAACATCAACTTTCAGCAAAATGAATTTTTCTCACTTTGTTCAACAAATCATTTAAAAAAAATACAAATTTTGTAAGGTTACGGATTTTTGTAAGTTAATATTGGTTTTAAATCGAATTTATTCGGAGTTTGATTTAGTTTTGTTTCGAGTTTATTCGAGTGATTTATTTGGTTTTCGGGTGCTTGACTTGTATTGGAATTGATTTGGACTTGTTTGGTTTGATTTGATGTGTTTTGGGCTTTATTTGGGCCCATTTAGGGTTGGACCCGGCCGACCGAGCCATGTGGCTCGGCCCAGCCGAGCCCGTTTGACCCCGGGCGAGCCAAATGGCTCGTCAGGTCGCCCGAGCCCCTCTCGATCCCCTCGCGCGCCCGATCGCCCGCTCTCTCCCTCGCGATCTCTCTCCCGATCTCGCGCGCGCCGCCGATCGCCGCGCCGTCCACCGCCGGCGCGTCGCCGCACGTCACCCCTCCTCCTCTGGCTTACTGTCCCTCTCCCTCTCGCTCGTTCTCGCGCTGGATTTCCTCGCCCGTGCGGAACCCTAGCTGTCGGCCGCCGTCGATTCCGGCGCCGCCGCGCCTCGCCGTCGCCGTCCGTGGCTTCTCTCCGTCGACCGTCACCGCCCTCGATCTGCGCCGTCGCGCCAGATCCCCATCTCCGCGTCTCTGTTCTGTTCGGCCGCTGCCTTCGCCGCCGCCGCTATTGTTCTGGTCATTGTTCCCCGAGGTCGCAGCCGCTTCCTCTGGTGTCTGGTAGCTCCGACCACCGCCGCCGCCTCTGTTGCCGCCGCCGACCGTCTCCGGCGAGCTTCTCCGACGATCTCAGTTTCTCCGTCGCTTCGCCTCAGCTTCGTGAACGCGTTGGTGGTGTTGTTTTTGGTTGAGCACTTGGGGATTCACTTCGTCCCCCGGGTCTCGGTTTGATAAGACCGGGATGTAGGTGAGTGAACCCGCGGTCTCACTTGTATGTTGATTTTGTTGATTTTATTATGTGTTGTTGATGCATATATTGTGTATGCTAGCACGAGTTGATGTGTGAGTACTATAGTATGTGAATGAACCAATGACTTAGTGGTATTGACATACGTTGTGATAACTTGTTCGAATGAGTACCTTAGCTTGTGGTTGAACCAGTACTTTGGTAGTAGTGACATCTGGCCTTATTATGATTTGTTCGGACATCTAGGTAGATGTGGCATCTATTAGCTTGTCGGCTTGACATATATGTTATGTTTATCATGTTATTGACTTACCGACTTTCCTTTGGTTTGACTGTGTAATATGTTTATCATGTAATATCCACTTCTTCCTCCTCTGCTTCTGCCTTCGCCCTTTCTGCATCGCTGCTCACCTCTTCTGCTTCCATTTTTGCCTCCACTGCTTTGGAGGAGGCAGCACCATCAACCTCCGGCCGGCAACCGCGTCTCAACCGCCGATTCCCGATAGTGCAGCTGAGGAGACCGCTGCCAGCGTCAGTGACAATTTGGCGCGGATTGAAGTCTAGGCGCTGGCTGTGCTAGCATAACTAGCTCGCTGGCGGCCTGCTGTCTGACATCTCTAAGCTTTCCCATGAACATTGGCTTTGCCGCAATAAGCATGTGATGCAAGTCTTATGGGATCCAAAATTTGTTGGTCTAATGTAAGCGCATTACTTCTGTGTTACGTCAATCCTTTGACCATAAGGGTGGATTCTTGCGGCTTGATTCGATGGTAAATGATGCGGCTTACAACCTCGATTGAAGACGTATGGTTTACCTCGAATGCTATGCTATCAAGCTTAAAGTTTAGTGGCCGATTTGAGGTTTTCCCATAACTGTTACACATTTGCCACTGCTAAAAAAATTTATCAAAATTTAATAATTCATATAATTGAAAACCCTTAAAAGTATTTGATACCGCCTGGGTTTCAACGTAGACACGTGGCGACCCCGGAGGCTCAGCCGACCTTCGCTGCCACTGGATATGCGTAAGTTAGGACATAATGGAGAGGTGACCTCTGTACCCGGGGGTCGGCGTCGGCAGGCCGAGGTCGAGCTCGGGTTGGAGACGAGGTCGACCACGGCGTTGACCGGAGTAACTTAGCTCGGCCGACCCCGGTTATCTAGGTTTCACGCGAAGACGGAGGGAACCCCCTTTTTCACCCAAGACCCGACCTCGGCCGACCTAGACCGAGGTCGTCAACGGACCGAGGCCGACCCCGACGACACCTACCGCATTAAAGACCACTTAATGCATGCATTCAATACGTGTGTCAGAGACACTGACTACGACCAGCGCCATCGAGTGCAACTAGCGGCGGACGTGACCGCTGCAGAGCTACGACCTACGAACCATAGCCGACAAACAGCACTTATGACAGGCAGGGAGCATGACGGCGAGAAGTGACAGGAGCTGGTGTCGACGTGGATCAATCCGAGCCGCAGAAGCCGATTCATCCGGACCGTCCGAGCTCGGCAGCCTCGCCTATAAGTAGAGGGAGAGATCATACATGGAGGAGGTTGGACTCCCCGACTCTGATTCATCTATAATCCACTAAAGGGAGAGAGTGTGAGAGAGAGAACTTGTAAACCTTTGAATTTCAAGTAATTCTAGCTCAGAAGCCGGCGATCTTGAGTCGCCGGCACGTGGTTTTTCACCTCGGAGAACTTCCCGGGGTTTTCCACGCTACGATACCTCTTGCTCCTCTTCTCCCGACCTCTTTCTCCACGCTCAAACTCATCCACGTCATCGTCGAACGCATTGCAACTTATCTCGGTCGCGAATCGTGCGATCAATTGGCGCCGTCCGTGGGGGAACCCTCATTTTCTGACCAACGTCGACGACGATGGCTCCAAAGAGAGTGACCAGAGAAGCCTCGGCCGCAGCTAGCCGAGACCGAAGATCGCAAGACCATGCCTCTGCGGGAGCGCCCGAATGCTCAAGACCACCCGCAGTCGAGCAACCACTGACATATGACACAGTGCGTGCTATCATGAGGGAAGAGCTCAAGCACTCTTCGCCAACCAAGAGGCGGTACCGGCTTACCCCAGAACAACCGAGCCACCCGCGGAACGACGAAAGCTGTAGCGGATCCCGCCCCAAGTCAGCCCGAGTCTGCCTTCAGCAGGCTCGGCCCCCGAGCTCAAAGCCGCCGTGACGCGGAGCTCGACGGATAAGGGGAAAGAACAGCAGTGGTTCAGCCTCTCCCGGTGCAAGTGTGGCCCGGAGAAGCAATCGACCTTCCCCGCAGGGCCTCCACGGAGGATCATCAGAAGAGAGGAAAATGAAGTTTAATTCCAAGGCACGACCCGCGTCGCTGACGGAGATCAGCACAAGAAGGCTGTCACCGAGAGGCACGGTCGAGCACTTACCATGGTGGCCTTCGGGAGAGACCCGAACTCGCCGTTTTCGGAGACATACAGGACGCACCCCTGCGTGAATTAACAAACCCCCCAAGATCTCGAAGTACGATGGGAAGACGTCCCCTCAAGCTCACATCTCTTGCTTCATGATGGCCATGAAGTTCATGAGCTGCAGCGAGGCGACCTACTGTCAGACCTTCCCACTCACACTTGAAGGGCCAGCACAAACCTGGTTCACCGGCCTGCGCCCCGGGTCGGTCAACTGCTGGTCGAACCTTGTCGAGGCTTTCCAAACTCGCTTCTTCGCAAGCTCGGAGTTCCCAAAAGAGGCCGATAGCCTCCTCAACATAGTCCAGAAGGAAGGGGAGAGTGTCAAGTCCTTCTTCAGGCGATTCTGCGACGAGCAGCGAACCATGAGGGATGTCGAGCCCAACTTCGCCCTCATGGCTCTCAAACGCGGAGTCAGACATCGGCAGCTGCTGTATGACTTCCACACCAACCCCCCAGATACCCTCACGAAGGCATATGAGAAAGTACGGCTGGCCATGGAAGCGGAGGAGCGTGAAGCCGAGCTCACCAGTGGACAGAAACGCCCTCGGCAGGAAGCCCAGGCGACTTCCCGGGCGACCAAGACGAAGAGCGACGTGGGGAGGACTGCTCCGGAGCCGAAGTACAGGAACTATACACAGTTCACTACGCCGATGAAGGAGATCATGGCGATAGTCGAACGAAGACAGCGCCTCCCGGAACCTCGCCCGATGTCGACGCCGGCAAACAAACGTGACCGGTCGAAGTACTGTGATTACCACCGAACTCACGGGCACAAGACAAACGCCTGCATTCAGCTCAAGGATATCCTTGAACGCATGGCCCGAGATGGCGAGCTGCAGGAGTTCATATCGAGGCCGACTCAAAGGGCTGAAACCCAGCGAAACGAAGCCAGAAGGGGGAACGAGCCTCAGCATCAAGAGGCCCGAGCTGAACCCATCTTGTTCTTGGCTGGTGGTTCAAGCTCGGGCAAGACCTCGCGGAAGAGAAGTAGGGCGAGCTCTGCAGCAACCGAGGTCCTCCAGCTCAGTCACGACGATCGGGCAAGCTCGGCCAGATTCGATATCACCTTCACCGACGCCGAGCTAGTCCCGTCGAATCGCCAGATGACGACGCATTGATAGTTTCGATGATCATCGCAACCGTGAGGTCAAGAGAATTATGATCGACACGGGGCATCCTCCATGTTCTCTTCTATGACGCCCTAGTGAGGATGGGATTATCGGAAGGAAGATCTGACCCCCGACACCACCAACCTCTATGGCCTCGGCGGACCTGACCTCCACTCGCTCGGACGATTTCTCTGCCGGTGACCATCGGCGCGAGCCTGTCCAACAGACGAGATGGTGAGCTTCACTGCTCAGCATGGCCTCGCTACAACATTATCTTGGGGAGGCCGGGAATCAAGGCACTTCAACTGGTAGTCTCCATCCCACACCAGCGTGCCAAATTCAAAACGCCACATGGCGTCGGCGAAATCAGAGGCGACCCGGCTGAAGCTCGGCGATGCTACAAGAGAAGCCTCCGGAGGAAGGAAGCGTTACCAGTCGAAACCCTCGACTCCAAAGAAGAAGACATGAAGATTAGCGGCCCGGCCGAGCTGACTTTGAAGGTGCCTCTCGACCCGACTTCAAGCAGGCCCGACAAGCACCTTCAAGTGGGGGAGAAGCTGGCCGGCTCCGAGTTTCATGAGGTGAGTGCCTGAGGGAGAACGCTGAGCTCTTCGCCTGGTCTCCATCTGATATGCCAGGATTGGATCCCGAGCTGGTGGTACACCAGCTCAATATCGACCCTAACCACAAGCCGGTGAAGCAGAAGAAGAGATGTTTTGCTCCGGAGCGTAGCCGAGCTATCAAGGCCGAGCTCGACAAGCTGCTGTCGGCCGGTTTCGTAAGGGAGGTCAGATATCCGGAATGGCTGGCCAACGTCGTCTTGGTAAAGAAGGCCTCGGGCAAATGGCGGATGTGCATTGACTTCACCGACCTCAACAAAGCCTGCCCGAAGGACAGCTATCCCTTGCCTCGGATCGACCACCTCGTCGACGCAACCGCGGGCCATGAGCTCCTCAGCTTCATGGACGCCTTCTCGGGGTACAACCAGGTGAAGATGCACCCAGGCGACGAGGAGAAAACGAGCTTCATCACCGACTACGGCACTTTTTGTTACACCGTCATGCCCTTTGGGTTAAAGAATGTGGCGTCCACCTTCCAAAGGGGCATAGACGTCGTCTTCAAATCCCTCCTGGGGAACACGGTCGAAGCATATGTCGACGACATCCTTGTCAAAAGCAAGAAGAAGGAGAATCATGCTGCCGACCTCCGAGCTGCCTTTGAATTGATAAAGAAGTACCATATGCGGCTGAACCCGGAGAAGTGTGCATTCGGAGTCTCGGCGGGCAAGTTCCTGGGACACATGGTGACTCCACGCGGCATCGAGGCGAACCCTGACAAGATCAAGGCAATCCTGGAGATGCCCGAGCCTAAGGACGTCACCGACATACGAAGATTGGCAGGACGAGTCACCGCCCTTGGTCGCTTCATCTCGCGTTCTGGTGACCGATGTGCGCCCTTTCTCCGAACCCTGAGGGGAGCGACGAAGAGAGTCAACTGGGACGATGACTGCAAGACGGCCTTCCAGAAGTTGAAGACCTTCCTGACTGAGCCCCCACTGTTGGCAAGCCCGAAGCAAGAAGAAGATCTATCCCTGTACTTGGGGGTGTCGCAAGGACAGAGAAGCCATCTTCTAGTAGCTTCGGTCTTGGTGCGTGAGAAGAAGTTATGGGAAACCAACACGGAATAATTACCGTCAGCAGGGTGTTGAAGGACGTGGAGACCCGTTACACCTCGGCGGAGAAGTTGTCCTATGCCCTCGTGATCACGGCTCGGCGTCTACGACCCTATTTCCAAGCACACTCCATCCATGTACTAACGGACCAACCCCTCAAGACAATTCTCGCCAAGCCGGAAGTTTCGGGTCGACTAACGAAATGGGCGGTAGAGCTCTCCGAGTTCGACATCAACTACCGACCCCGACCTGCAATCAAGTCCCAAGCCTTGGCCGACTTCGTTGTTGAGATGACAACGCCGGTGCAAATCCCTGAGGAGCGACCTGACGCCTCCGACGTAATCTCCGACGATCAATGCTGGTCCCTCTACTCTGACGGATCATCGACTTCGGAAGGAAGCGGCGCCGTGTGATACTCACGAGCCCAGGCGGGGCTCGGCTCGAGTACGCACTAAGGCTCAACTTTCCGGCCTCCAACAACGTCGCTGAATATGAAGCCCTCCTGGCAGGGGTCAGCCTGGCCCTTCGCCTGGGGGTGAGGAACCTCCGCGCCTACACCGACTAAATTGGTAGCTGAACAAGTCGCCGGGAGCTTCGAAGCCCGAGACGACACCATGGCTGCCTACCTCCGGAAGATCAATCAGTTGCGGCCACACTTCGCCACATTTGAAGTCCGGCACATACCTCGGGAGGAAAACTCTGAAGCCGATGCCCTATCCAACTAGCGTCTGGGGCAGCTGGGGGACGCCGGCCACGATCCTGCTTGAAGAACTTCCTTTCCCTGCAATTGACGACACTGAAGTCCTGATGCTGGACGTCGCGGAGAATTGGATGACCCCCATACTCCGTTACCTCGACTCGGGCGACCTACCGGAAGACAAAAAGGAAGCTGAGAAGCTGAAGAGGAAGGCCACGCGCTTCGTGTTATCGGCGACCATCTGTACCGAAGGGCTCACTCAGCACCCTACCTTAAATGCGTAGGGCCCGACGTCGCGCCTCGGCTCCTCGAGGAAATCCATGAAGGTCTCTGCTCTAACCATGTCGGAGCTCGGACGCTGGCGCAGAAAGTCTTCAGACAGGGATACTATTGGCCGACCATCCTTGCCGACGCAGAGGCCTATGTACGCCGATGCGAGAAATGCCAATTCAACGCCAAGGTATCTCACCTCCCGGCCGAGCTCATCAGCAACATCATCTCCCCTTGGCCTTTTGCTCAATGGGGAATCGACATCCTCGGACCTCTACCAATCGCCATCCGCCAACAAAGGTTTCTCATTGTCGCGGTGGACTACTTCACCAAATGGATAGAGGCCGAGCCTACCGCAACAATCTCTGGCCGAGCTGTCCAGAAGTTCTTGGAGAAATCTATAGTCAGCCGCTTCGGCATCCCCAAAGCCATCGTTAGTGACAACGGAAGGCAGTTCGAAAGCCCCGAGGTGGAGGACTTCTGCAGCAACCTTCACATAACACATCGCTTCACCTCGGTGTATCATCCGCAAGCCAACGGACTTGCTGAGAATGCCAACCGAACCATTCTAGAAGGGCTTCGGAAGAGACTGGAAGGAGCTGCAGGTACCTGGGTCGACATTTTGCCAAGCGTCCTCTGGGCTTACCGAACCACACACGCACGGCAACAGGAGAGACCCCCTTCGGCCTGACATATGGCACCGAGGCAGTGATTCCAGTAGAGATCGGCGAGCCTTCCCTACGAGTGGACTACGACGAACTCAGCAACGCTGAGAAGCGCCTCAACGACCTTGACCTTCTTGATGAGAAGAGGGAGGTCGCCTACATAAGAGCCGAAGCCTACAAACAACGAACATCCCAGCATTACAATGAGTAAAAGCACCGCCTTCAGAGCGATCTGGTACTTCGGAAGATCCAGACGCTACTCACAAGCTCGGCCAAACTGGGAAGGACCTACAAGGTCAACGAAGTCGCCGGGAAAGGGAGCTACGTCCTCGCCCACCTAGATGGGTCAAGCGTACCTCGGACGTGGCACGTCTCCAACCTGAGGCGCTACTACCAGTAGTAGCCTCGGCCAGTTTTCTTTTTGTTCAAACTTTTGTATACGTCGACCCAAAAAGGCCGACAGAAGTGTAAACACTACGAAAAAGGTAATGAAAGTCTTTTTTCCAACCTTCTTCCCTTAAACTTTCAACTGAAGACGAAAACTCTGGGAGGTGGCCCCAAACACCTCGGCCACGGCATCTCAGGATGACCGAGCCCGAGGTGGGGGGAGCACAGGCCAGGAAACCTTAGATTGCGACCCTCAGAATACCATGGATTTAGTCTCCCCCAAGAGACGAGCCCGAGGTAGGGGGATCGATACTGGGGCAAACATCTGGGTGGCGACCTAAACACTTTGGTCTTAGCCTCTTACAAGAGACGGGACTGAGGTGAGGGTACGCGGGCCATCTTCCCAAACGCTACGACCTCGGTCCTTTAAAGGTCCGAGCTCGAAGTAGGGGAGCGCGACCTGGGCTAAAACTTCCCAACCTCGCCTCAATGCCTCGACCACGGTTCTTGCGTATAACCGAAGCCGAATCAGAAGGAGGTGGGAAGTGGGGGAGATGAGGTGTACAAGCAACTGAAAAACACGCAAATACATAATGCAAAGATGAAATCTTGCCATAATAATAAGCTTCATGTATATTCAAAATATGATTTACAAGATCTGTGCCCCGGACAAGCCCCGGGGAAAGCAAAAAAAAAAAAAAAAAAAAAAAAAAACATTTCAGAAGGATACGATTTCAGGGCAGAGGTCGGCGATGGACAGGAATGTGGCTCGGGGGAATGGAAGAAGCAGAGGGTCGGGATGTCGTCAGGCGGGTCTCCTCGACAGCCTCCGCCACAGCGGCCTCGTCCAGGAACGGGAGCTCGGTGACACCGAGGTGCTCTTGGACCCGCCGACGACACTCGATCGTGCAATCCACGACCCAGTCAACGGCGTAGCATTGGAGAGCCTCCTGATATTCAACTGAGGCCTTGAACTCCTGGACTGCCCGAACCCCCGCCACCGACAGCTCTGCATCCTTCCCTGCGAGGACCTCCTTGAGACGGGCGACCTCGACTTCAGCGGACCGGGCGGCCTCTTGGGCCTTCCCTGCCTCAGATTCGGCGGACCGGGCAACCTCGGTGGCCTTCGCTACCTCCCTTACAGCCTCTTCTCGAGCTTTCTCCGAAGCTTCGGCAGCCACTCGATGGGCTTCGGCTGCGGAACGAACTTCAGTCACCTTCTCCGCCGCGGCCACCCTCTCCCCAGTCAAGCTTGACCGAGCCGCAGCAAGGTCCGCCTCCAGCCGAGCGTTCTGCAGGTCCTTCTGCCGAAGCTCGCTCTCCTGCCGAGCCAGGAGCCGCTCCACCGCTGCGCGGGCGAGCTCCTCCTGCTGCCCCCGGGCGTCTCGGTCGGCCTTCACCACTTCGAGCTCCTCCTGGAGCTCCCTCACCTTCCTCTCTAGTGAAGAGACGGAAGGGTCGTGGGGCGTGGTCCGCCAGAAGAAGCGCCGATGAAAGGCCGAGCTTAGCACCATTTGCTGTTCAGAACAAGTAGGGGAGCTCGTGAAGTTTTAAAAAAAAAAAAAGGGAGGATAAGGACGGAAAAACACTCTGAAACGACAAGCTCAGCCACTAACCGTGTAAGTGGAGGCCATCAGCCGGGACGCCAGCTCCCTATCACCGACCTGGTCCGCATCGTCTTGGTCGGCTGGCAGAGGACCCCTTTGGCAGAACTCGGTTGAGCCGCCGTAGTCGTCGATGCACGAATCCGACCTCCGCAGATTCCAGTCGGGCTGGTATATACCCTCAGCCGACCGACCCCGAGAGATGTCAGCGATGGTCTGTCCTCCGGCGAGCTCGGGCTCGGCAGGACCTTTCCCTTTCTCCGCTGCCGTGGCCCTCTTCGATGCTGGTTCGGCGGAGGAATGCTCAGCGGCACGCTTGCGAGCCGAGGCCTCTTCTGCTTCATTTTGCGAAGTCGCCTTAGGGTCTGCAACCTCGGGAGCGCGGGGGGCTGCAGGCGTCTCAGCTGGGATGTCGTTTCCCTCATCAGCCCCGACCTCGCTGTCTTCGAGAGGAGGCTCACCGATGGTGGGCGGGGGAAGAGAGGAGATGGGGGCGACCCGAAGCGGAGGGCTTACCTCGACGACGTCATCATGCCCTTGGGTCGTGCTCGGGGCCGCCCTAGCCCTCAGCATCGCAGCAACCCCACGCACCGGGCCGGGAATCCGAAGATGCCGCGGTGACGACTGCGACCTGGAGCATGAGGACTCCGATGAAACCTCTTCGACCTCGGGAGGACGAGGTGCCTCGGGCGCGGCAGAGGCTGGCACCTCGAGCCCTGAAGGAGGAGGCGCTCTAGGCTCCGCTGGGCAGCAAGGGGGGGGGCTCTCGATCCCACTCCTCCTCAGCAGGGACATCGGCCGACGGCGCCCCCTCTGGAGGCTCGGTGGCCAGCGGTTCGAAATACTCCTCCAGGCGAGGTGCGGACGAGCCCTGCCCTTTTTGCCTTTTCGCTTTCTCCTTGGCTCGGGTAGTGGGATGAGAAGACCCCGCCTTCGACGCCGTCTTCGACCCCGCCTTCGACGCAGCTCTTTTCTTGGGAGCAGTGGCAGCCGGACGAAGAGGGAGGTCCCGTAGCGCCAGCTGCAAGCCCTCTGATAAAAAAAAAAAGAAAACAGGGGGAGGGTCAGCCAGGTAAGTGACGGAAAGGGACCGCGGCGCAATCAAGGGAAACAGAGACGTACCTCGGTATTCGGCGAGGTGAGCCGAGACGGTGTCCAGCACCTCGGCCGTGGGACTCACGACATTCACCTCCCCCGTGAATGCCAGGAACCTCGTCAGGGAGGCGTCAAGATCATCCCCTGCGGCATACTGGGGCACCCTCAACATCTCAGGGTTTGGCGATCCCCAAGGTCGGTCGAGCTCGTCCTCCGGTCGACACTGAACGAAGAAAAATCTCTCCTTCCACCCCTTGATGGAAGAGTCCTTCGGTTTTATCGCTTTGGTGCGCCCACTCCGACCTCGGACGTAATACCACCCTGGCGAGTGCGGCGACTCGAGCGTGTCGAAAATGCACCTCCACAGGTCGAGGGAGGGAAAGATCTTCTGTCGTGCGCAGATGTATAAAAAGCCCGTGGCCAGAGAAAAGGTGTTCGGCACAAACTGGGCAGGGACAAGACCATAGGCCTTGAAGAGAGAAACGAAGAAGGGGTCGAGGGGAAGCTGGAGGCCGAGACGTAGATGGTCGTACATCATGGTGAACTCGCCGTCGAGAACGGAAGTCATGCGCTCATGAGGGAGCGGCGGACGAGCTCGGACCGCTGGGCCCCATCCGAGCTTGGAACCCCACTGGTCGAGGACTCGGGCGCTGACGGAGGAAACGACCTCGTCAGGGCCTTGGGGCTTAGAGGTGGCTTCGGGGCCGACGGCAGCTTGAGGCGCCGCCGGCGGAGGACGAGGAGGAGACGAATGCCCGACGGCGACAGGAGGTGCCGCCGGCTGAGGAGATGTAGAAGGCGCAGTTGCGGCCGCTGTCGCTGGGGAAGGAACAGGATCCTCCCGCTCGGGCGACTCGACCAGGCGAGCGCGTCGGGTACCGAGACGTGGAGGAGACATGGGAGGTGAGTCCGGGAGAGAAAAGGGTCGACAACGAGCCAGGGAGATAAGAGGAGGAAGAAGACCACCAGACGGAGGCGGCCGGAGCCGGAGATGACGATGGTAGAATGGAGGAGAGCACGGGAACTCAAAATCGCCGGAGCTGGAGAGAACGAAGGTGAGTCGAAAAAGTGCGGTGCTCGAGGTAAACCTGCAGCGAATATCGACCGTTTTTCGCCTCGGTAAACGGCGAGACGACGCAGATCCGACCGATGCCTGCCGCGTGCCCCTCGATTCGCTTCGGTGCCGACACGTGGAGCGTCCACCTACCGGCAAACCGGCTGTACCCCGTCAGCGCTTTAGCTTCCTTCGGAAGCCTTGACTTCGCGCGGGAAAATTTGCGCGCAAGGGAGCTCTTTGAACTTTCCGAAATGGTCGAGCTGCTATCGCAGGCTGAGGTGGCCAGGCATGCTGAAAGGCCGACGGACGACCCGAAACTCGACTAGGACGACCTCGGCTCGACCGTCGGGGGGCAACTGATACCGCCTGGGTTTCAACGTAGACACGTGGCGACCCCGGAGGCTCAGCCGACCTTCGCTGCCACTGGATATGCGTAAGTTAGGACATAATGGAGAGGTGACCTCTGTACCCGGGGGTCGGCGTCGGTAGGCCGAGGTCGAGCTCGGGTTGGAGACGAGGTCGACCACGGCGTTGACCGGAGTAACTTAGCTCGGCCGACCCCGGTTATCTAGGTTTCACGCGAAGACGGAGGGAACCCCCTTTTTCACCCAAGACCCGACCTCGGCCGACCTAGACCGAGGTCGTCAACGGACCGAGGCCGACCCCGACGACACCTACCGCATTAAAGACCACTTAATGCATGCATTCAATACGTGTGTCAGAGACACTGACTACGACCAGCGCCATCGAGTGCAACTAGCGGCGGACGTGACCGCTGCAGAGCTACGACCTACGAACCATAGCCGACAAACAGCACTTATGACGGGCAGGGAGCATGACGACGAGAAGTGACAGGAGCTGGTGTCGACGTGGATCAATCCGAGCCGCAGGAGCCGATTCATCCGGACCGTCCGAGCTCGGCAGCCTCGCCTATAAGTAGAGGGAGAGATCATACATGGAGGAGGTTGGACTCCCCGACTCTGATTCATCTATAATCCACTAAAGGGAGAGAGTGTGAGAGAGAGAACTTGTAAACCTTTGAATTTCAAGTAATTCTAGCTCAGAAGCCGGCGATCTTGAGTCGCCGGTACGTGGTTTTTCACCTCGGAGAACTTCCCGGGGTTTTCCACGCTACGATACCTCTTGCTCCTCTTCTCCCGACCTCTTTCTCCACGCTCAAACTCATCCACGTCATCGTCGAACGCGTTGCAACTTATCTCGGTCGCGAATCGTGCGATCAGTATTTTTTTTAAAAAATTATTAATATAAAAAATATATATTTTAATAAAATTTATATTATGAATGTTGAAAAATTTTTAAATAAATATTTTAAGATTCTAAAATTTAACATATTTGAAGTGAATTCCGATTAAATTATAGTCTCAAAATAAGTTTTTTAAAATATTTTTAAAAAATAATATTTTTTTATAAATTGTATCAAAATTTATAATTTTTATATTATTTTTTTAAAATATTTTTTTATTTAATTATATAAATTAACAGATTTGATGATTTTGTTAAGTAGGTGCCACCATTACTCCACCTTTATATACGAGGCCAAGTATGGAATATACTTTTGGTTGGCATAAAACAATAGGCGATCATTCATTTCAATTTTAGCGCTTCACTTCCGAGTTACATGGATAAGGAGATTTGTTGAGCCTCCCCTGCTGAACAGGCAACAGATCCGCACTCGCCATGCAGTCTCTCGCTTCCACTTCGACTTCTCCCTCCACCTCCGGCGACTTCCCCCGCGCTTTCCATCCATTCATTTCTCTGCACCAGCGCTACTCCCCCTTCTTCATCCACCTACTAAAGTCTAGCACCTCTAAGCCCACAATTCTCGCCGCCGCCGGAGCTGCCAGCGACTCCCTCCTCCCCGCTTCCTTCCGTGAGAAAGAATCCTTCTCTGACGCCGATGAGAAGGAGGACGAGGAAGATGACGAAGATGATGACGTGGCGGCGGAGGAGTACAGCGATGGACTGGTAGCCGAGGTGGCGGAAGCGGATTATGATGAGGAGGAAACAGATGACGCCGCCGCCGCTTCCTCCTTCTCCCTTGAGGATCCCGTTCGGCTCGAGGAGCACAAACGGCAAAGTGTCCAGCGGCTTGTTGCTGAGGTGAAAGAGTATGGAGAGGAGATGCTTGACTACAATGAGCTTGCCGGCATCTATGATTTCCCCATTGACAAGTTTCAGGTAATTATTTAAAGTTGTAATGCTACTAATTTTGTTCTGTTTGTGGTGCTGGACCTGTTAAGTTGTGAAATTTCAGTAAAAGAAAACCTGTTCAAAGTGAGCTGCTTCTGTTTGTCAAAATGACAACTGACTATTACTTTATTTATATTATTTCCTTTATTTTTGAAGTCTTATTTCTGGGTTTTATGAGCTTGGCTGCTAACTTGATTCCTAAATCTGCACCGGGGGAAGATACATTTGTACCTGTATTTATTTAGGTATTGTTTTTGGGAGATTGGAGCAGCTGTTGCACATAATCATGCACTTGATGATAGATGCAAAAAAAAAAAAAAAAGGCTTATGATGATTCAACGTGCACATCGTCAATTCATCTAAACTTTATCAGGGGCTATATAGATCATAGAAAAACCTTGCCTTTATCTCGTGATGGCATGCAGCAAACAGCACTTGTCTCACACAGCATGCTATGTAAGAATTACTAATCCCTTATCCATTTAACATGTAATGTGCAAGTGATAAACATCAAATAGTCATGGGTGAATTAGCCTTCTTTCCACAGGTGAATGCCAATGTATAAGTATTATTTACGTCTTAATGCTTTAAGAGGTTTGAGAGGAAGAGAAACACTCACACCACCTCCTGTGAAGTAATGCTATGTAGTAAGCCTTATCGTCGTCAATCTTGTGCAGTTACAACCCTTCTTTTGGTGTAGCGCTTGGCTATCCAAGCATTTATGCAGGGTTCATCCGTTGTTGTTTCTGCACCAACAAGTAGTGGGAAAACTTTAATTGCCGAAGCTGCTGCTGCCGCTACTGTCGCTAGAGGAAGGAGGCTCTTTTATACGACCCCTTTGAAGGCTCTGTCTAATCAGAAGTTCCGCGACTTCCAGTACGTGCAAAATTTTCAGGGATCTTTGAATAACTTTGCTTAATACATGATATTCCTGTACTCATTTTGCCAGCTTAAGAATGGTCACTGGTCTATAGTGTTTGCAAAGTCCTCATAAAAATCTTATTAATTACATGAAATTGCTGGCCATCTTATATGCTATATCTCACTAAAACAGTGTCTGATGTCATTTACAGTTAATTTTTGGTACAGCCAACTTTAAATATTTGAAGCAAGGAGGCTACACAACACCATCATATTATAAGGGCCTGTATGGGTTTGACATCCAAAAAGTCATACAATAAAAGTGATAAGATATCAGCTAAGTGTTAGAAGGGAATCTAAAGTAATTATTCGTGCTTTATCGAACCCAAACTCCTTGGCATGTGCTGCTGGAGATACTGCATTTAGTATAACATACTATGGAAAGAACCAGAGAGGGTTCTCCACTATGTATCTAAAAAGAAAGGGACTTGTAGATGCCTTTGTTTATGGCACATTATATATTCTTCAAATTTACATTTAGTTAGGGCACACACTTTTTATGCAATATCCAAATTTTTTAATGAAGTCATGATAAAGTGGTAGTTTTTCATGGAATATGCATTTGAACAAAGTAACAACTTAAATCTTGTGTAGCCATATGAACAATTTACAACAATAATACATCCTTTTCCCACTAAATGGGATCAACTACATGAACCTTGTATGCCACTGTGCTCTATTGGGAGATTTCTTCATCCAAGTCAAGAAAACTTAAAATTAATAATAACAAATAAATAGGACAGCCTAAATGCATGAATTTGAAGGATCATCAGCCACCAGTAAAGCATTAGCTACATGGATCTATCATTATGATTGTGTGTTAAGGAAACACGTCATGATTCTTTTGGAGCCCTTATTACTTAGAACATCCCTTTATATGATAACAGTTCAACATAAAGCATTGCAACAAGTATTAAGGGCTGCTATCAGTATTAGGTGCTGCACATTCTTATAAGGCTAGAAGTACTCTTACAACTGGTAGCAAAGACATGACCTGGAACTACACAAGAAAAAGAAGCAATATAACATGATATTGGCCCAAAATCATTAAAGTTATATGCAAAAGATTGTTATAACACCCTAGTAATCATAAAATGGTCCCTCAATTCTTCATGAGTATTTGATAAATTTTGCAGCACTTAATTTGTGTGAATGAGGTCCACGATTTTAATGTTCTTTCATTAAGTCCATCAGTGTTACATTTATCAACTTTATGTTAAAAGAATCATACTGCAGCCTTCATCTGGAACATATGTGCTGCAGCCTTCATCTGGAAAATATGTGCATCCATAAACCAAATGTATTAGCTTCATTTGCTTAATTGAACGAAAAAGTTCCATCTTAAACACATCAAGATCTGCTTTCTTTAGTTTAGGCGGTTCATGTTGTGGTAGTTCAGGGACAATTGAGGGATATTGACCTAAAATTTCATATGCATGATGTCCTGTAAACTTGAGATGATTTACTAGAACAATCTACCACACACCCAATAGCTGTAAAACATTTTAACTGCATACACATAGCTATTGGAAAAAGAACTTAAAGAATAAAAGAGGACATTGACCTAAAATTTAATATGCATGATGTCTTGTAAACTTGAGATGATTTACTAGAAAAATCTACCACACACCCAATAGCTGTAAAACATTTTAACTGCATACACATAGCTATTGGAAATAAAGAACTTAAAGAATAAAAGACCCTCATATCAAATGCGCATCTTTTACATGCGCAATGGTATATAATATTTGGTGCTATTGTTGTGATAAAAACCAAATGGCTTCGATTCATGAAACCTATACTGAATCTAGAAACCTTGGCTAGTGCATAACATTCTAAACGATATGAATTTAGCTAGGACAAGGTTTCGTTGTAAGAATAATGCATGTTATTATTTTTCCCATCAACCCAAATAATAGAGATATTGGTAAGTGGTTACCTTGTATTTGAGCATGGAGGAGGAACAAGAAAGAAAAGCTGTATGTATTTGATCTGTTGGATGATGCCAATCTGAAATAAATGCTTTAAGGTGACTGTAGGATTAGGTTGGCTACACTAGAAATAAAACCTAAACATGGATGTTTGAATAAACTGAGGCTATTGAGGTTGATATTCGATATAGCAAGAATGTATAAATAAAATGCTAAGGTTAAGGAAGGTTCTTGTATGAGAAAGGAAAAAATCAGGGGGGGGGGGGAGGGGAGTAATTGAGGTGGTTTTGTCATATTCAACGAAGTCAATGCAATATTGCTCAAGATGTATAATGAGTATGGACAACAATCGAAGCTAATCTGGATGTGGGCGCTATGAAGATATGAATTATTTGCAATACAATGAATGTCAATCAGAGCTTGCTCAGTACAAAAGGAGATATAGAAGGCAACACAAAGTATTTGAACAAAATGTCAGTCAGAAAATCTTTATCTCTCTTTGCTCTTCGCTTGCCACATGAGAGAGAAAGAGAGAGAGAGGCCCCATGTCAGGCACTTGTAAATAAAACTTATTCTTTTTGTCCGCAGGAAAACATTTGGGGAGGACAATGTTGGACTCCTAACAGGAGATTCTTCTGTCAGGAGAGAGAGAGAGAGAGAGAGAGAGAGAGAGAGAGAGAGAGAGAGGCCCCATGTCAGGCACTTGCAAATAAAACTTATTCTTTTTGTCCGCAGGAAAACATTTGGGGAGGACAATGTTGGACTCCTAACAGGAGATTCTTCTGTCAACAAGGATGCAAAAGTACTGATCATGACAACTGAAATTCTTCGCAATATGTTGTACCAAAGGTACACTTCAAAAAGAGCTTCGTGTTTCTGGTATAGTACAATCATATTATAGTAGCTGAGCACCTAATGTTGATGATGCAATAAGTAGGTACGAAAGCTTTTATCAGCACCCTATTTCAAATGCTGCTTCATTCCCCCATTAGGTGGTCTTGCATAGTTTTTCCATTGAAATGAGTTATTTGTGAAAATGATAATGATTGGGTCACAAATAAAAAAATCATCACAGCTAAGCTGGAGATTATAATCTATTTTCATATATTCTACTTTGAAAATCTGCCTTATATATATATATATATATATATATATATATATATATATATATATATATAGTTTTGGATATTTAATGTTAATAAACACAATAGGTGCTCATTCTAGAAGATTTAGTTGATTAGTATCACTTTAGGCTTCATTTATTGCTAGGATTCTGGACTGAAGTAACAAACGGTAACAACAAAGAACTCTTCCTTGAGAATGTTATAAAGGCATCCTACATTTGCATTATTATCTCAAGATTCAAACTGCTGTTCAGGAATTGAAGGCCATTTTACTATTATGAAGGTGACACCCTGGACCTTAAGTTATGATTTATTGGATGCATTTACCATGAAAGAATTGAACAAACACTTTATTGGTTTCAATGTTTGTCATTTGAATTTTGAATCTTTTGATGTATGTGTATGTAACCATTTTTGCCAGTGAACGAAGCAAAATTTTCTATTCAAGTGGAAGTCTTGCCTCCTAATCCACAAATTTTTCTGGATGAAGTAATTCTTTGTTTTATCTTCAGTGTTAGAACAGTTACTTCTGGGAGTAGATTGTTTGATGTTGATGTTGTCGTTTTGGATGAAGTACACTATCTCAGTGATATATCTCGAGGCACTGTGTGGGAGGAAATAGTAAGACAATTTTTAGTCCCCTATTTCTTCACAATGGTTCTTGACTAATTATTTTCTATTTAATAATTTAGGTTATATATTGCCCAAAGGAAGTACAGCTTATATGCCTTTCAGCAACAGTTGCAAATCCTGATGAGCTGGCTGGTTGGATAGGACAGGTAGTTGTAGTTGCTTATGTATGGAGCCCTTTAGTTTGAAATGACATGTGAGAAAAGTTATGTCATGTCTATTTATATATTGTTCTAATCTTCTGTTAAAAGAAAGTATTACGAGTATGGAAGTCGCACATTTTTTGTTTGCTTGCTCATGTACTTGCATTGTGTGAGGTTACATTGTTGTGCAGATTTATAATGCTTCTTTTTCAACAGTTGATTTATTCATTTTAATCTTTCTGCATCAGTCTTAAGGAGAAGCTCCTTTATACTGATGATATCTTTATTCATCGTTCCTAATTGTTGCTCTTAGGGTATATTAGTTCCATAAAGTCAATCAAAAGGGACTTCCATTGAACTCATATTTGTTCCATTGAACTCATCCAACTCTCTTGTGCTTTATAGTTGGTAGAATGTGGGATAGGAGAAGATTGTGGAGGCCTCAATATTCTTGTGGTTTGAATCTTTTGTGTGTCCTCTGTAACTTGAACATGCAGACCATAGAATATTTTCTCCCTTTCAGGTTCAATAGTAAGGCTCTTATACTGTTGGGGAAATCTTAGCTATATGAGAGGAAATGGGAATGGTGGCAAGTACGTAGTTATACTTTTCATTATTTTTCTTATATATCCATATATACACCCACCAAAAGAAAGTGCTATATGGTAATAAGGCTGCAAGCATCATCTTTGGCGTATAGGGTACAAATGGGCTTGGAAGATTGTTTTTGTTTTTTTCCCTTTTTTGGATAATATTCTTTTTTTTTTTTTTTTTTTTTTTGGGTGTGTACAAGATTTAAGTCAACCTACATACTTTTAGTAGAGAACTCATCTTCAGAAGGTTAGGTCAAAACTTGTAGTATACTTTTAGTAGAGAACTCATGTACAGAAGGTTAGGTCGAAACTTGTAATTATAGAACTGTTAACGCACCAGTAACTTTTTTAAATTAATCCCATAATAGATCCTTCCTTTTAATTGAAATAATGTGAGATCCTTTTATTTATTCTCTAACTTGCTTCTTCTATGGACATGGTTGCATTATGAAGAGCTTTCTCATATTTTGAGATTGTTACATATAGATGGAATTGGTAAACTCCTACTTGTGACAAGAAGTATTTAGAACTGCAAAATTGTTTCTGCAGGAAGAAGATTGATTTTGTTTACTAAAAATTTGATAATTTCTTCAAAAATTGTATATTATTCTTATTATCCTCTTGTCATCGATTTATTTAACCTTCATAGCATTTCTTTAGTTGAACTTGACGTTGCTTCAATATAACATTATACTGTTTGAGTTGAACTTGAATATTGCTTTAGGTGAACTTATCGTTGTTTTAGTTGAACTTAATGTTACTTTCGTTGAATGGAGGGTATAATTGGAGGGCTAGCTACTTGAACGGATTTTTTCTTTTCCTTTTGTTGATGACATCATATTTAATCATTTCCTTATCATCTTTTAACAATTACTCAGATTCATGGCAAGACGGAGCTAGTAACATCAAAAAAGCGACCTGTTCCTCTGACTTGGCATTTTTCTATGAAAAATTCATTGTTGCCTCTTCTTGATGAGAAAGGGAAAAGAATGAACAGGTATTTTGTAGACATGCACTCTTTGATACATGATATTTACTATTAGTTAGCTCCAGTATATTCTAGGTTGTTACCAATTGCAGTGTGATTAACGAGATTGCCCTTTGGTTAAAGATCAACATATTTGGCATGGTCTATGTTGAAGTAATGAGTAGGCATTATCCCTTATAGACGCATGCTGTGCCCTGCCTTCAAGTGCTAGAATCGACATTGTTCAGGAGATCCCTTTTGATAACGGTCGAGGTTCTGTCACTCCTGAGCATCTGTGAGGTTCGGAACTTGGGTATCAAAAGTTTTTCCCAATACAGAAAAGTATCTTTGAGTTTCTTTTTGGTACACCTGAAGTCATAGAGTTGAATATGTGGTATATAAGTTAATTCCTATTTGAAATCATAGAATGTTAGTCAAACAAGCCTGCAACTGTAATGCAAATGCTAGACATAATTTGGAACCAGTAAGATCATATATTCTTATGTTATACACCAACTCATATCCTAGTTTGTGAACTTTCTGAAAAAGAAGCTTTGTAATTTCATTTCCTACAAAAGATGAAATCGGTCATCTTCTGAAAACACAGTGCTTGATGGAGCTATGCCATGAAATGCACGAGGTTTAAGCATGCAAACAGACTATGGAAGTGCATTTAATCTTTAAAATCATTAAATGCCATGCATATGTAGATGCCAAACGGCATCTACTGGCACTTTCAATGTTTGTAGAATAGGAGTTTCAGTAAATAGTTACTCATAATGTGTTTTTATATACAAAGTCATAATGAAGACAACCATGGAACAGTATTGAACCTAGCTGATGTATTTACACTCGATAAGCACAAGATATAGGCATGTAATGAGAGAGAATACTAATGCTACATGTCGTCGAAAATATAGAATCCATCAAAGTATAATTTCGTGATATTAAAAGAAAATGAAAAAGTAAGACGTTGCCGGTTAGAGATTTTAGCAATTTAAAAAACATTATTTCCACCACTCCATGCGCACAGGTTAGATATATAGTCATGCAGTTCACATCATTACCGCTGTACTTAGGCCAAACTGTTTTATGAGGTTGCAAAACTATCATTCAGTAAGGCTCATTTATCAAACCTCCTGAACTGTGTCCAACAACTTCAAAAGACCTTGACATCTTCTTGACTTAGGTATTGCCATTCATTAGCAAATATTTCTCTGACCTTGCATAGCAAAATGTTTAAAGTTTGTTTGCACAAATTATCTGTTCTATTAACTCATCTTTCATGAAATGTTTTTGTGATACAGGAAGTTATCACTTGACTATATACAGACTTCTTCTGTAGAACTCGAACCATATGTTGAAAACAGAATGAAGCGGCACAGGGTGGGCAAACATCAACGACGTTCTGGTAGCATAACTAGTATTTCAAAGCACACGTCATTGTCAAAGAATGACAAAAACTCATTACGACGCTCACAGGTACCAGTGTGGCTTGTGCTATTGAAAAAGATCTGATGGTCTTTTCTTCTAGAGATTTATCACGTAATGGATTTTCTTCAATCTTTTGCCAACACATGTTGATTAGGTTCCTCTGATTAGTGATACCTTGAGGCAGTTGCGGGAAAAGAGCATGCTTCCGGCTATTTGGTTTATTTTCAGTAGAAGAGGATGTGATGCAGCTGTTCAGTATCTTGAAAACTGCAAACTTCTAGATGAGTGTGAAGTTGGTGAAGTCGAACTGGAGGTTAAGAGGTTTCGTCTCCATTATCCTGATGCTATAAGAGAAAATGCTTTGAAAGGGCTTTTGCAAGGAGTTGCTGCACATCACGCCGGTTGCTTACCTCTTTGGAAGTCTTTTATTGAGGAATTGTTTCAGAGAGGCCTTGTTAAGGTAGTCTTTGCCACTGAAACACTGGCAGCTGGAATTAACATGCCTGCTAGAACAGCTGTGATTTCATCTCTTAGCAAAAGAGCTGAATCAGGACGTGTACTTTTAAGCTCAAATGAGCTACTTCAAATGGCTGGTCGTGCTGGAAGAAGAGGAATCGATGAAGCTGGCCATGCCGTTCTTATTCAAACACCCTATGAAGGAGCTGAAGAATGTTGTGAGCTTCTATTTGCTGGTCTTGAACCTCTTGTTTCACAATTTACTGCTTCTTATGGGATGGTTCTGAATCTTTTAGCTGTATGTATTATACTAATCTCTAGGGGTGTTCAAAAAAAAAAACCGACCCGAGGATCCGAACGGATCCGACCCTATCCGAAGGATTTGGGTCGGGTCTATCGGGTCCCCGGGTCGGGTCGGGTCTTAAAAACAGACCCGACACTCGGGTCGGGTCGGGTCCGGGTCGGAGCTGTTGAGACCCGTCCCGAACCAACAATTGGGCTTTAAAAGATGCGGCCCAAACCACTATATGTCATATACAAATCATGATTCTTGAATCTTCTTCCAGCTTCATCTTTACTCTCTGGTTAACGCGTCGATTAACTCGTCGTTGATCTCCACAACCATCGAGCCCATCGTGCCGCGATTGGGCTTGTGTCGCCGATCGCCGAGCTCCACCGCCCTCTTTGTCCAGAATTCAAGCTTGTCGAGCTCGAGCTCTTGCTGCGGCGGCTTATAATCTCGTCGCTGATCTCCACCACCATCGAGCTCGAGCTCTTGTTCGCTCTCCTCATGATGTATTGCTGTGGCTTATAATTTCCTCTCTTTCTATGCGATTGTTGCCACTGTTGGATACTTTTATTTTTGTCGACATTGTTGTCGTTGTTCTCTACTCTAATCTACGCGATCAAACACTTGTGTTGCTGCGTCCATAAAGCGTTCGATGAAATTCCTTAATTTGATTGTGGTGTCGCCGAGATGTCGTCGCTCTTGTGCTCACTCCCGCGATCGTGTACGTCAGGTGTTCGATCAAATTTCCATGAAGATCTTGTTTTGTTTTGTTTTGTTTTTTCCACTTGTTTTCTTTTTTTTTTTTTTTGGTCGTTGTTGTCTTTTACTCTCGGCAATAAACACTTGTGTTGCTGTGTACATAAAATGTTCGATGAAAGACCCGAGTAGATCCGATCGACCGAACCCGACCCGACCAGACCCGAGTCAGACCCGACCAGTCGGGTCTGGTCGGGTCTGGGCTCGGGTCGGGTCTGACTTGACCAAACCCGAGAGGGTTCGGGTTGGGTCCGGGTCTGTCTGGACCCGGACCCGACCCGGGTTTGAACACCCCTACTAATCTCTTTCTTTCTTGCCAATCATTTGGTAATAATTTTTGATCATGTATTCGAAATTTTGTAACAGGGGGCAAAGGTTACTAGCCAGCTAATGGATCCTGATGACAAGAAAGTCCTTCATTCGGGACGGACACTAGAAGAAGCTAGAAAGCTTGTGGAGCAAAGCTTTGGAAATTATGTTGGAAGTAATGTCATGACAGCTGCAAAAGAGGAACTTGTCAAAACACAGAGAGAAATTGAGTTGCTTTCTTTTGAAGTAACTAATGATGCTATTGACAAAAAATGTCAGGATCAACTCTCCGGTGAAGAGTACGCCGAGATATCTAATCTGCAGGAACAATTGAGGGTTTGTTTCCATTATTCCTTTTAACAGTTAAAATCCTTCACTCTTTGACCCACCCTGTGCTTTGTATTTTAGTTCTCTTCAAGCTGGAAAATAATACAGATGCACTTTGATGATTCCTTCTATAGAGGCCTATAATTGCTTGTTTTGGGTGGAAATTGAGATGGGAATAAAATTTATCTAAACCCAATTTATCTGCACCCTTTTGATATTGACAAATTAGATTCCCGAAGCTGGCCAGTATATTGGAGAAGGTGATAGACTCATGGCTTAATTTGATTATTAAGTAGAGTTTTTTCTTTTGCTCTTTTCTCTTTCTTATCTTAGCCAAATTTCATAGCTGGAACGTAAAAGTTGGCAATCAATTGCATGACAAGTTTGTTTCGTATCATTTCATTTCCTTTCATCTTATGACTGCATATTGCAAGATTGTAAATAGGGTTTTTTGCAGGCAGAGAAAAAATTACGTGCTGGATATAGGCAGATTATGGAACTCAATAGAATGGCTGCCTGGAAGCCTTTACTGGAAGAGTTTGAAAGTGGTCACCTTCCATTCATATGCTTGCAGTTCAAAGATGGTGAAGCAATTCAGCATATTGTCCCTGCTGTTTATGTTGGAAAGCTTAGTTCTTTTTCTGCTCCAAAGATCACCACATTGGTGTGTGCCGAAAAATACAATCATATTTCAAACAAGTTTAATAATCTTGCTCTATGTCGTTGAAGTGCTATGCATAAACTCTTCTTATACTGTTTTATCTCTGAACTTAAGACCATTTATCTCTGAGTTTACAATGCTTAGTATGAGTCAAGATTTGAGGCGATAAAGCCCTTTTAAGTGTATTTAAAACATGCCTATTACCTATGTTTACAGCATAGGTGGAAGGGTGCCTTTGATGAGTTGATAGTGAAGCTTTTTTTGCAGGTTGGGTTGGACTCTCCAGTTTCTACTACCAATGAAACGAGTTCAGTTAGTGGACAACTTCATGAACAACATTGTGAACCATGTTATTATGTTGCTTTAGGTTCAGATAACTCTTGGTATCTCTTTACAGAGAAGTGGATAAAATCAATTTACAAAACCGGATTTCCTGATGTTCCACTAACCAATGGTGATCCATTACCTAGAGAAATGTTAAGGAAGCTGCTCATGAAGGAAGACTCTGAATGGGAAAAGCTTGCCAGTTCTGAATTTGGGCCTATATGGCGCATGGAAGGATCCCTGGAGACATGGTCGTGGAGTCTAAATGTTCCTGTATTAAGTAGCTTGTCAGATAGTAATGAGGTCAGTCTTTTCTCTCTCCTTAAGGTTTTCTTATTATAAGTTTGATTATCAGTAGTAATATGTTGTGAATATTATGATGATCTTCAGATTTACAAGAATGAGATACTGAGAAATTACATCCACGTACTTTCTTGTATGCTTAATATTTTAAAGTGAATCCAGGGTATAAATAATTTGATCTAATATTTCTAGTATCTGATCAAATTATATGATACAGCCACATAACAACAGTGCATGCTTATTCTCTTTTTACTATTTTGGTAGTTTCTACACATATAGTTAAAGGAAATTTCTTCGTTTAAGGTTGGATTGGTGATTGAAACTCGGTAAGCTTTCCATAGGTACCCCTCTGATTCCACTCGATTTCTGCAGTCTGATAACAGCTTAAAGCAGAAAGGGGACATAAATGAGTTTACCGCTACATTTCTAGCCACATATACCAAGGTTTTCCGTGCCGTGCCGAGTCGAGTATCGGTAACTCCGAAATTGGGCACGTGCCGATCGTGCCGACCGTGCCGTGCCGATCCGTACAATTTAAATTTTAATATTATTTAAATAAAATAAAAAATATTAATAAAAAAAATTATAAAAATAAATATAAAAATCTAATTATATATAAAAAATAGATATTATAATTTATTTTTTGCCGAATTTTGTTGAATATGAGGATGTGTTTAACATGCGATAAATAAAAAAATAATTTTAATAATTTTTAACTATTATTATATTTTTAAATTTTATAAGGAAAAAAAAAAAAAAAAAAACTTAAACACGCGCAGGCGTGCGCAGGCGGCACGCCTGCGCGTGCCTGCGCGTGTTACTCGCGCAGGCACGCGCAGGCGGCACGCCTGCGCTTGTTTTAAAAAAAAAAAAGAAAATCGTCGCGGCGGCTCCGGCACGTGCCGGTGCCGAGCTCCGGCGGCTCCGGCACGTGCCGGTGCCGAGCTCCGGCGGCTCCGGCACGTGCCGGGCGGCTCCGCGCGTGCCGGGCGGCTCCGGCGCGTGCCGGGCGGCTCCGCGCGTGCCGGGCGGCACGTAAAACCTTGACATATACTACAATGCTTGTGTTGTCAGGGTGTTTATTAAACTATATAAGTCTTGCTAGTAATAGTTCTTAGTAAAATGAAATACTTTTTTGTTGAGTTAGTAGCACAAAGGTTTTAGTTATCTGTATTTCATCGATTTGTTTTGTCACACTAGCACAAAAGTTTTAATGAAAGTTATTGTGCTCCTCTGCTTTTATAAAATGTTTTTGGAATTCCACTTGTTGTGGTTTTTCTATAAGTTCTTATGCATAAGAGTGGTGTAATGTTTTAAAGATTGTATGTTATTTATTTTCTCCTTATTTAGTTATTGTTGCGGGTGTTAAAATTTATATAATATTCTTATACTACGAGTACTATTATACCAAATTGGTTTCTCTTTGTTTAGTTATTTCCTTACTAGAATCTTGCAACCCTTTATATAAGAGGCCGTGCTGTTGAAACAGTTACTCAATAGAGGATATCATAGCGAGATTTGGCTATGTTATTTAATAGAGGCAATCTTGCAACCCTTCATACCAAATTGGTACCTCTTAGTTTAGTTATTTTTTACTTATTTATTTGTTTATTTTTTTGATGTTACCGAGTCAAAGACACTTCCATCTTCAGACTCTTTGATTTACCTATTGTTACACTGCCATAGAACAACTATTGAAGAGTTGGAACATTTTCCGTAAGTTGTAACTATTCGTCATTTTTTAATAAAAGTCAATGGCTATACTCAATTTCAAACAAATGTATAAAGCTTGAAGTTTTTATGTAAAAGAAAGGATGCTTTTATTTTTTTATCAATAATTATATTGTTATTTTAATACGACTTTCTATGACAGCCTTATACTTTTACATGCCATTGATGCTTGCCTCGACTTGAGCAATTTACTGATAGGTATATCTTTTCTGGCACTGGAACATATACTACAATTTCAATAACATGACATTGATTGTTCTTGTGCATAGTTTGCTTTCGCTGCACTTTATCCTTGTGGCTTCCAAAGCCATTTCCTATGATTATGAAGCTACATCAGCCTCTTCTTTGGTTGGTCGCCAGAAGAAAGTTCTCATTTCTGAGCTTTCCCTGTGTCTTTTAACTGTTCATGGTGACTATGGGTAGAAGCTAATACTTGGCTTTCAAATGGATAGTTCACCTTGATAGCTGCATAATCTAAATACTTTTAGGTTTTTCCTTTATTTCTAATTGTTTTCTTATAGGTAAGAGATTGGTCCGCAGCATATCAAGAATCTGTTGAGCGTTACAAAGAACAAAGGAAAAAAGTGTCACGGTTGAAGAAAAAGATTATGAGCACTAAAGGATTCAAACAGTTCAAGAAGATAGTTGATTTGACTAATTTTACTAAAGAGAAAATTGAACGTCTAGAGGCTAGAGCTAGCCGTCTAATCAGAAGAATAGAGCAAATTGAGCCTTCTGGTTGGAAAGAGTTCCAACAGGTATGATCGTAGAATTCTTTATTTTACCAGCATTTTACAATGTTTGCAGTTTCAGAGTTGCTTTGAAAAAAGTGGGCCAAACTTGATTATTCATTTATAAGCAATAGTGCACTTACAGGTCACTGTAATCACTAACAAATTTGAATACAGTACTGAATTTAATACAAAAAGTAAGTAGGTAACAGCAGCACTTGCTGTATACACAATCATCCCATCGGTTGTGGAACGTAACGGAAAAGTAATCTATGAAATCCATTATGATGTACAATCTGTATGTCAAAGCGAACAAATTGCCAGATGCAATCACCTCTGCTTTGCGTAGTACTTCATCGCACCATTCTAAGCAAATTGCACACAAGGTGATTGTCATCTAATAACGATAGATAAACTCAGAAAGCTTAATAGATGCCAAGAAATATAACTACTTCAAAATAGTTGAATCAACTGTACTATTTATGCTATGTTGTATACATATGATGGGTGCTGTAACAGAATATTAAAGACATTAAGTGTGACTCTAACAGAATATTAAAGACATAAGTGTGAATCTATAGGATTTCAAGAAGAATTTTAAACAATGTGTCAACGCCCTCATGGTCGCTAGTTATTGTCCTTTGATTGTGAAAAAACATGGTAAAATTCCATGGGTGTACATAAAAGTGTCCTTGGGATGGAATATGTTACTACGCAGAATGGCGTCCATGGACTCCATGATCTAGGAGGATCTCATGATAATCAAGTTCAAGTGAAGTTTGGCATTACTTGAACTTTACCATCATACTTCACTTGAACTTGATTGTTATGAGATCCTCCTGGATCAAGCCTCCCCCTTTTACTTCGATTGCTCCTGCAAGCGAGTCACTTCATGATCTTCTCCTCGGAAGGAGCTTGTGCGCGGCGCCTGATCATGGTAGCGCGGATCCCTCTGCTTGGATGAGGGTGATCAAGGAGTGAAGCGCGGAAAACGCTTAGGCTGGAGCTTGGGCTCGGCTGAGAGGGGCTACTTGCATGTTGTGCTACAAACAGTCATGCCTTGGTGCTCCTTAGGTCATGCTTTGATGTGGCGCGGGTTGGGCAAGTGCTGCACGCAGTACGGGAGCTTCCTTGACTTTCTCCCGCGTTGCTTCCTCTCCTCATGGACACCTTCTTCTCCCATGACTTCAGAGCCCACCTGAAGTTTGCAAATGAGTTGCGGCTCAGCTTCACTCGGGTCAGCGATGATTTCAGCAAGAGAATTACAATGAGGGGTTGAGGATCTTCAATGCTATGGTACCACTTCTGGAATTCTCGATGATGTCATATATTCGCAACCGATAACATTCTCCGATATTTCATGGAGGGTAGAAGGGAGGCATGCTCAAGCTTTGTTTGCTTGTCAGTGATCTTGATGTGGAGGAGAGAAGTGTTTGCTCGGCTTGCATGGATGAGCTTTTGTTCTGAGCCTAAGCTATGATTGGCTTGGCTCGTTTTGTCCTCCTCTAGCTCTCTTGGATCTAAGTGCTAGCATGGGCTGCACTTGATGAGATATGCGGCCAATATTAGCTAGAGGCATGGCATGACCGAGAGGAAGTGGAAGAGAGGGGTAGAGACAGCTATACGGCAGAAGTTGTATATTTATTTCCTCTTCTTATTCTTTCAAACTGTTTACAACAGCTGCCTTTTAAAGGCTTTACAAAGGCTCAAGGAAATGACACGACTAATCCTAATGACTAGGCATTAGTGGATAAGGCTAGCATGATATACTGCCATTTGTCCTAATGACTAGGCTTAAGGCTAACTAATTCTTGCCACAAATCCTCCTTGAAGGATTCTTACTCTATAAAAAGTCAAGGTGCCACATGACTAAAGCATTGGACACTTAAACATGTCTTGAAGTTGTTTTTGCACCGCACCATGTGGCTTGGACTGATTTGGGTCGGTGCAATCTTGAGAAATCCTTGGGCGCGCACAAGCCCAAACCTAGCCCAATCCGTACCTTACTTGTGACTATCGGTCGACCGATACCTGCGTAGACCGCGCGCACACCCGCACCGATCACGCTAAACCACGGCATTACAATCCCCCACCATAGGACACGACATCCCCGTTGTGCAGAACAGGTCGCAGACGGAAGTCCAAGCCCAGTCTTCCCTTGGGATCCCACAGGACCTTGGCATGTGCACACCCCCACCTACCTGGCATGCACACCCTGGCATGCACCCTGCCCGTATCCAGGTCCGGGGTTGCTCTGATACCATTTATGTCACGCTCCGATCCGCCCTTGGCCCCGCTCGCCCAAGCCCCAGCTACACCACAACCACACCACAAGGCCGGGTCCCTTTTCTCCAACGCGAAAAGGGTGGTACTACTTTGGTTGGTGGTAAGCTTAGGGCCCCCTAAGTTATAAGTTCATATTCGTCCCCCGCCTAGGTGGTATGGGACTACATCCCTCACGAGCTCGCGCACAAGCCCAAACCTGGCCCATTTTATGCCTTACCCGCGACTATCGGTCAATCGAAATTTGGTATCGGTAGATCGATAATTACGCAGACTGCACGCACACCCGCGCCGATCGCGCCAAACCGGCGCATTACACGTGACCCGGTACGGACGCGGGACACGGCAATTTTCGAAAAAGTAGGACATGGGTATGACTCGGGCGTGCAATAAACAATATAAATTATTATAAAATAACTTATATTAAGTATTTTCGCGTGTCCGCACTTCCTAGTCGACATGGAATGTGTAGACCCTTGGGCAGTTGGTGTAGCTTGAGGCCTTGGATTGGTCTTGAGCTTGTGCTTGAACCTGGTTGGGGCTGAAGTGATCAAGCGCCTGGCTTTGTTCCATGTTTGGCCTAGAGCAGACTTTGGGTGAACTTGGGCAAGGACCCTAGGGAGGATCCGTTAGAATAGACCCTAGCATGGATCAGTCTTGACTAGACCCATTCGACGGTGATGCGTTAAATTAAGCAGTGTACTAGTCGCTCAAGTAATGTAAAATGAGTAGAGTATCGTTCTTTCGTGATTGAATTTATTGATTATCAACCTAAATTAATCATGATTTTATTTAACAACCGAAATTAAATGTTATTGTAATTCATTTATAAAATTCTCCAAAATATGAGGTACAAAATTTGAAGTCGCTACGATAATCTAATTTCTTTAATATTCAAAACATGATTGATTTAATTTTCAGCAAGTCCTCTTTATTATTTAATACTCTCTCTCGGGTTATATTTAAAATTATGTCTCTTTTAGCAACCTACGATATCTCTATGTAGAGGTTGATCAGAGATAAATGCATTAATTATTAGGCTTATTTGCGGCACAAATTGTTTGTAGATATCTCTATTTTACTCCATTTCGTGGTTATGTTTAACAAGACGCAATATTTGAGTGGTGGGCAAATTACTCAAATCTATTGAGTATAGTAAAACATTCGATATCAAAACAAAATATGTTATGAATAAACTTGATAAGAATACTTTAGATTTTTATAGTTAAATTAAAATTGTGTTCTCAAGAATTTATTCAGTTCATGGAGAAAGATGAAAAATCATACAAAATAGAAATTATCATCATTATAAAAATTAGGACTCAAACCCAGAAGTCTAGCTCTCTTCTTATTACAACCACTACTATATATAAATATGTATTTAGCTCTCAAAATTTCTAAATTTTGTTTGTTTCCTCGTATATTGTCATGAACCTTATTCCAAGGCAGCATGACACCTAGCTTTTCCTAGCAACCCAGACCGAACACGTGGCCATCCCTCTTGAAAAGAGGTGAGCTCAAGTTGCTAGTAGCTAGAAGCCTACTATATTTAAGCTTCAATTTCATTATTCCACTCTTAATATGGGACTTGACCATAGCTAGCTCCACATTATTAATGGGCTTTTTATGATATCTTTATGGACCTTTGGATCCAATTAATTAGGATCATTATATTCCATTCCCCTTAAGAGCCGGCGTCTCGACGGTTGTAATCCAATGGCGGCTACTCTAAGGGCTCGGTTTTACGTCACTTGGCGGCTGCTCTGGGGGCGCGGCTTCACACCACTTAGCGGTTACTCTGGGCGGCTTTGGCTGTGCGCTAAGTCTAGCACCGGGCGAACACTGCAATACCGACGTCACCATCCGTGATTAGCGAATTGGTTGTGCGCTAGACCTAGCCCCGGACAAACACTGCAATTCTGAAGTCACCTTCCTCTTCCAGTTCCTCTTCTGGTTACCTTCTTCCAGTTCCTCTCTTGGTTACCACCTCCCAGTTCCTCTTCTGACTACCTCCGCTTAGTTCCTCTCATAGATAACATCCTTCGGTTCACCGGCACGTCCGAGAATCGACTGCTCTGATACCAATTGACAGGATCGCCGGAGATTGACTGCCGGTGATCGCTGAACAGAGAAATTCACAAGAGAATTTATATTGAAATATCAAGAAATCTTGAATTCCCACTACTTGAATCAATGAAAATGAATTACAAGAATTAGAGAGAAAGGATCAGAGAGGAAAGATTGAGAGAAAGAATTGAGATACAAAACGAGAAAGCGAGAAGAATAACAGAATCAAGAACAAAATGAACTTGAAATCTTCTTGTTGTCCTCTACGCTGCAGCTTCAGTTGCTATTTATGGCTGAATTAAGCAGGTAAAATTACAGAAATACCCTCAGTAGCAAACACGTGAATAACACGTGCATCCTTCTTCTACTTCTTCCTTGAAACGTTGTTAAACATCTCATTCTTACCAGCTGAGCTCCTGCACAAATCAACCAACTACTCCGACGGTCATGACATATATTTGGCCTTTTTTTAGCTCGAAATTTCTGTTTTTCTTGTTGAATTTCTATTCCAACCCTTCATGCCATGTGTTGCTTTGTTGCCTCTTCATCCAACCATCCATTCACCTTCAATTTGTTTTCCAATTCGAGCCATTGATATGCTGCTCCAACCATATGTCTTGCATTTCACCATTAATTCAAGAAAATTACTCAAAAGTGCTCAAGAGAAAGCTAGGAACCTCCAATGTGCATTTAACTCCAAACCAAGATTTTTCTCCTGCAATCAACTAATAATTAACAAAATCATTGTACAATTAATGCTAAAATTGTGTATAAAAATTAGACTTTCAGACGAGTTAGCTTGGTAAGGACCTTAGGATCGGGGATGGTTGCTTGCGTCCTTGGTGTTGGCCTGGGCATGTCCTGGGCAAACTGCTCATGCATGCTGCCTTGGGTCGGTGGGGCGATGCTTGTGCGCGGTTGAGGCAGGTCCTGGGACGATTCCTTGCTGCTGGCCTGGGACGCTGATGATGCCTTGGTTAGCTCAGGGCAGGTTGAGCATGTGCTTGGAGCACCTGGGAATGGGCACTTTTGTCTCTGGGCCTTACACAAGCTGAGTAGCTAGGGCGCAACACCTTGTCTCATGCCGGGCAGGCCAAGCATTACATGGGGTGCCTGGGCATGGCGCCTTTTCACTAGCATTGGGATGGCCTAATCATTGTTTGAAAGCGGCTGAGACGGGGTGTCTTGTCTCGTGCCCCGATGGGCTGAGCATACACATGTGTGCGGCTAAGCCTTGGGACGAGCTGGAGTGCCTAAGGCACGACTGGCTGATGCCTGGGATGGTTGGAAGTGCCCTGACGGGCTATTTGAATCCTGGGGATGAGCTAAATAATATCTTGGGACTGTTGAGGCCGAGGAAGCACGGACACTCTTCGGAAGAGCGTATCGGCGTGTCGGACATGTATCGGACACGGACACGTGCCGGACACGCTCGGACACGTGTCGGATACGCAAATTTAAGTATCCAAATTTAATAAATAATCAAATAAATATGGACACGCTAGGATACCTTGGGGACACGTTTGGCCTATTTTCTAGCCCATTTGTCCAACCCTTTTTTTTTAATTTATTTTTTTTATTATGCATTTGCTTGTGTTTACGAATTACGATGTACTAAAAATGGATTTTTTTATTTTAGACTTCTCATTTTTTAATTATATTGATGTAAAATTATGGATATGGCTACATTTAGTGATATGATTGTGAATGTGAATGTGAGATCTAATGAAGATGTGAGCAAGCCCTTGTGGAGGTATGTTACTAAACATAAAACACTCAATGGTGGACTCAAATACTAATATATGAGCTCTTATCTTTTGATAAATACTTCTTTACTATCTTATTATATATAAATATTTTTTTATAATCGATAATTTAATATTTAAATATATATTTTAAATAACGTATCCTTGACGTATCGTATCCTATTTTTTTGAAAAATCACGTATCCGCGTATCCGTATCGTGTCATATCCGTGTTACGTATCCGTATCCGTGCTTCTTAGGTTGAGGCCCTGGGAGGGGCTGTAACACCTTGCAATGTGGAACGAGTGATGACATGGTCTAGCCCTAGGATTGGCAGAGGCATCCCAGGGTCAAAGTTGCTCACTGCTTGGACGCCTTACTACCAAGATTTAAGGCATCTCCCACTACGTTTCGGTAAATCCCAAAGTCGAGATGTGCCAAGCATGCCGATGGTGCCCTGTCGATCAAACATCCATTCAATCAGGTGCTAGTTGACTGACGAAAGGCAGACAAAAGATGTACGTGGATTTTCAAATGGACTTCATTTGCTGGTTTCCCTTTTATTTCTAAATTTAAACGGTTATGTTGAAAGATTGTCAATGATGCATGATTCATAGCTTAATTTACTTTTTGCAACTTTGGTGTTTTTTGGAAGAAACTCTAGCTTATTTAGATTCATAAAGTAAAATAGCCTGAATAGCCAGGTAAATAGTTACTTTAGAGTTTAGAGGTAAAGAAAAGATTAACTACTCAAAGGATGAATGAAATCTGAACACCGTCGCTCTTGACTAATGGTAACAGCAAGTTTACCGTCACTCTTGTCGGCTCATTGATGTAGATAACAACAAGTCACTCTTGTCGGCTCATTGATGTAGATACCAGCAAGTTTACAATTATGTGACATGTTAAGATTCTTGTCTAAAATGAATTAAAAACTCTTGTCTATTTTCTTTTTAATTTCCAGATAAGCAAGGTTATTCATGAGACCAGAGCTTTAGACATCCATACACAGGTCATATATCCCTTGGGTGAAACAGCTGCTGCAATCAGAGGAGAAAATGAATTGTGGCTTGCCATGGTCCTTCGAAATAAGCTGTTGTTAGATCTGAAACCAGCACAACTTGCTGCTGTATGTGGAAGTTTGGTATCAGATGGAATTAAAATCCGGCCTTGGAAAAGTAACAGGTACCATTTTGCTTGATATACATGAGCTGGTAACTGTAGCCTTTGATAATAAAGCTTATAGACGCTATTATGTTTTACTGCCACTATCACCTCATGTTCTCTATCCAGTAATAGCTTGTTCTCTGATGTATGTAATGTTAGACATTCCTTTTTTAGTGATTCTTTTTGAGAGGTGAGGGATGATATTTTTTCTTCTTCTTTTTTTTGTTTAAAGACAAAGTGGGGAACCCTTTCCTCATACCGAGCGCACTTTAGTGGACCTGCTGGCGGCAACCATTCATATTTTACCCAACCAAGAAGTCCCAGGCGATTCATCATGGGCAGGCCTGTAGGCTTGTTTCACCCTTCACAGGTTATAACCTCAGTTCATGAGGCGGGAGTTGTGCCATTCATCCTGAGCTCCCAGAGAGGAACCCTATTGTTCATGCTAAGGACCGCACAGCGAACTAACTCTGCTCTGTTTGGGAGGCGCAACTTAGCAACACACCAAACCTTGCTACTCACAAACTTAGTGGGCGCAAGCTCACTGGACATGGAAGCCTCCCCTGTGAGTTTCGCCTTCCCAAATTGGTTGACTCGCAAATTGGGTAACATCAGGATTCAAACTCGGGTAGCCACAGTCCTGAGCTATGCTCTACTAATTGACCCATATAGCAGGCTCCCTTTTATGGTCATTCAAAACACTCTTATTAGCTCCATATTGACTGTTGCTTTACATAACAGCATCTGTAGATAAATGCAGAAAGTTGGAAATTCTATGCACACATATGAGCAGTGTGTGTAAGTTCATAAACCAGATTATATTTCCTAAGCATGGACAGACTATGTGATTGTTTATGTTTATCGAAATACTGTAAATTGTTGGCTCTTTCTGAAATGCCTTTATTTACATAAAAAATGAACAGTTTAACATTTGTGTCTGTATTTTAGTTTATCCAATGATTGAATTTGGTTGAAGTTGTATAACATAGGTGCTCCTTGTCAGATATTAGATATGATTCATTACTTGAATATGGCTTTCGTATTTAAATTTTGCATCCATGAAATATTAAGAAATATGCTGCTCACAAACTAAAGGACCAGAACTTCCAATGATCGCTCCATCAGGGAGACTCAAAGTTTCTCCAAACGTGTATCACCAATAAGAGTAAACGCTGGTACAAAATAAAATAAAATAAAATAAAAGGGTAAAATGCTGATGAAAATTCCAACAGCATAATTTGAAGCTTTTCAGTGAAAACATTTGTGAAAATAGTCGAGGTTGACAACCTTCATTAGTGAGAGCCTGAACAACTTCATACTTCATAAGAACTAAGAGCAAACTATAATTTGCTTAAGTACCATTGTAAATACAGCTTTGGTTACTGTCCGAAGCTCTGAGTAAGTTTCGTTTAGTTTCTGTTACAGTAACAACATTGGATTACACTTCAAATGAATTGGTCTCTACCTTTATTGTTTCATTATTTCAGCTACATATATGAACCATCTTCGGTTGTTACCACTATGGTGGGCCTTTTGGACGAGCCACGAGGCTCTCTTGAGCATATCCAAGAAAAATATGGTGTGAAGGTTAGTAATGCCTCAAACAGATTGTTCTGGTCATTTATGTATTGCACCGAACTTGTGATTTAAATGTACTTTGTATTTTGTCTTTTAAGATACCCTGTGCACTGGATAGTCAATTTTCTGGAATGGTTGAAGCTTGGGCATCAGGCTTGACGTGGAGAGAAATAATGATGGACTGTGCAATGGACGAAGGTGACCTGGCTCGACTTTTACGAAGGACAATTGACTTACTGGCACAGGTCAGGCTTTTCCTTCAATTAAAGAAAGCATTTATCTATGAGTTTAAAATTGGAACGGTTCCTGAGTTTGGTGATTCTACTCTACTTGCATTATCTATATTAAGTTTTCTTATTCTTTTGAAATTATTTCAGATAGTCAGCTCAGATTACGTAGTTTATCTCCATCTGGAGGTCGATTGACAAAATTACAAGTTTCTAACCAAAAGAATCAGGCTGTAATCTTCGATGTGATCATACTATAATCTTGATCTAGTATTATATTACATGTGCAAGTTAAATTATCGGTGCCGAATGTCATGAACGACTATAAAATGCTCGAAAAAACTTGCCGATCAAATTAGTAATTTAGGAAGACCAAATAATTTGATTAAAATCTCGGGCTAGCTGAGTTTGTCTTACTAAACCCTGAAGTCAAGCAGTAACAAACTTTGCGAGGTAACAGGAAATTTAGTTCTTATAGATCACGTTATGAGGTCATGTATTTGAAATGGTAGGTTTATGTTAAACAGTTAAAGTGTAAGTTGAATCAAACTAGGTGAAATTTAAAAGAAAGAAAAGATAATTGAATTGGAAGTAGGTGGTAAACATGAGTGAAGGTGATAAAAAATGAAGGTAATATAAATCGCTTCGGAAGTTCATCTATATGCATGCTACATTAGGCTGATTTCTAATTATTGTAGTTTGCATATGAAAAAACGTGATGAATGTTGACAAACTTTCATTTTATCTAAACAGTAGTGTAGCATGTTGACAATGGATTCCCATGCTCATGCCTACTCCAAGGACAGTTGTTAACCATGCCGTGCCTGCAAAATATGACACCTACATATGTACCTATAAACCGAACATCATATTCCAACGGACGTATTAGTCTGGTCTTCTATAAGATGTACAATATATATCCATCATGAATTGAACTGGGGCAGCTAAATTTTTTGTACCAATCAAATGACATTCGCTACTGAACTGTGTTTGTCTGTGACCTTCAGATCTTTTACCATCCAAAAAACGATAAGGAGCAGAAATAAGAAATTCTCCCATAAAATTTTGTTGATCACAATGCAGAGTTTCAGGTTTGTATTTCAAGTGGGACCATTTGGCTCCTCCCACATCAGCTTGGCCTTTCTTTGGTTATTGTAGTAAATATAATGCAGCTATATAGTTGAGTTATAATCTAACATAAGTTTTCTCTATGCTTGTTATATTTGTTACCACTCCGTGCAGTACCTAGTTAAGAGTTAAGAACTATTTATGCACTGTGCTTTTTAAAGGTGAGCTAAACACCGAACATGTTTGCCAATGATTCCTAAAGATGCAGTCAATTTGTTCTTAGCTCTTTGCTTGCCTATGTTTGTAAGCCATGTTAAGGCGCTTGTTATTATAGTCAACTTTTTACGGTAGCAACAATATTATCAAACAAAGCGGGCCAGTGATGCCCATGGTTCTATCTGTTACGACGGTGGCACAAGGAATGGTAACTGTAGGAATGGTTAAAATCACTTCTCTGTCCCCTGGAATAAATCATATAGGGAATATGCTCAAATTATGTTATTTTTGCTACAGATTAAAAAATTGCCAGATATTGACCCAACCCTTCAGAAAAAGCTTTGCTCGCTTCCAACGTCATGGACTGTGCACCCATAAGTGAGCTGGCTGGTTGAAACTACTCTTATGCAATATGAACATGAGAGATATCTACTCTATTTATAGATTTAGTTTGTCATTCTTACAGTGTAACCAAATTTTCTACTATGTGGTTTATACTTTATAGGTAAATCCTGAACTCAGAGCATTTGTAAGATCAATTTTGTATAAAAATAGAAAATGAAGCGGAGAAAAAAGAGTATGTACATTTAGCATTAATTTCACTAATTAATCATTAATTTCTCTCAGATGGTGTTCATTCAAATTCTACCGTCGGATTGAAAATGCTGGTTATTCTATTATGTGTTTTCGTATGAATTATTGATCGATCTATAATTTTGGCCGGTCAACCGAAAGGTGCTATGGAATCAGATTTTCAAATTTGATTTAAATGGTTTTAAATTTGTATTTTAAGCTTTTGCGAAGTTAAAAAGGACATATCTCCAAAAGTTTGAGAAAAATATTAGTTTCACGTATATTTTCGAAAATGATTTTAGACCGGAAAGTGGTCGTAGATCTTAGTTTGTTTTAGATTTTTAAGTACAGTGAAAGAGATTGATGCATATGAATGACCTAGCTATGTTGGGTCGTGTGATGAGAACTGCATCCACCTCCATTAGGAATCCTGTAGAACGAAAATTCTCATTTTATTATTTTTTTTAAATCAAAATTATTTTTTAAATATACTAGACAAAATTACATTATAGAATACTAACAATACACATAATATTCAAGTCCTTCAAGTTACAATATAAAAATAGTACAATTAATTTCCATAATCATATATATATATATAATAATAATATATATATATATATATATATAGGGGTTGGGGCCCGGCGAGGGATAAGGTGCCTATCCTATCTCCGAATATGTCTTTTTTGGGGCAAAAACTTAAATTTTTCTGTCCATTTTGGAATAAATCGACATCCCTAACTAACACTCTTATCGTCGAATTTTTTTTTATTTTGAAAATATTTAAATAAAAAAATTATATTTTTAAAATTAAATTTCAAATTTACAAAATTAAAACTTGGCGGCTAGATGCTAGCGTGGCATGGGCTGGCCACGCTGGCGTAGTTGTCGCCACTCTAAGTGGCAACATGGTCGTACTAGCGACTCATTCAAATATAAAACAAGAAACAAAAATTTCTTACTCTTCACTCCACTCTGCTCCGCTCTCTCTCTCTCTAACTCTCTCTCATCTAGTCCCTCTCTTCACTTAGTGTTGTCAATTAAGAGATTAATTTGAAAGAGAAATGCAGACAATGAGTTATTATGGCAAAATCCTATTATTTTCATTGGACTTGACATTTTAGTTGAACTTAGAATTGCTTTTGTCAAGCTGGAGTGATTCTAAGAGGGACAATGGGTGAGAGAGAGAGAGAGAGAGAGAGGAGTAGAGTGGAGTGGAGAGTGAGAGATTTTTGTTTTTTTTTTTTTTTTTTTTTTTTTTTTTTTTAAAAACATATGAAAGGGTTGCCAGCTAGGCTGGCGACCCTATCGCCGCTCTAGCGATACCTACGCGAGTTCGCCAGTTTAAATGGAGGACGGGTTCTAGTTTTGTAATTTTTGTAATTTGATTTTAAAAATATAATTTCATTTTTAAATAATTTTAGAAAAAAAATTCCCTACCGTCCCTCTTAGTATCACTCCAGCTTGACAAAAGCAATTCTAAGCTCAACTAAAACAACGATAACTACAACATAAAAGAACGTTTAAGAAGATTAAACGAAGAAATGTCAAGTTCAACGAAAACAATAGGGGTTTTGCCATAACAACTTGTTATATGCCTTTCTTTTTCAAATAAAATTATTAATTAACAACGCTAAGTTAGTCCTCCAAATCATTTCACAATAATTTAAATTTAAATTTTACAATACCATCATAATTTGTATTTTAACACCAGTGTAGCTCGCTGAAATACTAACGTCCAAATACTACGATATAATGCTAGAAACACTATGACATAGCAATAACACTTATACTAATCGCTTTGACTATTTAAAAGTTTCTGACCATAGGCTGAGTTGAAAAAAGTTTTTTTTTGGCAAATTTGGCGAATCGGGCCCCCCCTTAATTGGTTATTGGCGAACAGCGCCCCCCTAATTAATTTTGGCCAAATCGCGCTCCTTTACGCTGAAAAATGACCAAAATATCCTTATCTTAGTTTTTCGAGCATAACTTTTTGTATAGTACTCCAAATGAGATGAAATCAGTCCCGTTTGAAAGATATTTGAATTATCTTTCAAATGGGACCGATTTCACTGCATTTAGAGCTTTGTACAAGAAGTTATGGCAAAAATACCGAATCAGCATCAAGCTGCTACGGTATTTGACGGCGTTTCGGTATTTTTAGTATAACTTTTCGTATATAGCTCCAAATGATATGAAACTAGTCCCATTTGAAAGATAACTCAAAGAGCTTTCCAACAAGTATAAAATCAAAACTAGGACATTCCGGCGAACGCCTGCGAACACCCGCGAACACCCGCGAACACTTGCGAACATTTTTCTACATAACTTTTTGTAGATAACTCCAAATGAGATGAAACTAGTCCCATTTGAAAGATAACTCAAATAGCTTTTCAACAAGTATAAAATTAACAATAGGACATATCGGCAAACACCAACGAACACCTGCGAACACCTGCGAACACCGCGAACACTTGCGAACACCTGCGAACACTTGCGAACACTTTTCTACATAACTTTTTGTATAGAACTCCAAATGAGATGAAATTAGTCCCATTTAAAAGATATTTGAGTCCTCTTTCTAATGGTTCTATTTTCACTACATTTGGAGATACGTACTAAAAGTTATATAGAAAAGCGTGTGCAGGTGTTCAGGGGTGTTCGCGGGTGTTCGCGGGTGTTCGCAGGTGTTCGCGGGTGTTCGCAGGCGTTCGCCGGAATGTCCTAGTATTGATTTTATACTTGTTGGAAAGATCTTTGAGTTATCTTTCAAATGGGACTAGTTTCATCTCATTTGGAGCTCTCTACTAAAAGTTATACAAACAATACCGAGATGCTGTCAAATACCGTAGCAGTTTAACATAGATTCGGTATTTTTGACATAACTTCTCGTACGTATCTCCAAATTATTCCAAAACAATTTGGAACGGTGAATGGAGTGAGATTAGGGGAGATAATTACAGTTTTTGCATTAATATTACAATTGGAAATAATGGTGATTTTTTTTTTCTATATATTTTATTGAGAGTACCGGATAGTTAATGCACATTTTGAAATTCAAATTTTATGGTTGGAATTTTTGCATACTATATTCTAGAAAATATAATTGTTCAATTAAGAGGCCCTAATTTGATAGTTAAATTAACCAAATATTATTTGTTCAATTTTAGTAAGCACGTGCAAGTAGAATTAATATCCAAAACTTAACCAACTTGTCCACTTTGTTAGTTATCCTTGCCGTCACTTTTCATACTATTGAACAAGGAGCAATGTTATGTTAAAAAAAATTAATTCAACTAAAACAATAATAAATTTAACTAAAATATAATTAATTTAACTAAAGCAAGAATAAATTTTACTATATTAAAAAAGTTTGCTAAAATTAAATTCAACTCCGTCAATGTAAAGTTTGACTGGAAAATCTCAAGTTCACAATTATCGGAGGGCTGAATTAAAATAGGATAGAAATATAAGAGTTGAGAGCCAGATACTCTGGGGGCATATTCGTAATTTGTGAATATAACGAGGTCTTTTGAATTATTTTTTTTTCTAAAATTATTTTTAATTAAATTTACGAAAATAAAATCAAATATAAAAATTTACAAAAATAAAACGCTGCCGCCAGTGTAACTGACGGCAACATTCCACGTCACCATCGGATCGGCTTAGTGGCTTACTATCGCCAGTTAACTGGCGTTAGATATCTAACGCCTGTTTAAATGGCGTTAAAAGCTACCGCCAGTTAAACTGGCGATAGTAAGAAACGCCACTTACAGTGGCGTTTCTGCAAGCTGCAAACCTGCAGCTTGCAACCACCCCACACCTGCTAGCCCCCCGCCCCTTGCCCCCCCTCTCCTTCCACACACACACTCAATAAAACATCTAAACCCCCTCCCTCCAACCAACCACCCCGACCACACACACCCTCCCGCCCCCCACATTCAATAAAACATCCATTCAACCCCTCTCCCCCCTAACCCATCTGCCATCCCCGAAAAGCACCCCAACCCCTATCTATCAAACCCCCCAACCCAAACATACAGCAACAGAAAACAAACTCAAATATAAATATAAAAGTAAACATAATATATAAATACAAACACTAACGTAAAAACTAACTCAAAGAAATAATTATGTACAAAACTAAATATATAACTCAAATATAAATACAAACCCAAATATTTAATATCTCCACAAAAAAAATATACGAGCACAAATGTGGCGACCCAAAACCGGGGGCCGGAAAATTTTAAAACAATGAAGTAGATGTTAGGAGCTAGTACTTCCAATTCACAATAATACAACAATTAAAGTTGATTAAAAACACAGCGGAAAAAGATTAAATTATTTTACATTTTGATCCCACTACAATTCTCAACACCCCGAAGCTCGCTCTACGACCGCTAGCGGACTTCGCAAAGACCTGAGAGGAAAAGTAACAACATGAGTATATAAAAATATACTCAGTGAGTGACCCTCCTCAGCAGTCCCCTACGTCAACTGCTAAGGCACCGGTCAAACACCAACATGCATCACACCAGTAAGCATAAAAGCTAAAGCGTAAACAAATGCATAAAATAAAACCGCATGCCCATACATATATAGTATGCAAACATAACACGCATACCAATACATAACTCGCATGTCAAACCACTCCCGCATGCATACATCAGTCATGCATTCCAACAACGAGTAACTAACCAAAACACAAGGGTAAAAGCAAAACCATCGTTAGCTTAAAACAAAGCTCAACGAACAATAAACCACCTTGCACTGACCTGCAAGATAAAACAATTTAAACATGCCAAAAGCATAAAAGCCATCCAAGGCACACCCATCCATAACCATACAAACAATTTCCACATTCATTCATGTATTCACAATGGTTGTATGCATTCAATGAAACAATGCATGGAAAAATACCCTCATGCATGCCCATGTACACCCGATATGTAAATGCAAAACCTGCATGCGTATCAACCCAGCATGCAACATAATCCCTGGCCAGACAGTCAACTATGACAACTTACACAGGATCCCCTGTAGTGTACATCTATAAGTCCCCCAACCGGGTTAACAGTGGTCCCTCCCTGCAGCACGGCGTCCCATGTTATCCGACCTTCCGTCCGCGGTAACGGTTGGCCGAATAAGAGGCTGACGTCAGATCGCTTTAACCGTGGCCCACGGGTGGATCCAACGCCCACTGGTCCTAAATCGGAACAACCCCTCAGTGCCACTAAAATAGTGGACACCGAACTCGGTAAATAGCGATAAAAATCCATACAAACCAGCCTGCATCCAAGTCTCCATGCATTTACGCTAACGTACATGCCCAAAACCACCATGTGACATGTAACTCTCTATGCATCATGAGACTACTATGCATGTAATGTGTAAATGTGTATGCCAAATGCATAAACAAAACCATGGACATGCTCACCGAATATTCTCAAGCATACTCAACTCAACGAGTGCTACAACATATATCACCGAGCATTCCATAAAGTCATTTCATCCAAATCAAAATGAACCATGCTTTTAAACCATGTAACGGCATATAACAATGCAATCCATGAGCATCACAAATCCATGTTAAAAACCTAACATGATTATACTCATTTACATATGCCACAATCACAATACAAGCATGTCAACAGATGTAAAGCATAAATCCAATGCTAAAACATACAGAGCAAACACCGCTCTCATACCCACAGGTCAGTCTATCACGAGTATACTCAGGGAACCCACCCACATACTCAACCAGATAAAACTAACATGCGCACATCCCAACCCGTTCTATACTTAGGTAAAAACAATCACACATTTACCTACTCACCAGAACAAGGGATAAACAAGCCTAATTATGGCCATACAACATTACTCCTACTACATATATAGTGATGTCGAGTAAACCGTCCAAGTGCTATCGCCTAACACTTATCGTGACATCTACCACATGCACATCTAGAGTAATCAACTCAAATACATCGCAAGGCAGATCAAGCATAAGCATGTTATCACACAAGTAATCTTGCCAAGAATATCATCTAGGTCACACACCACGATATTCATCCAAGCAAGCATATATCCAAAACGTGCTCCCTAAACACCGGGAATCGTATCATATTCCGACACTCCTATCGCATGTATTTCTAGAACACCAGTTCGCGTACATGTCTAGGCAATGTCAACTTCATGCATAAAATAACATTCATAAACCCCACCAAGAGCATAATCTAGCACAAAGACCTAGCGCTCAACCCGACGGCAAACAACAAATATAGCATGCTAATCAAACCCGAGCACGCACACACTATCAAACAAACGTAAGAGACATCCCCAGTCACTGGCGACTGCCAAGGTAACGAAACGAGACTAAGCATCCACATTGTGTCCTGTTCAACTCACGCCCATCCCTAGTCGGCAACTCCAGACTAACCGGGAAAATGACTGAACACACAAGGGAACTACACACGACATGGTAATCCATCCTACCAAAGGCATTAACAGAGCAATCGGCTCACGTACCCTCTAAGGTAAAACAACCACACAGACCACATAGGTCAGGTAACACCTACTCCTCTACCGCAGGTATAAACAGCGCAGGCGGCGCACGAACATATCGCTAGGTAGATACATAATATGTACCACAACAACCGTGTCCCTAGCACAACAGATTCTACTAAGAGTATAAACCCGGCAGTCATGCACTAATACTCATCCAAGTAGAAGACCAGATCAACGACTCTACGATATGCATAACTAGAACGCAAGCGGCGATCAATTACACGAAGCAGTACAAAGCATGAAACCATGTTACCATCTACTCATCCCTCCTATAGTATAAACCTGGCAATCTTGCCCCCTATACTCACTGAGGTGACGAAAACACCGGTAACATATAATACGACTCGTATATTATACCTACGAGTAATCTAAGTGCCACATCTATCTAGATGTCCGAACTAACATGCTATAGTCAAAGGACTCCTCTACTATGGTATTAACCTAGCAAACACGCTACAACACCCATCCAAGTAGATATCACGCCAAATAACATGTTATAAATCAATACAATGTCATGCTAGTATACACAATACATCAAGCATAACATAAAACAACACAAATAAGTGTAACCGTAGGATCCACTCACCTACGTCCCGGTCCTACCGACCCGAGACCTGATAGACGGCGAAAACCCTCTGAGTAACCGAAATCAACCTCGCCAAAAGCGTCCACGAGCTCGAGGCAGGATGACGGAGCGGTTGAGATCGTTGGAGCTCCTCGCTGGAGGCGGCGGCGACGGCGACAGCAACAAAATCAGCGGCGATCGGAGGAGGCAGTGACGTCCAACGCCTCTAACACGTCCGGAAAGGCGGCGGTGAAGCGACGACGGCGCGGAGACTCGAGGCGGACGGCGAGATAGCGGGGGCCGAAGCTAGGGTTGCGGCCGAGGAAGAGATCGCACGCGAGAGGGACGACGAGCCGATGCGCGGGTCAAAGCTGCGACGGCGTCGCACGCACGCCGGCGGTGGACGGCCCGCGGTCGAGCGCGGAGATCGAGTCGCGCGAGAGAGCGAGAGAGACTAGGGGGTGCGGTCGGGCGTGACGGGCTTGAGCCAAATGGATGGCCCGCACGTCCGATCGCGATTGGGCTCGGCCAGGCCGAGCCAACTTGGCTCGGTCCGCCGGATCCAGCCCATCCTGGGCCCAATCCGGCCCAAAACGCTTGATTTTGATCCAAATCAAATTCCGAATCAAATCATAAGCAAATCAAGCAACCAAGAATCAATCAAAACCCTCGATTGATCTAAAATCACTCCGATACAAAACCGAAAATCAAAACCTTACAACAAATATACTTAACATAAGTACAACATAAAATATATGTCTCAAATATAAATACAATCTCAGTACAAATATAAACTCGATTTATTTACGTTTCGTATACAGATTTTGGAGGTCTTTTTTCTCTTTTTGACCTCCTTATAAAATTTAATCCGCTGAAATGTCGGCGCTCCCGTGGCTGCGGTTGTGGCTTCTGCGGCTGCTCCTGTGGCTCCGGCTCCGGCTGCGGTAACTCCGGCTCCTGCAGCTGTGGCACCGGCTCCTGAAACTGGGGTACCTCCTGGGTAACATAACCCGGATCAAAAGTACAAGGCCCCTCGTAAAATGATGTAGATGTAGTCTGCTCGTAGCCCATATAATGTGAAGCATGACCCTGCTCATATGCGCCAAAATGAGAAGTAGACGTACCCTGTCCGTATGTATCGTATCCGGAAGGACCCTGCCCGTATGTACCGTATGCGGAAGGAGCAAATTCCATGTATGTTGTTTGCCAACTTGGATGCGGATGATCCGGCTCCCGAAAGTGCATCTCATCTGCAGCCTCCTGTTGGACTCCAACATTATCATCATTCATCACATCCGCCTCATCATTATGTGCAACAGGAGGTACCGCCGTCAGAAGAATGTCTGTGTGTGTTGGTACGTTCTTTTAATGTCAGCAGCAATAACAGCAACACACAAATTAGGTTGTGCTCTAATCAACTCCTTAATTTTATCAGCAATAAAATTACTGTCAAGATTTTGGTGATCAGAATTCTGCACATCTGCTTCGTTAAAACACTAATGGGGGCCACGATATTTTACCATCTTCCACATTCCTTCTGATGCTACAAATCGTGCCCTCAAATGCCATCTACAATGGTCTTTACCGTTTTTGCAGTTAACCATCCAAAGGATCGTATTGGACAATTCAACTTTATACTGGTGCTGCACCTCAATTGAGTATGCTTTCACTGCATGAGTCAACGCTTTTTTTTGTCTCTAAAACACATTCCCGTGCGAAACTCTTGTTTTGGATCCCAAGTAGACTCAGTATCCTGCATCCAAGCAGCTGTAGGAGCATTTTGTTCAATTGCGTTCCAACAAAGATTTGTGTATGAGGGAGGCACAATATGGGGTGGTAATGTCTCTGGAGCACTTGGACCGACTTGACAGTAATCTTGATTACCTGCCTCAGCATGGCGAGGACTTAAATCAACTCCGCCATCCTCCTCAGCGTCATCGGATGAACCTTCATCGAGAATGTTTACATGTGTACTTTCATAGGAATCTTCATCGTTATCTATGTAATCCTCGATTTGAGAAAACGGATTACACATGGGATCGATCGCTGAATTATTAGGTTGTGTTGTTCTCGCACTTGGACTGACACTGACATTTTCAATAGGCTCACTTGGACCGGCATGATCGTCGTCAGCCTGCGATGGATTTTCTAACATCTCCAAATTCAAATAAATATACACAGTGTCCATACAAAATTCGTTGAGACTTTCCATGTCATCTTCGCAATCTATTGGTACTAGCACATATGTAACAGATCCATCACGTGACGGCACCGGACATCTATGAAATATTTTTAACGAATACTGTGACGTATCAACATGAAATCTCCTACATAACTTTCTGACTAGATAGGTATATGTGCATTTCGAAGGTATTATTACAGCACTGATAGGCTGACGATCATAAGAAACACCATTCGGACCTTCCACTATATTGCCATTCATGTAACAAATAAGTTGGCGCTGCGACATCTATCAACATCCAACATAATCGGTTATAAACAAATAGTCGTACATGATAGCGTTATTATATATATTTCGTATTACACTACGATTAGACAGATAATATTTTAAAACATACCTATGAAATATATAATGTATTGCGTACATTACACATATATGACAGAATACATATATTACATTTAATTTATATTTATCGTGCTACACTAATGTACAATAACACTTATTTTCCATATAAATTTATATTATAATTATTCAACATGTATACGTTATAAATACCGTATATATACAAATATATACAAAAAAATCATAAAATCTCACAAACAATACTAGTACTATGCGAAAATGTATATCTACAATCGTAATTTTAATTACAAGTACATACAACTCTAGATTTACAATTTAATACAAAACGTATAACTTAGAAATACATACCGTATTTTTGGTAGATCTTGGTCGAAATTAGTAGATCTATGTAATTCTCACTTAGATCTATGAAATTTTAGTAAGATTTTGTGATTTGGGATGAGATATTTCGAGAATGAGGGAGGGGGACGAAGTAAAGGAAGAAAATAGGGGAAGAACAAATGACCTGGGCTGCGGGGGCTGGGCTCGGGTTAAAGAAAATTGGAACGCCACTTGCAGTGGCGTTCCAATCGCCAGTCTAACTGGCGTTTACTACTAACGCCAGTTTAAATGGCGTTAATACTTATCGCCTGTTTAACTGGCGACAGATATTACCGCCAGTTAAACAGGCGGCAATATCTCCCCCACCCCACCAACACGCCAGGTGGCACTGACGTGGAATGCTTGGCGGCAGCAGCGTTTTTTTTTTTTTTGTAAATTTTTATATTTAAATTTATTTTCGTAATTTCAATTAAAAATAATTAAAAAAAAAATAAAATTCAGGTCTTTTCCCGACAACAACATTTATCAATGAAAGCCGGTGCTCCTCTTCCCCCACTGTCTGTTAGAGCGTTGCTCCTCCAAAACCTCTCTCTCTCTCTCTCTCTCTTCTCCCCTAAAGCTCCAAAGAATCTCTCTGTTTTTATTTATTTCTCTGTTAAAGCTCTCTAAAACTAGTGTAGAGCTCAAGAACAAGATGATGTTCACAGAAGCATTGGACGGAAGCGCTGTCGAATGCATCAAGCCGGTGATACCATCAACTTCGTTGATTCTATATCCGAAAGAAATTGCTGCTAATTGTACATTTTGAGTAATTCTTTTAAAAAAAAAAAAAAATCAAACTCTGTAGTATCTTCCACAGATTCTTGAATATCATGGATCGCATAAACTTACAATGAATCTTTATGGTTGTTCAAGAGACGCAGCATCCTTTAATCGAGAAGTAATTGTTAGATTCTCATCCTGTCGCACCGTTGTTATACAATAGCAGGAGTATTTTATCTCCAAAACTTTTGCCGCCTGTGAAATTTCACTCTGGATTGCTACGTCCTCACCACACCATCTATCCAGCTTCTGATGATGATGATGAAAGTGTCGCCTCAGCCCCCGATGACATCTACCCTGGTTATTATGACACATTTGGAGATGATGAAACACCATCCAGTGACTCCTCTTATTGTTTTGATAGATCAAGGAGGAAATGCAGAATGGATGAGGCTAATACTAGAGGAACATCTGGTTGCAATGAAACAATCAGCATCATAGGTAATGCTCCGAGAAGCACTCTTTTTCGGGGTTTGTCAAAAGAAAACCTCAGAGTTAGTGTGGCCGACAACGTTGCTTGTACAACTGATGGTCCTCGTACTCAAAGAAACTCTATCTCAAGTGCAACTGCAAAGGAACATAAAGGATTTCTCACTACACATGTATGAGATATGTTCTCTGTGATCATTTTCTTGATTTATTAATTAGTAGAACAAACATATTTGTTGGATCAATTAATTTCTTTCGTGACACTAGCAGTCTTAATTTACAAGTTAATTTCAGACAATTAATCTAATTTGATAGCAGGATTATCTTTTCAATGAGCATATGACCGCTAGGGATTAAGTCCTTGGGACACATAGTGCGCCTCCAATGGTAGGAAGTGTAACAGAAGTAGGGCTTCTGTTTGAGATTGGCCAACGACCAGAAGCCTGTTCGAGATAAGAACCTTATCAATATCTTCCTACATGATCAGGTACTTTTACTAATTTTTTGAGAGATCCATAGCTCTAACTCTCTTTCTATAAGAAGTAGGACTTCAATGATTTCTCAATTTGTAATATTACCTTCGGCTAGTTGTTTCTTGTCATGTGGGTATCTTCACAGTGCTCAGACAACTTGGCAAACTTTTGTAGCATATGATGTATGCTTTCTGTTGTTTGAATGCATGGTTCAGAAACTATATGGAGGCCTTTGGGTACACAAAATTGTTTAAAAGATCTACAAAATGCATATACATATAGCTTTATGTACCGTCTAAAGAGCATGTACTTTTCTTTTTTGCAGATTACAAAAAGTTCTAACTTCAACCTCAACATCATATCCAAGGAGAAGGAAAGCAGGATGACGGGCCAGATGAACCCCGTGATTGCTAGCAAATGAAAGTCATTAGCCAAATTGAAGTGGAAGATAATCCTATATTCGTGATAACTATAAGTAACTTCACTTTGTTTCCTACATGATGAGTTGAAAAATACATTTTCTGGTTCAATCTTTTACACATGCTCACTTTCTTCTTGATGATTTGTTTTCTTTTACGTATCCTTCAAGCAGCATTTGTTTCTTACTGATTTATTCATTTTATCCCTAAATAGTAATTCATTTGTTGTGGTTCAAGAATCAATTGTAAGAATCTTATACAACCAGTTTCGTAGAGAAGCAAGACAACCATAAAGTTCAGGAGACAAGAAAATGCCACTTATTCTGCGCTTTAATACAAGTCCATTTCTATTCTTAACAAGCCCTATGATAGCTGAAGTTCAAATTTTATGACCTATTAACTAATGCATTTCCATATGCGTTTTGGTTCCTGTACAACAATTCCAAATGTTTCATTTAGATTCAAAGCAAAGTGGTACTAGGGCTGGCCCTCTTAACAAACATCATATGTACTTTGAAGTTCCTACTGAACTATTACATATGTCTTTTTTTGGGAGATTATTGAATTTGATTAATCTTTAAGTGAAGATGATTCTGGTTAAAGCTTCGTGTTATCTATTCTCAAAGATCTATTTATATTCAAATCTGTTTCTGCAGTGCTAAAAAGTCACATTAATGAATTGAGAGCAACCTCACGTCCTGCTGGCCCTGAAGGTGTGATCAAACCTCCAAAGTTCCATTAGTAAAATAAGTAATCACTGTTTCTAGAGTAAACTCATTATTTCTGCAGAATCACTTTCATGCTTGTTACAAAAGAAAAGTTCAAATGTGGATGCAGGATCATATGTTTGCTAGAAACCTTGATCTTCGGACTCTCATGTGTTGTGAATACTTCGGTTATGGTTATGGGATACAGCTTCTAACAATAAGCACTCAACAATTATTTGTGTTGTTATACTCATATGTTAAAAAAGAAGCTTGTAATATTTACATTAATTTCAGCCACCAGGAAACGAAAATTTATATTCTCCTTCCATCCTGGTTACTGGACATTGCTTCATTTAAGTTAAAAAAAAAAAAACTCAAAGAGCATATGCTTCTGCTGTTATATTCTTATACATTGAAAGAAGCCTCTAGCTGCTAGTATTACTTTCAGCTTCCCAAAGAGCCAATATGATGTTTTTCTGATAGCAATCCAGGATATAAACAAGACTTCACAAGGTCAAGCAGAAATTCAAATCGCAACACTTGCTGATTTTCATGTATGCAACTTCCTCTATCACAAATATGATACCTTTGATAGGGGATCCTTTATGAAGATTGCTTTCTAATCTTGCTCCACTGATGAATTTTAGGAACATCAAAGTGAAGTAGCTAGATGGTGGCCAGTATACTACAAGAATGGTTTCTGTATTTGTAAAATTACCTTCTGCTACTTGTTTCTTTCCATGCCATTCTCTTCATAGTGCTCTTACCACTTCGCAAACTTTTGCAGCATATGATGCATGCTTTCGTTGTCGGAATGCGTGGTTTAGAAACTTTATGGAGGTACCTGAATTCCTTCAAGATGAATGCCTTGTTCTCCGGGATGCCTTTGGGTACACAAAATTGTTTGAAAGATCTACAATATGCATATACTTATAGTTTTATGTACTGTCTAAAGACCATGTACTTTACTTTTTTGCAGATTACAAAAAGTTCTAACTCCAACCTCAACGTCACATGCAAGAAGAAGGAAAGCAGGCCGACAGGACAGATGGACCTCGTGAACGCTAGCAAACGAAAGTCATTAGGCAAATGGAAGTGGAAGGTAATCCAATATTCGCGATAACTATAAGTAATTTCACTTTGGTTCTTACATGATGAGGTGAAAAATACATTTCTGGTTCAATCTTTTGCACATGCTCAACTCCTTGATGATTTGTTTTCTTTTACATAAATTACTTACATCTAGTCCTTCAAGCAGTATATGTTTCTTACTGATTTATTCATTTTATCCATAAATATTAATGCTTTTGTTGTGATTCAAGAATCAATTGTAAGAATCTTATACAACCGGATCTGTAGAGAACCGTGACAACCATAAGTTCAGGAGACAAGATTTTGTCACTTATTCTGCCCTTTAACTAGTTCATTTCTATTCTAAACAAGTCCTATGATGCTGAAGTTTAGACCTTATGATCTATTAAAAGGTTGTAGATGAAGTTCAGATCTTATGACCTATTAACTAATACATTTCCATATGCGTTTTGGTCCCTGTATAGCAATTCCAAATGTTACATTCAGATTCAAAGAAAAGTGGTACTAGGGCTGGCCCTCTTAACAAACATCATAAGTACTTTGAAGTTCCAACTGAACTATTACATATGTCTTTTTTTTTTTGGGATATTATTGAACTTGATTAATCTTTTTGTGGAAAGGATCTTGGTTAAAGATTCGTGCTATCTATTCTCAAAGATCTATGTATACTCAAGTCATGTTTCTGCAGTGCTGAAAAATCACGTTAATAAATTAAAAGCAACCTCACGTCCTGCTGGCCCTGAAGGTGTGATCAAACCTTCGAAGTTCCGTTAGTAAAATAAGTAGTCACAGTTTCTAGAGTAAACGCATATTTTTGCAGAATCTCTTTCATGCTTGTTACAATGGAAAAGCTCAAATGAGGATGCAGGATCATATGTTTGCTTGAAACCTTGATTTTCAGACTCTCATGTGTTGTGAGTACTTTGGTTATGGTTATCGGATACTGCTTCTTACAATAAGAACTCAACAATTATGTTCGAAGCTTGTAATTTTTACATTAATTTCAACAACCAAGAAATGGAATTTTATATTCTCCTTCCATCCTGGTTACTGGACATTGCTTCATTTATATTAAAAAAGAATACTCAACGAACGAATGCTTCTGCTGCTATATTTTTTATGCATTAAAAGAAGCCTCAAGCAGCGAGTATTACTTTCAGCTTCCCAGAGAGTCAATATGATGTTTTTCTGATAGCAATCTAGGATATAAACAAGATTTCACAAGGTCAAGCAGAAATTCAAATCCAACACTTGCTGATTTTCATGTATGCAACTTTCTCCATTACAAATAGTATATCTGTGAGAGGGGATCCCTTATGAAGATTGCTTTCTTAGCTTTCTGCACTGATGAATTTTAGGAACATCAAAGTGAAGTAGCTAGATGGTGGCCAATAAACTTCAAGAATGATTTCTCTATTTATAACATTACCTTCTGTTACTTGTTTCTTATCATGTGGTTGTCTTCACAGAGCTCAAACTGCTTGGCAAACTTTTGTAGCATATGATGCATGCTTTCTGTTGTGTCAAAATGCGTGGTCGAGAAACTGTATGGTGGAACCTGAATTCCTTTGAGATGAATGCCTTGTCCTCCGGGATGCCTTTGGGTACACAAAATTGTTTGAAAGATCTACAATATGCATATATGTAGAGTTTTATGTACCGTCTAAAGAGCATGTACTTTACTTTTTTGCATATTACAAAATGTTCTAACTTCAACCTCAATGTCACAAGCAAGGAGAAAGAAAGCAGGCCGACAGAACAGATGGACCCGTGAACGCTAGCAAATGAAAGACATTAGGAAAATTGAAGTGGAAGGTAATCCAATATTCTCAATATCTATAAGTAATTTCACTTTGTTTCTTACATGATGAGTTGAAAAAGACATTTTCTGGTTCAATAGTTTACACATGCTCAAATTCTTCTTGATGATTTGTTTTCTTTTATATAAAACATACGTCTAGCCCTTCGAGCAGTGTCTGTTTCTTATTGAATTATTCATTTTATCCCTAGGTATTAATGCTTTTGTTGTGGTTCAAGAATCTATTGTAAGAATCTTATACAACCAGTTTTGTAGAAAAGCAAGACAACCATAAGTTCAGGAGACAAGAAAATGTCACTTATCTGCTCTTTAACTAGTTCATTTATATTCTTAACAAGCCCTGTGATAGCTAAGTTTAGACCTTATGACCTATTAAAAGGTTGTAGCTGAAGTTCAGATCTTATGACCTATTTAACTAATGCATTTCGATATGCGTTTTGGTTCCGGTACAGCAATTCCAAATGTTTCATTTAGATTCAAAGCAAAGTAGTACTCGGGCTGGCCCTCTTAACAAACATCATAAGTATTTTGAAGTTCCTACTGAACTATTGCATATGTCTTTTTTTTTGGGGAATATTATTGAACTGATTAATCTTTTAGTAAAAGATCCGGTTAACGTTTCGTGCTATCTATTCTGAATGATATATGTATATTCAAGTCACGTTTCTGCAGTGCTAGAAAGTCACATTAATAAATTAAAAGCAACCTCACATCAACAAACCTCCAAAGTTTCATTAGTAAAATAAGTAATCACTGTTTCTAGAGTAAACCCATTATTTCTGCAGAATCGCTTTCATGCTTGATACAAAAGAAAAGCTCAAAGGAGGATGCAGGATCATATGTTTGCTTGAAACCTTGATCTTCAGACTCTCATGTGTTGTGAGTACTTCAGTTATGGTTATTGGATACTGCTTCTTACAATAATAACTCAACAATTATTTGTGCTGCTGTACTCTTATGTTAAGCTTGTAATTTTTACATTAACTTTAGCAGCTAGGAAACCTGATTTTATATCCTCCTTCTATCCAGGTTATTGGACATTGCTTCATTTAAATTAACAAAAAAAAAAAAAAAAAAAAAAAAAAAAAAAACTCAATGAATGTACGCTTCTACTGTCATATTCTTATGCATCGAAAGAAGCCTCTAGCTGTTAGTATTACTTTCAAGTTCCCAGAGAGCCAATATGATGTTTTTCTGATAGCAATCTAAGATATGAACAAGACTTCACATGGTCAAGCAGAAATTCAAATCGGAACACTTGCTGATTTCATGTATGCCACATTCTCTATCACAAATAGTATATCTCTGATAGGGGATCCCTTATGAAGATTGCTTTCTTAACTTTCTGCACTGATGAATTTTAGGAACATCAAAGTGAAGTAGCTAGATGGTAGCCAATATACTTCAAAAATGATTTCTCTGTTTGTAACATTACCTTCTGTTACTTGTTTCTTACATGTGGTTTTTCTTCACAGTGCTCAGGCTGCTTGGCAAAACTTTTGTAGCTTATGATGCATGCTTTCGGTTGTGTCGGAATGCGTGGTCCAGAAACCGAATGGAGGCACCTAAATTCCATCGTGATGAATGCATGGTCCTCTGTGATGCCTTTGGGTATGCAAAAATATTTGAAAGATCTGCAAGGAGAAGGAAAGCAGGCCGATAGGTGAGATGGACCCAATGAACACAAGCAAAAGAAAGTCATTAGGCAAATTGAAGTGGAAGGTAGTCCAATATACACAATAACTATAAGTAATTTCACTTTGTTTCTTACATGATGAGTTGGAAAATACAGTTTCTGGTACAACCTTTTGCAAATGCTCAACTTCTTGATGATTTGTATTCTTTACATACATTGCTTACATCTAGTCCTTTCAAGCAGTATTTCTTCATTACTGATTTATTCATTTTACGCCTAAAATTAAATGCTTTTGTTGTGGTTCAAGAATCAATTGTAAGTTCAGGAGACAAGAAAATGTCACTTATTCTTCCCTTTCATTAGGGCATTTCTATTCTTAGCAAGCCCTATGATAGCTGGCGTTCAGATCTTACGACCTATTAAAAGGTCGTAGCTGAAGTTCATATCTTATGACCTATTAATTAATGCATTTCCATATGCGTTTTGGTTCCTATACAGCAATTCAAAATGTCTCATTTAGATAAACATCAAAGCAATGTGGTACTGGCCCTCATAACAAGCATCATAACTACTTTGAAGTCCTACTGAACTATTACATATGTCTTATTTTGGAATATTAATTTGATTAATCTTTCAGTGGAAAAGATACCGGATTCTCGCAATAAGAGGAAAGCTTCCTGCTACTATTCTCAAAGATCTATGTATTTTCAAGTCGGGGCCGAACATGTTCGTCGTGTTTCTGCAGTGCTGAAAAGTCACATTAATACATTAAAGCAACATCACTTCCTGTTGTTCCTGCAAGTGAGATCAAAAGTTTCATTAGCAAAATAAGTAATCACTGTTTGTAGAGCTAATCCCGTTAATTATGCAGAATCTCTTTCATGGTTCTTACAATTGAAAAGATCAAATGAGGATGTAGGATCATCGTTTGCTTGAAACCTGGATCTTCGAACTCTCATGTGTTGTGAGTTCTTCTATCATGTTTATTGGATACTGCTTCTTACAATAGAACTCAACGTTTTATTTATGCTACTGTATTCTTATGTTCTAAAAGAAGGTTGCAATTTTCCAATTACTTTCAGCCACCAAGAGACCCAAATTTATATTCTAAAAGAAGGTTGTAAGTCTTGGTTGTTGGATTTTGCTTCACTTTGATAAAACATGAAATATGCACAAATGCATGTTTCTGGTGCCATATTCTTATGCATTTAAAGAAGCCTGTAACTGTTACTGTTACTTTCAGCGTTCCAGAGACCCAATATGATGTTTTTTTTTTTTACAAAAATCCAGGATATTAACAATATTTCATGAGGTCGATCAGAAATTCGACTCTCTACACTGGCTTATTTTCATGCATGCAACTTTCTCTATTACAAATTTCATCTTTGTTAGGTTAACTTTCTCTGATTGTTTTCTATGCTTTCTGAGCTGAGAATTTTAGGAACAGCAAAGTGAAGTAGCTTGATGGTGGCCCACATACTTCAACAATGAGTAAAGATCCAACTTTGTAATACTATATCTTATCCTTCTGGCATGACGAGATCCACACAAATATATGTTACTTCATTTTGTTTTTTAGTTTGGAACAAAAAAGATCAATTTGCTTGTTACTTAATTTTGTTTTTTAGTTTAGAACAAAAAAATCAATTTGCTTGTTGCAAACACTGAGATTTTGCTATCTTGATGTGCCTTTCAAAATTAATTTGTTTTGACAGGCCTTCTCTTTCCAATTCATGGCCGTCTTATTTCTTCATCACTATGCAAGGCACTATTCATGTAGAAACCATTGTTTATGACTTAGTACTTGAGGCAGCATTGTCTGTTCAAACTTTCAATTCAAAAACTTGCATATATATATATATATATATATATATATATATAATATATGGAGGTGGTTGTTAGATGAGTTTGCTGATTAGTATGGCATATCTGACCCTTATAGAAAATTGGAGTACATCTTAAACTTAACAACTGCATTGTGCGTTCCGGTATCTTTGCTGTATCATGAATGTTGCCACATCAACAAAAGACTGCTTAGATCTTATATACGATATTTTTTTGCCAATTATAAAAGCAAGTGCTGAGAGAAGTCTCTCAAGGGAAGAAGCAAGTGCTATGCTTTCATTGGAAAGAAGCACTTTCATGTACACCATGCCTTGCAAAATGTCACTCTGATAATCAACATCTTTAAGATTGTTATGCATCTTCAACATCTTTACTTCTACATTGACGTTACACTATTCTTCAAAGATCTTGATTTTGTACCACCCTTTTTGTCTTTCATCCATGCAGAGAAGCATACTTCTGGAATGCGAGGATCAAAGTGAAGAGTCTATTAGCAATTAACTTTGCGAATTATAAGTCGCTTGATGAGCTCCGTCCCACAGGATTATCAAAGTTTCGTTACTCAATAGTGGATTATGCTGCACCAGCTTTATTGCCAGTAGTACACTTTCTACTCTAGTACCTGATATTCTTTCTTGATGCTCAAATTTCGTTAAGGAAATAGCTTAGGTAAGGTAATTCCTTCTCTTCAACAAAAGAATGTCCTACAAGAGAATGATCTTCATGAATTAGAAATTCTGTAGGTTTTGCAGCTCAATCTCTAGAATATTCAGCAACAACTATTACTTTCTAATTCTGAATAGAATTACTGTCATCTAACATTATCTTGTTTGATAAATTGGAATTTGTTTATCATGACTAAGGACATGAGCTTTTAATAGGGAACTCTGTTGAAGGAATTGTACTTTTTGCAGATGGCTGTTGGAGTTGAACCAAAACTAACTTGCCTATCTTTTTTGTAGACTGCTGCAGCAAAGAGATGCAGGTGGCATATGATGGAGACAGATGAGTTCATATCGAGCAACCTCGCTGGATTTCTAACTGATCCCATGACTATCTCAACGGCATATCTCGAAATGAAGGAACTTTGCATCAATATAAGCAGAGAAATTCAAACAGATAACGAATTCACAATCAACATTACTTCCCAAGTGTTAAGGGCATGGTTCTATATAGCTATTTCATTCTTTATCTATTAAGCTTTATTACTTTCTGTTTGTTTTTTCATTTTAACTTTTCTACTTCCTTTCATCCTTTAGTTCAATCGATTTGCCTAGCATAACGGCTTCGTCTTTATAGCACTTAGCTAAGCAAAAGGGTTCAGTACCTTTTGAGCAACATGCTTCCGCTAAAACCATCAGCACATGCGTCCTCACTTTTGATGGCAACTGCTGATTTTGAAAGGAAGCTAAGTTCCTGGCACATCAGGTAAAGAAAACTTTCCAATTTTTTTTTTTTATTGTAGTCTGGCAAGCGAAGCTGTACATATAGTTGTTGGACTTGTTCCACCATTATGTAATGGTCTGGATTCAAGATATGCTGCTTCCCTGATCTTTGCAAAGTGGAAAAGGTTCTCTTATTTCTTAACCAGTAGTAAAAGTCTGTGCACATTCCAAATTCAAACATGTCAACTACTGGGAGACTGTGAGTTTCAAACCCAAAAGATCTAGAAATCGAACTTAATATCGTACTTTCTACAGATGCAATGCTCTGGAATAATAACAAACTATTCAGCGTCTCCCTTTGCAGAAAGCTTGTTTGATGAAACCAGACATATGCTAAAAGAGTACAAGACGGTCGTGAAAAGTTGGCCACAAAATTTGTTGAATTTATAAAGTGCAAGTAAATCGGTAGCCTCTTCCAAAAAAACGATATTTGTTTGTTATTTGCAAACCTTTTCCAGGTTGCTTATGTCAAGCGAGCAATCCTCAAAGCATTAGAGGAGCAGCATAACGATGTTCTCATGCCTTTACGAGAATGAATTCCGAAGATTCATGAGAAACATGTGCTGAAGTTGACGAGATGTCAGTCTTCCTCAACATATATAGTACCCAGTCAAGTAAGCTTTCATTAGACATGAATATCTTATCAAAAACTCGATACAACTTTGACAGTTTGAATAACTCCTGTACTTGTCTGTTAGAGTTTGGTATTTTTTCTGAATATGGTGAAAAGTTTTCTCGATGTGTTGCACGGTAGAGTTGAGGAGATTCTAAAATCATAGGCATCATACATGACAAACGCCGGAGACAAGAACCTGACATCTAGGGTGCAGATGAATGGTATCGCAATCATGTTATATAAGAAGTACAAAAGATACATGGAGGAAATCCTAGAGCAGCTGATAGTAAACGTAGTATTTCTGAAACCAATTATACTTTATGTAAAAGAATTTAACATCCAATCATTCGCTAACATTCTACATAGGTATGACAATTATACTCTATCCAATAATTCGCTAATATTTAGCACGTAAAAGAATTTACATCCAATCATTTGCTAAAGGAATTTAACCAATAATACTCTATCTAAAAACTATTGAATGGTTTCAGGTCCAATCGAACAGGAGCATGGAGCTTAATATATACTGGAAGAAACTAAAGAAGCTGAAGATGAAGTTGAGATTCGTGAAAGAGTAAATTAACAATTAACTTTGAGAATTATAGGTCGCTCGATAAGCTCCCTGCCACAGGATTAGCATAGTTTCTTTACTCAATAGTGGATTATGTTGCACCAGCTTTGCCAGTAGTACACTTTCTACTCTAGTACCTGATATTCTTTCTCGATGCTCAAATTTCGTTAAGGAATATCTTAAGGTAAGGTAATTCCTTCTCGTCAACAATAGAACGTCCTACAACAGAATGATTTTCATGAATAAGAAATTCTGTATCTATTAAGCTTTATTACTTTCTGTTTGTTTTTTCGATTTAACTTTTCTACTTCCTTTCTTCCTCTATTCAATAGATTTGCCTACCATAACGGCTTTGCTTTATGGCACTGAGCTAAGCAAAAGGCTCAGTACCTTTTAAGCAACATGCCTCCACCAAAACCATCAGCACATGTGTCCGCACTTTTGATGGCAACTGCTGATTTTGAAAGGAAGCTAAGTTCCTGGCACATCAGGTAAAGAAAACTTTCCAATTGTTTTAGTCGTAGTCTGGCAAGTGAAGCTATACATATAGTTGTTGGCTGATTGTTCGTCATTCCCGTGCCTTCTTTAAGTGACCATCTTTTTGTATGAGCTCTTATTAGCAGAAGATTAAAAATTACACTTCTATTCTTGTCAGCAGCCCAGTGCATGGAAGTTTACATTCGAGGGACTTGTTCCACCATTACATAATGGTCTGGATACAAGATATGCTGCTTCCTTGATCTTTGCAAAGTGGAAAAGGTTCTCCTATTTCTTAACCAGTAAAGTCTGTGCACATTCCAAATTCATATATGTCAACTATTGGATGGCTGTGAGTTTCAAACCCAAATGACCTAGCAATCGAACTTACTAGCCTATTTTCTACAGACGCAATGCTCTGGAATAACAAAAAACTAGTCAGCGTCTCCTTTGCTGAAAGTTTGTTTAATGAAACCAGATATATGCTAAAATACGAGGCGGTTGTGAAAAATTGGCCAAAAAATTTGTTAAATTGTTAAAGTCTAAGTAAATCTGTAGCCTCTTCCAACAGAAACGATATTTTTTTTGTTATTAGCAAACCTTTTCCAGGTTGCTTATGTCAAGCGAACAACCCTCAAAAGTATTAGAGAAGCAGCATAATGATGTTCTAATGCCTTTAAGAGGTTGAATACGGATGATTCATGAGAAAGATGTGCAGAAGTTGACGAGATGTCAGTCTACCTCAGCATATATCGTTTCCGGTCAAGTAAGCTTTCATTAGACATGAATATCTTATCAAAAACTCATTTGACAGTTTGAATAACTCCTGTACTTGTCCGTTAGAGTTTGGTTTTCTTTTCCTTTTTTTTTTTTTTTTTTTTTTTCTGAATATGGTGATTAGGTTTCTCGATGTGTTGCTGAGGAGATTCTAAAATCATGAGCATCATACATGACAAATGCCGGAGACAAGAACCTGACATCTAGGGAGCTGAACAGCATCACAGTCATGTTATGAAAGAAAAAAGATACATGGAGGCAATCCTAGAGTAGCTGATAGCAAATGTAGTATTTCTGAAACCAGTTATACTCTATGTAAAAGAATTTAACATCCAATGATTCACTAACATTCTAAATGGGTATGACAATATCTATCTAAAAACTATTGAATGGTTTCAGGTCCAATCAACATGAGAATGAAGCTTAATAGGATACTGGAAGAAACTAAAGAAGCTGAAGCTGAAGCTGAGATTCGTGAGATGATGCAATCACTTTCCTTGCAAATGACAGACTCCACATGCAATTTGCATCATGTTTTCTCTGACAGGATTTTCGTAGCATTTCGCGGTGGTTTCTAGGACAGAATGGGATAGGTAAAAGTAGAAACTACTACTTCTAAGTATGCAGTTTTGCAGAGAGCTGGAGCAAAATAGTTACGTCAAAGTTTTGCCATGATATTGTGCCTGTGCTTAGTAGAAGAAGCTTGTGCAAAATAATTACATGAAACATGTGTATCACAAAAGCTGGAGGACTTACTAGATGACTTAAGAAGTGGGAGTGAATCGTTTCAGTAGGCAACAGATCATAACCTTCTTTTCATTCTGAAGAACCATTTAGCAAGGATAGCTTTGTTAAATTGATGAAAGTGGATCAAGATATTCCCAAAACTGACTTGGCTGAGTTTTAATTCCCAAAATGTTTCCAGTAAGTAAGATTCTGGCAGTTAAATGTAAGCTAAGTTGGTAATGCTTCGTTGCATGTCACTAATTGATTATCACACATTTCACGTATTTAGAATGGAATCCATCTAATCGCTAGGGCTTGCAACCTAGCATTAACTGCAAGCTACTTTTTTGAAAATTCCATTCAAGAACAAAATTGTCTGGCCAAGAAGTGTCTGGCCATTGCAGGTTGATGACATACTCATTTTGCTCTTTTCTGCAAAGCAATATCTTCAGGCATTCCTTTAGAGCTCATAGTAATACATTTTTTGTTTCCCTCAAGAAAGGTAGTGCTAGAGAATGTTGACGATTGAGCTATTTTATTAATGACGTTGTTCGTGTTCTGCAGAAAGTAATAAATCTCTCTTTTTTATCTAGTTGGCTTGGTATACATGATAATCTCTATGTTGCAAGATAACCTCTTTTTGGTCTTCTACACAAGTATATCATGCTTGCTGTTAAAAGTTCCCAAACGAATGTCTAGGAAAAGTGTCTCTGACATCATGGGTTTAGTCAAAGCCACTCAAAGATAATACGGATGAGGGGGTGTTCTTTTGTCTTTGACTAATTATCTCATATCTCTACATATAAGATTGCCTATACTATCATGTGGTTCTGAACTGCATGGTTTCTTTGAAGGTCTACCATTGTGTGGCTGGTATATTGTATGCTTCATTAGATTTTTTACTGACATTCTTATGTAATTAATTAAAGTAGATATGGGTTAAATTCGATTATCAATTTAAACTAAAGAAAAGAATATGATCATTTCAGTTTATAAATATAAAGAGTTATTCTTTACATATTATCCCACTCTTTAATGCTTTTATATTTCCTAATCTTTATGATTCTTACATCATCTCTGTCTTTCACCTTGCTGAGTGGCGGTCCTTATGTTTAGTCTATATCTTTGCTGAGGCTTTTTTCTCTAAATGTTATCTCTAGGTTTCTCAATAAATAAATAAACGTTGTTGCTAGATATCATGACATTGACATAATCCTTGATTCGCACTTCTTGATGCCAAGATTGTTGTTGGCCTTTACGTAAGGCAATGCTTATTGAGTTGCACCGCCTACGATGTGTTGTTTTGCTATATTTGTGCCCGAAACAATTATGCAAATTTTGTTCGAAATCACTTTCTAGAGAACGATAATACACTGCCAGACTGTTTCAAGATGCAATGGTGCTGAAGAAATCTTTCATGCTTTTAGTTGTATGAAACTATGAATGCATGGTCCAAAACTGCAAGGAGGCACCTCAATTCCGTTGAGATGAATGCCTGGTCCTCCGGGATTCCTTTTCGGATGCAAATTGGTTGAAAGATCTGCAATATGCATATATGTATAGTTTCATGTACCATGTAAAAACCATGTACTTTACTTTTTTGCAGAATACAAAAGTTTGTACTTCAAACCTCAAGGAGACATCTAAGGAGAAAGAAAGCAGGCCGGTTGGATAGATAGACCTTGTGAACGCAAGCAAGGGAGAGTCATTAGGAAAATTGTAGTGGAAGGTAATCGAATATTAACGATATCTATAAGTAATTTCACTTTCTTTCTCACATGATGAGCTGAAAAGTACATTTTCTGGTGCAACCTTTTACACATGCTCAACTCCTTCTTGATGGTTTATTTTCTTTTACATACATTACTTATGTCTAGCCCTTCAAGCAGTATTTGTTACTTACTTATTTATTCAATTTATCTCTAAATATTAGTGCTTTTGTTGTGGTTCATGAATCAATTGTAAGAATCTTATACAACCAGTTTCGCAGAGATGAAGAGCAACCATAAGTTCAGGAGACAAGAAAATGTCACTAATTATTCCCTTTAATTAATGCATTTCTATTCTTAACAAGCTCTATTATATCTAATGTTTAGATCTTATGACCTATTAAAAGGTTGTAGCTAAAGTTCAGATCTTATGACCTATTAACTAATGCATTTCCATTTGCGTTTTGGTTCCTGTACAGCAATTCCAAATGACTAATTATTATGTCTAGTGTTAATCCCATTAGTTGAGCAGAATCCTTTTCATGCTTGTTACAACTAAAAAGCTCAAATGAGGATGCAAGATGATCTGTTTGCTTGAAACCTGGATCTTCATAATCTCATGTGTGGTGAGTTCTTCGGTCATGGTTATTTGATACTGTTTCTTACTATAACGACTCAACAATTATTTGTGCTGCTGTATTCTTACGTTCAAAAAGAAGCATGTAAGTTTTGATTAATTACAGTTCCAGGAAACCGAATTTAATATTCTCTATCCATCCTGGTTATTGGACATTGCTTCATTTAAATAAAACAAATATACTCAACGTATGCTTCTGCTGCCATATTCTTATACACCGAAAGAAACCTCTAACTGCTCGTATTACTTTCGGCTTCCCAAAGATCTAATATGACGTTTTTCTAATAGAAATCCAGGATATGGACAAGATTTGACAAGGTCAAGCAGAAATTCAATTCTCAGCACTGGTTGATTTTCTTGTATGCAACTTTCTCTATGACAAATAGCATATCTCTGATAGGGGATCCCTTATAAATATTGTTTTCTTATCTTTATGTACAGATGAATTTTAGGAACAGCAAAGTGAAGTTTCTAGGTGGTGGCCCATATACTTCAAGAATTAATTCATTGGCAAGATCCAACTCTCATTACAATTTCCTGTGCTTTTGACATGATGAAATCTACACAAGTATATGTAACTTCATTTTGCTTAGTTCAAAATTATCAATAAGCTGGCTGTAAACGTCGAAAATTTACTATATTGATGTGCCTTTCGAAATCAATTTGTGTTAATATGCCTTCTTTTTTCTGATTCACGGCCATCTTATTTCTTCATCACTATGTAGGGTCTATTCCTTTAAAAACCCTTATTTATGACTGGTACTTGAGGCAGCATTGCGTGCTCAAACTTTCAATTCCAAAACATGCATACATATGGAATCTGGAGGTAGTTGTTAGATGAGTTTGCTGATTATTATGGTATATCTAATGCTTATACAAAATTGATGTACATTTAAACTTAGTGTCTGCATTGTGAATTCCATTTATCTAAAAGTTGACATGAATGATCGTCTTGCTTCTATTGGACTCCATGTATCTTTGCTGTATCCTGAACGTAGCCACACCTATTAAAGACTTCTTAGAGCTTATGTACGAACTTCTTTTGCCAATAATAAAAGCAAGGGCTGAGTGGTTGCTCTCACGGCAAGAGGTAAGTACTATGCTTTCATTGGAAAGAAGCACCTTCTTATTCACCATCGCTTGCGACTACAAAACGTAACTCTGGTAGTCAACTAGATACACTACAAAAAGTCATTCAGGTAAGCTCACTGAAGCATAAATGTCCAGCTGTATCCACTGTCATTGGGATCAAATTACAAGTTCTGATGTGCTCACTTTAATTGTGCAATATTTGCTAACTGGAGATTAAATAACTATTACTGCACTATTTCAGCAACTACATATAATCATTTTTTGGACCTATTTGTTAATTAGAAACTTCAACACCAAGAAATTTCAGCTGACGAGATCCATCTACTTGATAACATTATTTGTTTTTTAGACAACGACCAATTATGGTTTCCTAGTTGAGTTATGCATAATATTGTCGTTTATGCTTGTTTGTTTTCGTAGGGGTTATGGTGCTTGTTATATGTGCTATCTTAGTATGTTTGTTGGCTATAGATTGCTTCATGCAGTTCATGCTACATATGCTGCAAGTCTTTTTGCTAAAGTTACAACTAGCAAGTAGAATGCTTGGATAGGTATGCATGAAGTAATAGTGTATTATTTGGTAGCGTATAGCATTCAAGGTTCAGACCGTCAAGCTATCCATATAATGTACAATGTATGCAATGGCGCATACTATACGTGTGTCATCTGACTAATTTCCACTTTTTGAGATCGTCAGACAAAAGTTTCAACAGATAAAAAAAGTATTAGAACTTTCGTCTCCGTAACAAAGGGTATTTGTTGTGCTGTAAAAATTTAATTATTTTTCTTAAAGAATAGAATGTCTAAGAAAAGAATGATCATCATGAAATAGAAACTTTATAGGTTTTGCAGCTCAATCTCTAGAATTTTCAGCAATAACTATTACATTTCTAATTCTGAATATAGTTTCTGTCACTTAACTTTGTCTTGCTTAATAAGGGATTTGATTATCATAACTATGGACGGGAGCTTTTTGTAAGAAAGTCTGCTGAAGGGATTGTACATACTTTTGCGGGTGGCTGTTTGCATTGAATCAAAACTAACTTGCCTATCGTTGCAGATTGCTGCTGCAAAGAGGTGTAGGTGGCATATGATGGAAACAGATGAGTTCAAATCAAGTAACCATGCTATCTTGATGTGCCTTTTAAAATCAATTTGTTTTGACAGGCCTTATCTTTTCTAATTCATGGCCAACTTATTTCTTCATCACTATGCAGGGCCCTATTCCTCTAGAAACCCTTGTTTATGACTTGGTACTTGAGATAGCATTGCATGCTCAAACTTTCAATTCTAAACACTTGTGTATATGGAATCTGGAGGTGGTTGTTAGATAGGTTTGCTGACTATTATGTTATGTCTGATGCTTATACAAAATGAAGGTACATTTAAACTTAGTGACTGCATTGTGCGTTCCATTTATCTACAAGTCGACATGAATGATCATCTTGCTTATATTGGACTCTAGGTATCCTTGTTGTATGTGAATGTTGCCACACCACAAAAGACTGCTTAGAGCTTATATACGATCTTCTTTTGCCAATTATAACAGCAAAGGTTGAGAGGAGTGTCCAAGGCAAGAGGTAAGTACTTTGCTTTTATTGGCAAGAAGCTCCTTCATACTCACTATTGCGACTACAAAATATCACTTTGATAGTTAACTAAGTACACCACAATTTGAACTTTGTTCTGCATCTTCAACATTTTCTACATAGACATTGCACTGTTCTTCAAGGATCTTGGTGTTGTACTTTTTGTCTTTCGTCTATGCAGAGAAGCATTCTTCTAGAATGGGAGGATCAAGAGAATAGTTTATTAGCAATTATCTTTGAGAATTATAAGTCACCTGATGAGAATAATGCAGAGAAGGTTTCTTCTCTACATAAGAAAACATTATTCTGGAATGCTTTCCTACTTTCTGTTTGCTTTTTCATTTAACATTTTTACTTCCTTGCATCCTTCAGTTCAATAGATTTGCCAAGCATAACGGCTTTGTTTTTATAGCACTGAGCTAAGCAAAAAGCTCAGTACCTTTTAAGTATCATGCCCTCCATCAGCACATGTGTCCGCACTTTTGTAGTCTGGCAAGCAAAGCTATACATATAGTTGTTGGTTGATTGTTCGTCATTTCCATGCCTTTTAAGTAACCATCTTGTTGTATGAGCTCTTATTACTTGGAAGAGTAAATTAAGCTTTTGTTCTTGTCTGCAGTCCGGTGCATGGAGGTGTACATTCAAGGAACTTGTTCCACGATTACATAATGGTCTGGATTCAAGATATGCGGCTTCACCTTCTCAATCTTTGCAAATTGGAAAAGGTTCTCTTTTTTCTTACCAGTAAAGTTCTGCAGATTCCATATTCAGACACGTCAACTACTGGGCGACGTGAGTTTCAAACCCAAATGATCTTGAAATCGAATTTACTGGCCTACTTTCTACATGCACAATGCTCTGGATTCTGGAATAATAACAAACTATTTGGCATCTCCCTTTGCTGAAAACTTGTATAATGAAATCAGAGATTACCTAAAGGAGTACAAGGCAATCGTGAAAAAGATGGCCACAATATTTGTTGACTATAGAAAGTGTAACTAAATAGAGTAGCCTCTTACCACATAAACTATATTTGTTTGTTAAGAACAAACCTTTTCCAGATTGTTGCTGATGTCGAGCGAGCAATCATCAAAGCATTAGAAAAGCACATTAATGATGTTTTTATCCCTTTAAGAGACGGTATCCCAAAGATGCTTGAGAAACATGTGCAGACTTATCTTAAACTCTCTCTACCTTGAGTACAACAGGAGTCTTTAAACTCGTACTCAATTGGGTAGAATAATATTAAAGTCACACCAAGCGTATGTGTCGCGACCCGCGCCCCCGGGGCATGGCCGGGACGGGGAGGGGAGACATCGGGGACGATCCGCCGGGAACCCAAAAATATGCAGCGGAAACCAAAGGAGCTCCGGTGGGTCGAAGCATAGAATTTAGCTTTTAAAACGAGTTTAGGAATGCTTATGAATCATTTTAAAAACTTTTAAAGAAGCTTGAGCCGAGTCTTGGACTTTCGAGCCCGGGTGCCGTTCACGGAGGAGGTGAACTTCACCGCAAGGTCCAACAAAGCTTGCTATAGATTCTAATGTATCAATCTTCTCCATTGATACAAGAAAATCCATAGCAACCTAGGATCCGAAACATCAAAACATTTTTACGGGAAACTTGCAACACAAATTTGTAAATTCCGGCTCAACCTATATTTTTACAAACATTTGGGAAGTGCCACATACCTTAGATATGTCCACTAAACCCAAATAAACACCCAAAACTTAAATCAAAACTCATTTAAATCGATTTTGAAATTTTTATTCCAAAGGCTATTATCGGTCGAACGATAGTTCTTACGAACCAGCGGTAAAGCAAATTTAAATTATCGGTCGACCGCAGAACATATCGGTCGACCAAAAATATCAGAAACTGCAGAAACAGATTTGCAAGGGCTCACTTCTCACGGTCTCGAATTCCGTATTCCCACTGGACTGCGAGAGACCACCGTGCGCCCCCGTATATCTACTTTAGATACATGCGCACGTGCTCTCGCTCGCCCAAGATACTTACGAGACTACGAGTTGTGGCCTAAATTCAATTTAACCGAAAATACGGAAAACTAAGAACTCAAAGGGTCATTTTCACTAAAACCATTCAAACACCAAATTTCTTGGTTGAAATTGTTTATCGCCTCATAGATACATATGCTGGTAGCAAAAGAAACAAGTATGGAAATCAAATACACTTTGGTATGAAATCCGCATTTTCATATAAAACCATTGTTTATACAAATATAAACTTTTAAAGCCTAAACTCGAACATTCCTCGAGTTTACCCTTTAAAAGCATTCCAAAATACAAATACATAACTAGTGTAGGTTAATGCTTCCATTTACATTATGATATAAACTATACACATGTGGGGCTAACATATACACTAGGTGAAGCTACACCTTAGCCCATCCCAAAATGTATTCCTTCTATATGTATACCCAAAATTCTCATAGCTATCCGCCTACGCGAGCTTTTTCCCCTTCGCGCACGGATCTGAAAAGAAGGCAACAAGAGCAGTGAGTCAAAAAGACTCAGCGAGCGGCACATTGGCATCCTCCTTGGGAGCACCAATGCGACACCACAACACAAACAACAAAGCAATTCACACACACAGATACAAGTCATCAATTCACATACGCATCTAAGGTTCTTGCAATCGTGGCAAGGTACCACCCAACTAACCAATTATGCATAGCTTTATTAGTTAAGTCAGCGTGTATCACTAACTCCAAATCAAGGTCAGTCCTCTCATATTGTCGTTCTGGTAGAGCGGACCCACACTAGCGACTGTCTCCCAGGATCGAGGGAACCTATAACCCATCCTCGCAACCCGAGATAGTCCTCTCAATGCGAGCTCTATCCGCCACGCTACCAAGGTCCTGGTACGCGCCGCCGGGCATTCCACGGACATTTTGATAATGCTCCAACATATTGGTGTCTTCTAATGAGTTGTCTAACCTACTCCTGCACAAGATGTCTCCGTTCTCACTGCGGACATGTGACCTATTGCCTCCCTTACTACTTTGAGCATTAAAACCGTCAACTGCACCAGTATAAGAGACCACTTGATGATCTAGTTCCTCAACCCCTGGAGGAATAAACGTACAGCAATGTCTGAGGAGTGAGGAATTGCATCGTGAACTGCAGTCACAGCAGCGTCAGGTTCCTCAATTGCCCCTGCAAGATCCTGATTCTCCATAACGTCCCCTTGAACAGTATCCTTGATGCCCACCGCATCACTCTCTATTAAAGCTCCTGAGACATGATGATCCGATGTCTCCATTAGTGATCGAGACAGCTTTAAAACTGACCGCTCGCGATAATGAGGGTCCCTCTCGTTCCTCCACGGCTAGATTGGCCGCTGCCATAGGCTACACCAGAGTTGCTGCCAACTCAGGCTGAAGTGACGCAGAAGGGGCTTCTCAATTTTTAGCTTCTTGTTGGCGGTTTTTCTGGGCCTCAGCTAAAGGTTGTTGATCCGGTTGTGTGTCTGGCCGGAGCTTGGGCTTCCAAAAAAGGTCCTAGAATAGCATGCATTGTATCAATGACCCATCTTCGTGCAAAACTTGCAATATTGTGGCAAATTTTTCATACATAACTTTCTGGAAAGAACCTTTTTTTCTCGCCTCCTATTCATATGCGATGATTCAATTCTTTTGGCACATCAAGCTCAACCAAAACACGGTGTACTGAAGGTCGTGAAAGAGTTGCAGTGGCTTCATCCAACTTTAGTGGGTTCCCAAAGGCTAATGCTAATGAGTACAAAATATCAAAGTGTTGGATGGCCAGCCGAGGAAACGCAATCCAAACCAGGGGGATTGGAGATTTCGCCTGCGATAAGAAATCTGGTGGTGACCACTTCAGTATGCGCATGACGGACTTATCCAAGATCTACGCTCCCAAATTACGTGTGAAATCCAATCATCCAGTTTTCAGGTTGCTGGCGGCGAGCTTCCTGCTGAGTAGTTTTTTGAGTTCTCAGACACGTATAGAGTGCATTGAAAGTCTGTAATGAGGTTTATGTGAGTATATCAGAAATACGTTTTTTTTTTTTTTTGGCCGATCGGTGCACGTTTCGTTGACGCGGCGGCGAGTTCTTTGGGGGTTGTCGCAGCTTGTGGTTGTGATCTCTCTGATTCCAGCAAGATGGTGGTGGTTGTGGCTTGGCATCTCTCCCTCTCTTTCTCTCTCTCTCACGGTTCTCTCTCTCTCTCTCTCTCTCTCTCTCTCACTGTTCTCTCCCTCTCTCTCACCGCCTCCCTCTAGCCTCCTCTTTTTTGGGTGGGTTGGAGGGTCTATATAGATGTAGGGGGGGGGGGGGGAAGTGTTTGTGTGTGAATGCATTGATGAGGGAGAGGGGCATTTCGGCTAGAAGGAGAGGGGGAAGATGGTAAGGGCGGCTGGTCCGTTCATACCATCATTTCTTTTTTTCCCCTAAAACAAAACAACTAATATGTGTGTGTGTGTGTATATATATATATGTGTGTGTGTGTGTGTGTAAACATGTATATATGTATGTGTGTGTCGATAGACGGTATTATCATCGGTGATAGCTCGAATATATTCTGTTCGTGATTTTATCAGACTTAACCGGACCAAATGGGCTCTAATTGGACTAATCGGGTTTAATCGAGCCTAATAGGACATGATTGGGCCAATCGAATATGGTCAAATTTAATTATACCACGTGGGCCCTAATTGGTGCATTTCAATACTATAGACTGACAGTCCGAACAAAATGGAGAATCGTCACAAGGCCCCTTAAGCCCTCTTGCAGTGGAAAAACATTCTAATCTCTTCTAGAGGCAGTCGGATACCACCGAAGCTACCCATCAAAGCAAGTTTGAATAGTTCAAGTAGGAGGCAATGTTCTTCATCGTCGGTGAGGTGGAGCGCTTGCTCACCTTGAAAAAATGAGGGCTTTTTAATGTCCCCGGAGATGCTAGGACTCATGAGGACAGCCACAAAGGATTTCTTAAGCATGAGGTAAGAGCCTTGATCGGGCGGGGCAGATGCTGCCGACGGGCAGGCCTGTGGGAGGGGCGGGCTCCCCTCCGGCGCGATGGCGAACATGGAAAACTTGGGCCCTAGAGTTTCATCATATAAGTGCACAAGAGATTTATTATATAAGAAATATAGGTACACCACAATTTGAAGATTGTTCTGCATCTTCAACATTTTTACTTCTATTTATACAATACAAAAGTATTAAAACTTCTATCTCTTTAACAAACCTTTGTTATGCTGCTACAAAAGTTATTCCTTCTCTTCAACAATAGAACGTCCTACAAGAGATGTTCTGCATGAATTAGAAATTATGTAGGTTTTGCAGCTCAATCTCTAGAATATTCAGCAACGGCTTTTACTTTCTAATTCTGAATAGAATTACTGTCACTTAACATTATCTTGTTTGTTAAATCGGAATTTGATTATCATGACTAAGGACATGAGCTTTTCATAGGGAACTCTGTTGAAGGAATTGTACTTTTTGTAGAAGCCTGTTGGAGTTGAATCAAAACTAACTTGCCTATCTTTGCAGACTAGGGCAACAAAGAGGTGTAGGTGGCATAAAATGGAGATAGATGAGTTCATATCAAGCAACCCACGCTGGATTTCTCACTGATCCCATGACTATCTCAATGGCATAAATCAAAATGAAGGAACTTTGCATCAAATAAGCAGTGATATTCAGGCCGATAACAAAATCCACAACCAACATATAATTCCAAGGTGTAAGTGCATATGGCTATATATAGTTGTTTCATTCTTTATCAATTATGCTTTCTTACTTTCTGTTTGTTTTTTCATTTAACTTTTCCACTTTGGCCCTTCAGTTCAGTTAATTTTCGTAGCATAACGCCTGCGCTTTATAGCACTAAGCTAAGCAAATGGATCAGTACCTTTTTAGTAGCATGCACTCCAAAGCCATCAGCACATGCGTCCGCACTTTTGATTGTAACTGCTGATTTTGAAAGGAAGCTAGATTCCTGGCACATCAGTTAAAGAAAACTTCCAATTGTTTTTGGTGTATTCTGGCAAGCAAAGCTATACATATAGTTGTTGGCTGATTGTTCGTCATTCCCGTGCCTTCTTTAAGTGTAAAATTTATGCTTTTATTCCTGTCTGCAGTCCAGTGCATGGAGGTGTATATTCAACGGACTTGTTCCACGATTACATAATGGTCTGTGATATAACCCCGTTCTGGGCCGCCACATGTCATGATGCTAATATGCCTTGAATAGGAAGATGGGTCGGACCCCGAAGTAAAGACCCATGATGTAACAAGCGTTTTCCCGAGATGGACATCGAGACCTGTTACTGGAACATGTACCAACAACGGTCGACTCCTGACATACACCTCGGTAGTGACCTTTCCCGAGGTCGACACCAGTAGATCATGAGAAGTTGGACCGTTACATGCACGCACGGAGAAGTCTTTACAAGAAATCTAACCGACGCACTTTATGACTCCTAATAAAGGCTCATTAAGGTAGGTAGTTAATGAGTCGCGGTTATTAGGCTATTAAATGAGAAAGCTCAAGGGCCGCCCGGGCCTAGGGAATGTCCTCCATAATGGCTATAAAAGATAAGGAGCAACTCGGATAAAGGGGTTGGTTGATTGGCTGATAGACGTACTGGCATTCTATACTGTAAAAGAGAGAAGAGTGTTGAGAGAGATCTGTATTCATCTTTATTCTTAGTGAAATCTTCGATTCGTTGGCGTTACGTGACAGCCCGTGGTTTTACCTTGTTTTTCAAGGGTTTCCACGTTAAAATCGTTTGTGTCTTGTGTGATCTAGATCATCTCTTACGATTATCATCTGTTTCTAATCCTAGACCTCACTGTTTTTGAACACTTGATTGATCGGTCGAGGACCAGCTCGATCAATTGGCGCCGTCTGTGGGGATATCATCACAAAAACAATGACTAGGAGAAAAACGGCAAACCATAATGTTAGCAGAGACGATCGCATATCATTGGAAGAGCCCAGTGGAGCGGGCACACAACAGTTTCAAGAATATCAACCTTCAGACGGAAATGAGTCACCAGGAACTGCTGCTGAACTACAACCACAAGAAGCTCCAGTAACTATGGATGGAGTTCGCGAACTATTGAGGGAGGAGTTGCGTAACCTCCTTCAAACACAACAGACAACTGCGCTGGCGAGGATACCGGCGAGGGAAAGGTTGTCTAACCATGTTGGAGAACCCCAACGACAACTTAGTCATAACTCTCCCAATCAAGACCGAGTCTCGGCGTTCAGCAGATTAGGGCCTCCCCCTATCCAAAAACGCCTAGGCAGTCACGGTGCACGATTGGCGAGGGAGAGAAGACAAGAGCAGCAGCCACGATCTGGTGGTGGAGCACGTACAGCACTGTCAAAAGGAGTACGTCCGGAAGAAGTACTTCCTTTGGACGAATCGACAGGAGAAACGGAAGCCGGAGCTGAAGCAATTTCGCGTCCCCGAGAAAGGAACGCAGCTGGTGCATCGGGACTTCCCCCTAGACCAGAAAGAGTAAAGTCGGTATTGACTCCACCTAGTAATTTTGCCCGAGACCCAAATTCGCCATTCTCGGTAGCGATCCAAGATGCACCATTACCTCAAAACTTCAAACCGCCAAAAATCTCGAAGTACAGCGGCAAATCATCACCAAAGGCCCATGTATCATGCTTCATGGCCGCCATGAAATTCACGGGATACAGCGAAGCCGTGTACTGTCAAGCATTCCTCATGACATTGGAGGGACCCGCTCAGACCTGGTTTACCGGGTTGAGGTCATGGTCCATCAACAGTTGGGAAGAGCTCGTCGACTTGTTTCAAACAAGATTTTTCGCGAGCTCAGAATTTCTTAAGGACTCGGAAAGTCTACTGAACGTAACTTAGAAGGAAGGAGAGACGTTGAAAAAATATTTCAAAAGGTTTTGTGAAGAACAGCAGAATATGAAAGATGTAGACCCTAAATTCGCATTGATGGCGCTGAAGAGAGGTGTGAGACATCGTCAGCTGATGTATGATTTTCACACCAATCCGCCAGAGACTTTGACTCAGGCGTACGAGAAGGTCAGGCTTACTGTCACACCCCGACCCGCCCCGGGCCCCGCACCACCCAAACCCCGGCGGCACCACACGGCCGGGTCCTTAGAAAAGGTGGATCCACTTGTTAGGTGCCATTACTTGGCCTCCCAAACTTATAAGTCCAATTTTCCTCCCTAATCAAGGGATATGGGACTAAGTTTCTTTATATGGGCCTAAAGCCCATAAGCTCCTCTTTGGGCCACTTCTTGGCCCAAATCAAGGGATGTCACACTTACCATAGAGGCCGAGGAGAGAGAGCAGGAGCTCAGCAAAGGGGGCAAAAGGCAAAGGGAAGACAAGAAAGAAAGCGACCGAGGTGGAGATCGGTCAACTAGAAGTCGGGATGAAAACCGAGGCGGATATGAACCAAGATACCGATATTACACTCGGCTAAATGCGTCACCGCGGGAAATTTTGGCTGTAGTGGAAACGAAACGTCGGTTACCACAGCCACACCCGATATCGACACCAACCAATAAACGAGACAGATCGAAATATTGTGACTTCCATCGGACACACGGGCATCTCACAAACCGATGTATGCAACTTCGCGACATCATTGAAGGATTTGTCCGAAATGGAGAATTGCAAGAATTCCTCGAACAAGGGGGAACCAGAGAAACATGCCGGCGCAAAGGCAGCGAGCAGGAGCCCCACAGGAGGCGGAACCCCAACATCAGCAAGCTAGAGCTGACATAATACACTTTATTGCTGAGGGTCCTGGTTCGGGGCAGCCGAGCAGAAAGAGGAATCGCTCATCATCGCATGAAGTGATGCAAATCAACCGAGGTGCTACCAGCCGAGAAGAAGGGCAAGACATAACGTTCACTGATGAAGAACTCGTCCCAGTAGAAGCGCCTCATGACAATGCTCTATTAGTTTCCATGATAATGGCGAATCGAGAAGTCAAGAGGGTCTTTATTGACACTGGGGCATCCTCAAACATCTTATTTTACGACGCATTTCTGCGGATAGACCTCGGGGAAGACGCTCTGCTACCCATCGATACAACTGTGTATGGGCTGGAGGGACCCAACATCGTTCCCCGAGGAAAGATAGACATGCTGGTAACCATGGGCGTTGAGCCGAGGTTGAAGACAGTAGCGGTAACATTCTTGGTTCTGGACATTCCCTCGGCGTATAACGTGATTTTTGATCGCCCCGGAATCAAGAAATTTCAACTGGTAGTCTCTCTCCCACACCAGCGGGCTAAGTTCAAAACCGTCTGGGGCGTCGGTGAGGTACGAGGCAATGTCGAGGAAGCACGGCGATGCTACAAAAATAGCCTGAGGAAAGAGGAGACACTCCCGATCGACGTGTTCGATGTCAGGGAGAACGAGAACAAGATCGGGGAACCTGGCGACACGACATGCAAGGTTCCACTTGACCCGGAGGATTCAGGAAAATGTCTGCAAGTCAAAATAAAATAGCAGGGGCAAGAATTCGAAGACATATTGGCATGTTTGCGGGACAATGCCGATCTATATGCGTGGAAGCCCTTCGATATGCCTGGACTGAGTCCCGAGGTAATAACCCATGAACTAAATATTGACCCCTCCTTTAAACCTGTGAAGCAGAAGAAGAGGAGCTTCGCTCCTGAGAGAAGTCGGGCGATCAAGGTGGAGCTTGAGAAGCTGCTGGATGCCGGGTTCATTCGCGAAGTCAAATACCCGGAATGGTTGGCCAATGTTGTCCTGGTCAAAAAATCATCTGGAAAGTGGAGGATGTGCATCGACTACACCGACCTGAACAAGGCGTGCCGAAGGATAGTTATCCGCTACCCCGGATTGATCACCTGGTGGACGCAACAGCGGGGCATGAGTTGCTTAGCTTCATGGACGCCTTCTCGGGTACAATCAAGTGAAGATGCATCCAGATGATGAGGAGAAGACCAGCTTCATCACCGACTATGGCACATATTGCTATACAGTTATGCCTTTCGGTCTGAAGAATGCTGGGGCAACGTTTCAGCGTGGGATGGATATAGTGTTTGAACCATTGCTTGGGAAAACTGTAGAAGCCTATGTGGATGATATCCTTGTAAAAAGCAAACACAAGGAAGACCACGCGAGAGACCTCCGAGCTGCCTTTGAATTAATGAGGAAGTACAACATGCGACTCAACCCTGAAAAGTGCGCATTTGGAGTGTCGGCAGGTAAATTTTTGGGATACATGGTTACACCTCGGGGTATCGAGGTCAACCCCGACAAGGTGAAAGCTGTTTTGGAGATGCCAGAGCCGAAGAATGTGACTGAAGTACAGAGGCTAGCTGGGAGAATTACTGCTCTGGGAGATTCATGTCGCGCTCGGGAGACCGATGTGCGCCATTCTTCAAAGTTCTTAGGGAGCCAAAGGAAAGATTAGCTGGAGTGAAGAATGCAGCCAGGCGTTTAAAGAATTGAAGACTTTCCTTACAGAACCTCCACTATTGGTGAGTCCCCAACTGGGTGAGACTCTCTTCTTATACCTCGCCGTCTCTTCCGTGGCACTGAGTTCTGTCCTAGTACGGGAAGACAACGGAGTCCAGAGACCGGTCTACTACATCAGTAAAATCCTAAAAGACGCCGAGACCAGATATACTGCCGCTGAGAAGTTGGCTTTATCATTGGTGATTACATCACGACGACTCCGACCTTACTTTCAGGCACATACTATATGTGTCCTCACTAATCAGCCACTTCGCCAGATTTTAGCCAAACCAGAAGTTTCGGGAAGGCTAACGAAGTGGGCTATCGAGTTGCTGGAATACGATATCCAGTATCTACCAAGGCCGGCAATCAAAGCTCAAGTGCTGGCAGACTTTATTGTGGAGATGACGACCCCGGTGGAATTACAAGAAGATACTGCGGCACCTAGCACATCGGAAGAAAGTTCTTGGATCCTTTACTCAGATGGATCTTCCACCGCTGAAGGAAGTGGAGCTGGGTTAATACTCACGAGTCCCGGAGGGGCTCGGCTCGAGTACGCCCTAAAATTTTGTTTCCTGCTACAAACAATGTGTCAGAATATGAAGCCCTCCTCGCTGGAGCAAGGATCGCATGGCAACTCGGATCAACTCGGTTGAAACTTTTCACCGACTCCAAGCTAGTAGCAGATCAAATCAATGGGGAGTTTGGAGCAAAAGACCCGACCATGGCAGCATATCTGGGGAAAGTACGACAACTCCAAGCAAAGTTCAAATTTTTCCAAGTCCAGCACATACCTCGGGATGAAAATTTGGAGGCCGACGCCCTTTCCAAGTTGGCATCAGGAGCCACCCGAGGTGCTCCAACAACCATATTTCTTGAAGAGCTTCAACACCCTGCCACCGAAGGAACCGAGATACTTGACATAGAAGTGGGGATAGTTGGATGTCACCTATCATCCGATATCTTACTACTGGGGCAGCCCCGGAAGATAAGAGAGAGGCAGAAAAATAGTTCGAAGAGCAGCGAGGTTTGTGATCATTGGAGATCATCTGTACCGCAAAGCACATTCTGCTCCCTACCTGAAGTGCGTTGGACCGGATATTGCTCAAGGCATCCTGGAAGAAATTCATGAGGGCATGTGTTCCAGCCATATCGAGCCAACACACTGGCCCAAAAAGTATTTCGGCAGGGATACTTCTGGCCTACCATACTTGCTGATGCTGAGGCTTATGTCTCCCGATGTAAGCAATGCCAACTTCATGCGAAAATGCACCATGTTCCAGCAGAGCCCATCAGCAACATCGCTGCTCCCTGGCCTTTCGCACAATGGGGGATTGACATCGTGGGACCTCTACCCACCGCTGTTCACCAGAAGAAGTTTTTGATCGTGGCGATTGACTATTTCACTAAGTGGATCGAAGCTGAGCCCACTGCCACCATCACCGGACGAGCGGTACAGAAGTTCCTGGAACGCTCAATAGTCAGCCGATTCGGTATACCGAGAACTCTGATCAGTGACAATGGAAAGCAGTTTGACAGTCCCGAAGTGCGGGAATTCTGCGAGTACCTCGGGATAAGACACAAGTTCACCTCAGTATACCACCCGCAAGCAAATGGACAAGTGGAGAACGCGAATCGCACAATTTTAGAGGGCTTGCGGAAAAGATTAGAAGGAGCCGCCGGAAACTGGGTCGATGTGCTACCTCATGTTTATGGGCATATCGGACAACACATCGGGTAACTACTTCCGAAACTCCTTTCAGTCTGACTTACGGAACCGAAGCGGTTATCCCGGTAGAGATTGGTGAACCTTCTTCGGGTATATATTTTGATGAAGCGTCCAATGAAGAAAAGTTAAAGTATAACCTTGATTTGCTGGACGAAAAGAGGGAAACCGCCTTAATTCGGTCGGAAGCCTATAAACGCCGAGCTAGCCAGTATTACAACAACAGAGTTAGACACCGAGGTTTCAAGCTTGGAGACCTCGTCTGAGGAAAGTACAGATACTTGCTAACAAGCTCGGGCCAAACTGGGAAGGACCATACCGGGTACGCGAAGTACTAGGCAAGGATACAAGCTAGAAGATCTGGAAGGCAGGAGATACCCAGAACATGGAGTGTGGTCAACCTCAGAAAATTTTACCAGTAGAAGTTTTTTTTCTTTTCAAAAAGTTGTACTCTTCAAGTTACCTTTTCCTTATCAGTAAAGAGTTCAAGTTTCAGAAAAATCTCTTGTCTCATGTCCAATGCACAAGCTTCCAACCTCTGGGGGATACCCTCGCAACAACGGTGTCGGTCCGCCAGGACACACCGAAGTGGGGGGTATGGGCCAGAAAATTTTTTAGCATCTGGGAGACACCCTCGCAACAACGGTTTCGGTCCGCCAGGACGTCCCGAAGTGGGGGGAGTGGGCTAGAAAAATTTTCGAAACCTCTGGGGGACATTCTCGCAACAACGTGTTCGGTCCAATACTGGACGTCACGAAGTGGGGAATGTGGGCCAGAACAGTTTATCCCGTCTCTCGGTACTCCCAAGTCGGTCCAATACTGGACGACATGGAAGTAGGGGGGAATGGGCCAGAAAAATTTAATCAGTTTTTTAGTACTCCCATGTCGGTCCAGTACTGGACGACTTGAAGTAGGGGGGAGTGGGTCAGAAAAGTTTATATATTAATACACTTCGATGTCTTCCTTTCGCAACACATCGAAGTGGGGGGATAGGTGTAGTAGCAAGCTAACGGAAAAGCAAATGTTTAGATTTCTAGTTTCTAGAGAGAAGCAAGATATCTAGACAGAAAACGTTTAAAAACTATCCGGAGATTCATTTCAGAGCAAAGGAAAATTACACAGATAAAGACTATCTGGACATTCCCCAGAGTAGCCAACAAAATATCCGATACAAACATCGGGAGTACATCAACAATAAAAAAAAAAAAAAAAAAAAAAAAAACTAAGCTGGAGGAGTGCCATCAGTAGGAACCGGCGCAGGGGCGTCCTCAGTCAAAGCTGGTGCAGGAGCGGCAACTTGATCCAGAGGAGGAACTTCAGGAGCGGGAGCGGGACCAGACTTCACTATCTCCACATCGGGGGAAGTCGGCGTCGCTAAAGCTGGAGTAGCGATGTCAGCAGCTGTCCCGGCATCCTCCTCTGGTTCAGGCTCGTACACCTTCCTGCCAGCGGCCATACGGGGCCATACGGGTGTCGATAAGTCGGGCGATTTCCACCTCGTCGAGGAAGCTGAAATCACCTTTCTCCAGATGAGCACGGCATAAACGTCGACACTCGACGACGGCCCCGAGCAACCATTCCGCGGCGTAGTCGTTGATGGCGGCCTTGTATTCTTCAGACTGAGCATAAGCTTCGACCGCTTTTTTCTCAGCCCTTTGGACCTCGGCAGCAATTATTTCCTCAGCACGATTCATCTCGGCTGTTTTATCTGCCAAGGTCTTTTTTGTTTCGGCCAAAGCGTTCTCCAGTCCGAATACCTTAGCCTTCTCGGTGTCTGCCCGAGTCTTCTCAGCCTCCACTCGTTTTTCTCAGCAGCAAGCTCGGCAGCTATGTCGGCCTTCTTCTTTACCTCAGCCTGGAGCTGCCTCTCCGCTTCAGCAACATAATCGTTGTGCTTCTTCTTCAGCTCATCATGCTGTCGGCGGAGGGAGTCCAACTGCGACTGTATGCCGCGAGATTGCTGAGCATAGCGCCTCCTGGCTGCTGCTGAGGCAAGCATGTGCTGGAAACATACAGAAATCTCATAAGAAAGAAGACATCAAAGCTTTAGAGATCGAAAACTAAAAACAAGGATTACCTCATAGGACGAGGTCATGAGCTTCTCGAGAAGCTCTTGATCTGGCATCTCGTCCATCAATTTACGGTCCACAGGCGGTGGACCCATCTCACAAAAAATTATAGAACCGGCCGCATTGCCGATACAACTTTCACCTCTCCTCAGCTCCCAATTGGGAGGTGGACCTCGTAAGATTGAGGGACCCTGGATTCGGCAGTTTTCCTTATCTCATGGGAGATAGGTTGAGGGGCTTTGCCCTTGCCCTTATCTACGCATACCTTAGTCCCTTTCTTCCTAATTGGGTCCTCTGAAGTAGGCTCGCCGGCCCGTTTCTTCCCTTGAACTGGAGGCTTCGGGATCGGCGCCGGAGGAGGGGATGGTTTCGCAGGAATTGGAGCCGAGGCAGCAGCAGCAACCACATCTTTGCTCGATGAGACGGGCCCCTTCGAAGAATTTCTCCTTCTCAAAGCTGCCTCCATATCCGCAACTGCCGAGGAAGGAACTTCTTGTACTTCGGGAGAAGGCGAGCGGTGAAGTGGAGAGCTAGAAGGACCAACCTCAGTAGATGGCCCTGATTCGAACCACCTTGTGAATCTACCCCCTCTCGACCCCCGACCTTGACCTCGGGGAGCCCTTTGTCTCGGAGCAGAAGGCCGCTTCCGGGGTGGATTCTTTTTCTTCGACGCCGCCTGCTTTCTCGGCTGCCTAGAGGTAGAAGGGCCGGGCAGAGGTTGCCTGCGCGATGCCTCTAAATCGTCTACAACACCGTGAGTAAGAAAATTCCAATCGATTTCGCTACCGACATAACATTTACTACCGACATATGATAACGAAGAAACCGAGAGAGCGACATACCCTTGTAAGCCAGAATAAACCCTGCTACTTGGTTCAGCGTGTCTTCGTCGGGGTTGGCTACGTCAACTGACCCCGGGAACCGTGTGAATCGCTCGATCGCGACGGCGAGGTCATCACCAGCCACATATGCAGGAAGGGATAGCATGTCGCGATTAGGGTGGCCCCAAGGTCGGTTGAAGGTATAATCGCTATCTCGGGCAATAAAGAAAAATTTTTCTTTCCATCCTTTATTAGATGAAGGACGACCTTCAAAAAATTTAGCGAAGTCTTTTCGACATCGCAAAAAATACCACCCCGGAGAGTGGGAAGATTCGACGAACTGAAAAATACAGCGGAATAGATTGAGGGTAGGAGGAAGCTTCTGGTGGCCACAGATATACAAGAAGCCGATTATACTAGGGATGGCATTAGGAACTAACTGACAAGGCATGACGTGGTATGCGTCGAAGAAGTTAATAAAGAAGATATTCAAGGGGAGACGCATACCGACACGGATATGTTCATAAAAGACGGCTATCTCATTCTCGTGAAATGTGGACATCCTTTCAGTGGATGTCGGGATCCTAGCTACAAAATCGGGAGTCCATGAAAATTTTTCTCTCCACCTAGAGATATCTTTACTAGTCACAGTGGAAACGATTTCGTCTGGCCGTAACCTAGGGACAGAAGAAGACTCAGCCATGTCCTCAGGAAGGATATCGGCAAATTCCGCAGGGATACCAGAAGGAGACAAAGGACGACCGACAGTAGAAGGATTACTCGACGAAGAAGAAGTCGAGGAAGAAGCGAACAGAAAATCTAAAGCTGCTTCCTCCGAGGAAGATGAACCAGAACGGGAACGAGATTGGGAAAAGGTTTCAGAGGATTCAGAGATTCAGAGGGGTTATACCTAACGCGTTTGGAAGACATGAGATTACTAACCTCAAATGGAAGAAACGAATGCGGAGAATGAAGAGATTGAAAAACGAAGATCGCCGGACGCTCGAAACGTGGAAGCACTGATCGCCGGAGAAGACGGGTTGCAAAGGAAATCTCGAATGCGGTGAAGGAATGAAAACGGTGGCCCTGCGGTTGCTTAAAAAGACGAGCCGGAAAGGAGAAAAGGCAGGACACGCGGCGAACATCCTCGCCAAAGGTGTCCGCGTGTCACAATCAAGTAAATCACGACTTACGAGGCGACGCGAGTTTTGATTATAAGGGAATTTGCGCGGGAATTTGGAAGCCGACAGCCTAGGTTAAGCATGACGTAATATCTTACCGTTAGAATGAACTTCGGGAGACGATACCTCGATTTTCCCGTGGCTATTTAAGCGTGAGGTAAGAGCCTTGATCGGGCGGGGCAGATGCCGCCGACGGGCAGGCTGTGGGAGGGGTGGGCTCCCCTCCGGCGCGATGGCGAACATGGAAAACTTGGGCCCTAGAGTTTCATCATATAAGTGCACAGGAGATTTATTATATAAGAAATATAGGTACACCACAATTTGAAGATTGTTCTGCATCTTCAACATTTTTACTTCTACTTATACAATACAAAAGTATTAAAACTTCTATCTCTTTAACAAACCTTTGTTATGCTGCTACAAAAGTTATTCCTTCTCTTCAACAATAGAATGTCCTACAAGAGATGTTCTGCATGAATTAGAAATTATGTAGGTTTTGCAGCTCAATCTCTAGAATATTCAGCAACGGCTTTTACTTTCTAATTCTGAATGGAATTACTGTCACTTAACATTATCTTGTTTGTTAAATCAGAATTTGATTATCATGACTAAGGACATGAGCTTTTCATAGGGAACTCTGTTGAAGGAATTGTACTTTTTGTAGAAGCCTGTTGGAGTTGAATCAAAACTAACTTGCCTATCTTTGCAGACTGCGGCTACAAAGAGGTGTAGGTGGCATAAAATGGAGATAGATGAGTTCATATCAAGCAACCCACGCTGGATTTCTCACCGATCCCATGACTATCTCAATGGCATAAATCAAAATGAAGGAACTTTGCATCAAATAAGCAGTGAAATTCAGGCCGATATCAAAATCCACAACCAACATATAATTCCAAGGTGTAAGTGCATATGGCTATATATAGTTGTTTCATTCTTTATCAATTATGCTTTCTTACTTTCTGTTTGTTTTTTCATTTAACTTTTCCACTTTGGCCCTTCAGTTCAGTTAATTTTCGTAGCATAACGCCTGCGCTTTATAGCACTAAGCTAAGCAAATGGATCAGTACCTTTTTAGTAGCATGCACTCCAAAGCCATCAGCACATGCGTCCGCACTTTTGATTGTAACTGCTGATTTTGAAAGGAAGCTAGATTCCTGGCACATCAGTTAAAGAAAACTTCCAATTGTTTTTGGTGTATTCTGGCAAGCAAAGCTATACATATAGTTGTTGGCTGATTGTTCGTCATTCCCGTGCCTTCTTTAAGTGTAAAATTTATGCTTTTATTCCTGTCTGCAGTCCAGTGCATGGAGGTGTATATTCAACGGACTTGTTCCACGATTACATAATGGTCTGTGATATAACCCTGTTCTGGGCCGCCACGTGTCATGATGCTAATATGCCTTGAATAGGAAGATGGGTCGGACCCCGAAGTAAAGACCCATGATGTAACAAGCGTTTTCCCGAGATGGACATCGAGACCTGTTACTGGAACATGTACCAACAACGGTCGACTCCCGACATACACCTCGGTAGTGACCTTTCCCGAGGTCGACACCAGCAGATCATGAGAAGTTGGACGGTTACATGCACGCACGGAGAAGTCTTTACAAGAAATCTAACCGACGCACTTTATGACTCCTAATAAAGGCTCATTAAGGTAGGTAGTTAATGAGTCGCGGTTATTAGGCTATTAAATGAGGAAGCTCAAGGGCCGCCCGGGCCTAGGGAATGTCCTCCATAATGGCTATAAAAGACAAGGAGCAACTCGGATAAAGAGGTTGGTTGATTGGCTGATAGACGTACTGGCATTCTATACTGTAAAAGAGAGAAGAGTGTTGAGAGAGATCTGTATTCATCTTTATTCTTAGTGAAATCTTCGATTCGTTGGCGTTACGTGACAGCCCGTGGTTTTACCTTGTTTTTCAAGGGTTTCCACGTTAAAATCGTTTGTGTCTTGTGTGATCTAGATCATCTCTTACGATTATCATCTGTTTCTAATCTTAGACCTCACTGTTTTTGAACACTTGATTGATCGGTCGAGGACCAGCTCGATCAGTCTGGATTCAAGATATGCAGCTTTACCTTCTCGATCTTTGCAAAGTGGAAATGGTTCTCTTATTTCATAACCAGTTAAGTATGTTCACATTCCAAATTCAGAGATGTCAACTACTGGGAGACTGTGAGTTTCAACCTCAAATGATCTAGAAATCGAACTTACTAGCCTACTTTCTACAAGTGCAATGCTCTGGAGTAACAACAAACTATTCAGCGTCTCCCTTTGCTGAAAGCTTGTATGATGAAATCAGACATAAGCTAAAGAGTACAAGGCGATTGGAAAAGATGGCCCCAAAATTTGTTGAATTTATAAAGTGAAAGTGAATCCGTAGCCCCTTCCAACAGAAACAATATTTGTTTGTCAACAAACCTTTTCCAGGTTGTTGCTGATGTGGAGCAAGCAGTCCTCAAAGCATTAGAGAAGCAGCATAATGATGTTCCAATGCCTTTAAGAGATGGAATTCCGAAGATGCTTGCGAAACATGTGTAGCAGTTTACGATATATCTTATAAAAAAAACTTCATTAGACATGAATATCTTATCAAAACTTTATACAACTTTGACAGTTGAAAAAACTTGGGTACTTGTCTGTTACAGTCGGGTAATTTTCTAATTATCGTAAAGGATTCTCGATGTGTTGCACAGTAGAGTTGAGGAGATCCTAAAATAATTGGCATTATACATGACAAACACTGTACCTGAAAACTGACATTTGGGGAGCAGATGAATGGCATCACTGTCTTGTTAAGAAAGAAATACAAAAGATATGTGGAGGCAATCATAGAGCAGCTAATAGCAAATGTTAGTATTGTTGAAATTGACGACACTCTAGGTAAGAAATTTTAACATCCAATCGTTTGTTAACGTTCAACACGTGTATGGCAACAATCTAAAACTTATCCAATGATTTCCACTACAATCGAACTGGAGCATGAAGCTTAAGAGGATACTAGAAGAAACTAAAGAAGCAGAAGGTGAAGCTGAGATTCGTGAGAGGATGCAATCCCTTTCGTTGCAAGTGTTTGAATGGTGTTTTCTCCAATAAGATATTTATAGCAATTTACCGTAGTTTCTGGGACAGAATGGGATAGGTAAAAGTAGAAGCTACTATTTCAATGTTGCATTTTCTTTAATTTTTTAAGAAATGGGCACTATCCTCATCCCGGACTCATCTCTAAACAGGAAGAAACTACCTTGTGCCCAATATGTAGACGAAGTTTTCCGTCACACATGAGAGGGCACACGTGCACGTTATCGTCAGTGCTCGCCCCATGGAAACCTCAAACTGACGGAGAGGGGATTCGAAACCGGTTGAGGACGGTTCCTGAGCCCCCGCCAATTCCATGCAATAACTCGCTACCCCCAATATTGCAATTTCTTAACATAAAAAAGGTCCATCCGCTTACTCCCTCTTGATTCCTTTTTTTTTTAACTTACCCTTTTCAGCATCTTCTCTCCTCACACACGTGGGATTCGTGTTGTACACCCGTGTCTTTGCACACGTGCAATTCGTGTACGTCACCCTCTCACGTTCACTAGAGCTAACGCCTGAGCTCAAATCTCAAGCCGCCACCATTTATCCACCCTGTAAGCTCTCACAGGTGCTGTAGTTCACAATCTTCGCATGCAAGCTCACCATCCTGCCCAAGCTTGCTCTTGAGCTCGAAGCTGCATACCCCTGTCTCGAGTCATCCACGCTAACCCAAAAGCGGGTTGCCACTATCATTGTTATTGCCTCAGTCGTGTGTCCCTCGTGTCGTTAATGGGCTCACCATGTGGGTGGTGAGCTCTGCCTTGAACTTGAGCTACCAGTGCTCGTCGTTGCACACCTATGCTGCTCGAAGCTTGTACGACCATGAGTCGTTGCTTGTTCGTGTGCTTCCTATTAGCTTTAATTGTAAAGTTTGGGGACTTGAAGGAGAGATAAATGGGTGTAGTGGTTTTACCAATTCCAGTTTCCTAAAAACGTGAGTAAAGTGGTTTTTTTCTAGAACTGAAATTTTGGTTTTAGGAGAATTTCGAATTTTAGTAAAATCTGTATTTGTATCAAAACAAACAATATTTTTCTAAATTAAGTATTTTATAAAATTAGTTTGGCTAATATAAATTCTAAAGAAAGTTAGTCCTCTACACGACTAACTTACTTCGTAATATCACAAAGTTTAATTTTGCGACACTATCCTAGTTTGTACATAATAATAAGATAGCTCGCCAGGAAGTGTGAAATGGGAAACATAAACTAGAAAGTGAAACATTGAAGGGAAAAGCAAGGAATTTGTTTTTTGAAAATAATTTAAATAAAAATTATGTTTTATAATTTAAAAAATAAAACGCGATCACCAGTTTAACTGGCGACCGCATGCCAGCTCAGTAAGATGTGGCTACGCGATGTTTGCCTAGTAGAAAAATGCTAGTTAAAATGGCGTTAGCAGATGCCAATTTAACTAGCAACGGCTATCGTCAGTCTGGCTGGCGATCGAAACGCCACAGTAACTGCCGTTTTGGTTGAAACATTAATCCCAGTGTGGTCTACACCCCCACCCCCCACCCCCCCCCCCCCAACACACACAAAAAAAATAAAAAATAAAAAAATAAAAAATTCTTCTCCTTCTTCGTCGTCCCCTCCATTTTGGAAATTCCTCATCCTAATCACCGTATTTTGATAAATTTCATAGATTTAAGTTAGTATTAAGTAGATCTACCAATTTTGACAAAGATCTAAAAAAATACGGTATGTCTATAGAACATTACTCGAAAAAATGTCCATAAATAATATATTTACATTAATTAGAATATTTGTATATTGTTTATATTTTTTGTATAAATAGTGTTACATACTATATATATTGTATAAATATGATTTTAAAAAATTGTATATGGATACTATATAATATTAAAAATGTGTAGTAATCGTAGATAGATATTATTGAATGTTCGGGTATTATTAGTATATTTAGTATAACTCTTGCATGTGTTATATGTATATTTTATCAATATGAGTGCGGTTAGCTCGACTGGATGGGAGGCACCCCAGGAAGCGTCACTATCCAGGTTCAAGTCCACGTGAGGTGAAATCTCTCGTAGGATTTTTTAAAAAATTCTATGTAACCCGTGCCATGAGCCCACATTCATGGAAGGGTTGTACTCGGATCCCTAAGCGTTGGTCGAGGATGGGCGTGGGGTTTCCTGCGAGTTTGAGGTCCCTACGAGGGCGTCCGCTCGCACTACAGGTTCCACTACAATAATATCAATATATATATATATATATATATATATATATATTGATGAGCTTAAAGAAAAAGGTGTTGGAGTCGCCACCTAATTTTTATGGAAAATTAGGAAACCAGATAAGGCACTTTTGAGATTTTTAGGCTCGTTCGTCAGTTACGTGTGGGGAAGACGATACACCTCCACAGCACCCCTCAAAAGATGGTACTCTATAGATGATTATAATGATTTTGGGTTTACTTTGGCGTGCATAAATAGATCGAGCATGAATAAATGCAAATTGAATAAATAAATGTAAAATGTGCAGTCTATTTATGTGTGTCGATATGTTTATTATTTTTGTTAGTATTGGGCTCAGCACGTTTTCGTTTCCTCTTCATCGCCTAGTTGTTATTATGTTTTAAGGTAGAGATATCCATCTCGTCCCCAAATTGTATAAGTTTGATGTTTGTTGTTTAGAGAACCATTATCCACGGATCTTTCTATATATTAAAAAATATTTTATATAACGTTTTTTTTTTTAAAAGTAGGGAAAAATATATCCATCTCAATTCCCATTTTTTATTTAAATGTCTAGTCGTGTTTTGTTAACTATTAGAAAGAAATATCCATCTCAACTTTAATTTTATTATTTAATAAATAAAGAAAATTAATTGTGAATAGACATATGTCACGTAAATTCGAGTAAGAAGCAATATCCATCGCTTTTCCTTAATTCGTTCATTAAAAATTTATGTCGGAGAAATATCCATCTCCACCGAACTTATACATACATGTCATACACCTATTATCAGTTAAATAAGGTCTAAATTTTGTTAATTAACTTAATTTGTGACTAAAACTTAATTAAATCAATTAAAATCGATTTGGACCCTTAATGGGCTAGACCGGATCTAAATGGTCCGGCCCGGAGCCAAAATGGCTTGTCAACAGCTTGGGTCCGCGTGCGAGGTTTAACCCTACGCGCGACCAGCTTGGCCGATTATGGCCGGCCAAGCCGGTTCGTCTTCAACCTCCCGCGAGCTGCGAGCTCGGAGCCGAGCTCGCTGCTCGCAGCCGTTAATTGCTGCTACCGGTGCCGGCGGTGACGTAGGGTCACCCTAAGGTTTTCGACTATCATTAGTTCATTGGAGATGTCAAATTTTGGTTTCGACATGTGCATGCCAAGATATTTGAGTGTATATTTTCAGATAATTACTTTTATTTTTGTTTTTCCGCCGCCGTGGCTCGTCGCTGTCGAACCCACGGTAGTGTCCCGTCACCTATACTGTGAATAGATTATAATGCAATAGTTTTGAGGAAGTTTGGAAGTGTAACTGGATTAACTGAGGTTTTCGATTTTATCGAATTCGGCGATGGTGGCGGCGCGGCAGCGGCGACATCGTTAGAGATGCATTGGAGCTGGTGGTAGGCGAGGTCGACCGACTACCTTACTCTCTATCTCTTTCGTTCTCTTTCTCTGTTTTGTCGTTTTCTTTATCTCTCGCCGTACGTGGGATCCTCTCTCTCCGTCCGCGCCCGTTCGTCGGCTGTATATATAGGGGTCGTGGGCGGCGGTTACGAAGGCGAGGCGATCGCAGGTGTTACTCGAGTACGAGCGGCGAGCGTTACGCGAGCGTAGGCCGGCGGTAACGGTAGCTTTTTAGATCCCCCCCCCCCCCCCCGCCCGCGCCCGCCCCTTAATTTCTTCGTCGCCCCCTCCTCATTTTCGAAATTTCTCATCCTAATCACCATATTTTGATAATTTCATATATTTAAGTTAGTATCGAGTATTACTGTCACGACCTGCGAGCCGAGGACCGCGACGGAGGAAAATAACTTTTTTCAAAAATGAATAAAATTCGAAATAAACACTTTGCGAAAGCTTAATCGATCAAGGAGTTCATATTAAATCCTAAATCTCAAAATCGAAATCTCAAAGTTCAAAACAAGAAGGAGCCGCAACCTGGACATTCGGTTCGGGACGAGAACCCACAGGGGAGGCGGTTCGGTCCCAACCCGAGCTCAGTTTGCGAAGGATACTAATGCATCAATCTCCCCAGAAGACATGAGAGGATCCTAGGCAATCTAAGGTCCAAACCTCTTTAAAATTTACAAAAGCATACTTGAAAACCATTTTTACGAAATACCGGCTCGACCTGTATTTTCCAAAAGATTCGGGAATGCCAAACCTCTAGTAAACATTTATAAGAACTCCCTAAAACATTGAAATGAAATTTGGAAACCAAATGTCCAAAATAAAATGTCACATTCCAGAGCTATTTTCGGTCGACCGAAATATCGAACTGGTCGACCGAAAGTCGACCAGAAACTTAAAACAGAAGGCTACAGGTTTCGGTCGACCGATCCAAATTTTTGGTCGACCGATACCTGCAGGATCTGCAATAACAGATTTGCAGCAACAAGAAACTCAACACCCCACTTTTTTTCAAACATTTTTCCAAAACGTCCAAACATCATATGATTACATATATATAATCATAATACACATGCAGGTATCAATTCGCAACCTTGAATCACATCCAACCTTATTTAACCCAAACATTATTCGAAACCATTTGAACCCGTAACCATAAGAACACATATAGTCCGATTTTGTCAAAACCATAAATCCTTTCATTCTCAAATACCAAAAGCTCATAAAAACCCAGATACACATACGACAAAACTCAATTTCCGAATTGGAAATACTTTTATACATATATATCGCAATATGTTCATTTACAACTTAAAATCCCAAAATACATACCTTTTAGAGTTTAAACCTTTTTAACTAAGGTTTACAGCCCTAAAAGCTTACAAATTATCCCAAAATATAAAATGTAAGTTAGTGCTTCCGAGTATTAAGTCTTTACATGTATGGGCTATACTATCGAGAGTTATATACAATGAAAGCCCTACCAAAATCTTCCCAATTCCTTTCCAAGCTAAACGACGGAAATTTAGCAACCTTTTGCCGGTGCCTTCCCACGATCTAACGGATCTGAAAAAGATTAAAGGCAACGGGGTGAGTCAAATATGACTCAGTGAGCGGCGCGAATAACGATCGCAGCACCTCTCACCACAACACAACCAAACCATATCACAAATCAATAAGCATCAAGTAAAGCATCATCATAATCATCGAAGAACATGTAGTAAACGAATTCCCATAACCAAATCAACTATGCTTTACTTTCTTAAGTTAGCATTTGCTCGACTAAGCACCGGTTAGTTCTTTCACATTTGCAACGCAACACACCCTTTAGGTACCGTAGCACCAAGGATCTGGGTCAAACACGGTGCACGTCGCGTCCCTCAGTACCCTACAACGGGGGCGATCCTGTCGCGACCCGCTCCCCGCCCCAAGCCCCGCCCCCAAGCTCCGACCGCACCACATGATCGGGTCATTTTCCCTTCCAGAAAAGGGGAATTCCCTTGGTTGGTGCTAAGCAAGGGCCTTCCACACTTATTAACCCAAACATCTCTCTCACACAAGAGATATGGGACAAACCAAACCAATCCGTGCGCGGCCCAAACCTTGGCCCAACTTGCGCATGATCCACATCTATCGGTCGACCGATCAACCTTTCGGTCGGCCGAAACCTGCAGAGATCGCGCACTCTCATGCCAATCCCGCTCAAATCCTGGGCATTACAGATCCCTTTTGGCCTTAAGAGAGTTATTTGATATACCGGCCTTTCCGGAATTTCCGATTCAAGCCTCGCCTGGTCTCATAGCCGCCACCCTGGCCTCGGGTTGGCCTTAACTACGCCCACCGGTCTCTTCTCGAGACAACAAATCTGGGACTCCGGCGCCCACATTATCCCATTTCGATCCCAGTCGATATCCACTCGACTCACATGGGATAGCGAATCTAGGCGATGCAGTCCAACGAAAGAGCCCCACCACAATATATTCACTTTTATCAAATCTCATTAATACTCACGTTGTCGATGTCACAAATCACAGCAATACTCATATTGCGCACACCAATCACATAAGTACTACTAATAGACATGCAACGGTTTCCACGCATTCACAAATTTCATTTCAACCTAAAACTCTAACGCTCGACGGCGTCGATCTGCATACGATTTCTGACGGGACTGTGCGGTCTCGAGTCGCTGACGAATCACTTTGATCTTTTTGTTAGCTTCCTCAACAACATCCATACTCACAGCCCCCGTATCCACCATGTCATCCCAGAACACGGGAGTACGGCATCGTTTGCCATACAGAGTCTCGTGCGGTGCCATACCGATACTGCTATGGTAGTTGTTGTTGTAGGTAAACTCTACCAGAGATAAGTGTTCGTGTGATGCCCCAGATTTGGGCGGGATCAGCGCGAGAGTGTGTGATCTGCGTAGATTTTGGTCAACCGAAAGGTTGATCGGTCGATCGATAGATGCGGATCTGGCGGTAGTTAGGCCGTTATTGGGCTGCATGAGATCCGGTTGATTTGGTTTGTCCATACTAGCTGGGTAGGGATGATATTTGAGGACATTTTTGGCGAATCGGGCCCCCCCTTAATTGGTTATTGGTGAACAGTGCCCCCCTAATTAATTTTGGCCAAATCGCGCCCCATTACGCTGGAAAATGACCAAAATATCATTATCTTAGTTTTTCGAGCATACCTTTTTGTCTAGTACTCCAAATGAGTTGACATCGGTCCCGTTTGAAATATATTTGAATTATCTTTCAAATGGGACCAATTTCGTTGCATTTAGAGCTCTGTACGAGAAGTTATGTTAAAAATACCGAATCAGCGTCAAGCCGCTATGGTATTTGACGGCGTTTCGGTATTTTTAGTATAACTTTTCGTAGATAGCTCCAAATGAGATGAAACTGGTCGCATTTGAAAGAGGACTCAAAGATATTTCCAGCAAGTGTAAAATGAATACTAAGACATTCCGGCGAATGCCTGCGAACACCTGCAAACACCTGCGAACACCTGCGAGTACTTGCGAACGCTTTTCTACATAACTTTTTGTAGAGAACTCCAAATGAGATGATATTAGTCTCGTTTGAAAGATATTTAAGTTATCATTCCAACTGGACTAGTATCACAGCATTTGGAGATACATACTAGAAGTTATGTCAAAAATACCGAATCTATATTAAGCTGCTACGGTATTTGACAGCATCTCGGTATTTTTTGTATAACTTTTAGTAGAGAGCTCCAAATGAGATAAAATTGGTCCCATTTGAAAGAGAACTTAAACAGATTTCTAACAGTATAAAATGAACACTATGACATGTTGACGAACACCTGCGAACACCCACGAATACCTGCGAACACTTGCGCTCTTTTTCATATAACATTTTGTATAGTACTCCAAATGAGCTGAAATCAGTTTTGTTGGAAACATATTTGAATTATCTTTACAATGGGACTGGTTTCACGAATGTGGAGCTTTGTACGAGAAGTTATATAAAAAATACCGAACCAATGTCAAGCTGCTATGGTATTTGACAGCATCTCGGTATTTTTGGTATAACGTTTAATAGAGAGTTCGAAATGAGATGAAACTAGTCGCATTTGAAAGAGAACTCAAATATCTTTCCAACAAGTATAAGATTAGCACTAGTACATATCAACGAGCACCTGCGAACATCTGCGAACACCGCGAACACCCGCGAACACCTGCGAACACTTGGGAACACTTTTCTACATAACTTTTTGTATAGAACTCCAAATGAGATGAAATTAGTCCCATTTGAAAGATATTTGAGTCCTCTTTCTAATGGTGCAATTTTCACTACATTTCGAGATACATACAAAAAGTTATATAGAAAAGAATTTGCAGGTGTTCGCAGGTGTTCGCAGGTGTTAGCGGGTGTTCGCAGGTGTTCGCCAGCATGTCATAGTGTTCATTTTATACTTGTTAAAAATCTGTTTGAGTCCTCTTTCAAATGGGACCGATTTATCTCATTTGGAGCTCTCTACTAAAAGTTATACAAAAAATACTGAGATGCTGTCAAATACCGTAGCAGCTTAACATAGATTCGGTATTTTTAATATAACTTTTCGTACGTATCTTCAAATGCTATGATACTAGTCCAGTTGGAAAGAGAACTTAAATATCTTTCAAACGAGACTAATTTAATCTCATTTGGTGTTATCTACAAAAAGTTATGTAGAAAAGCGTTCGCAAGTGTTCGCAGGTGTTCGCGGGTGTTCGCGGGTGTTCGCAGGTGTTCGCGGGTGTTCGCAGGCGTTCGCCGGAATGTCCTAGCATTCATTTTATACTTGCTGGAAATATCTTTGAGTCCTCTTTCAAATGCGACCAGTTTCATCTCATTTGGAGCTATCTACGAAAAGTTATACTAAAAATACCGAAACGCCGTCAAATACCGTAGCAGCTTGACGCTGATTCGGTATTTTTGACATAACTTCTTGTACAAAGCTCTAAATGCAGTGAAATCGGTCCCATTTGAAAGATAATTCAAATATTTTTCCAACACAACTTATGTCAGCTCATTTGGAGTACTATACGAAACGTTATGCCCGAAAAACTAAGATAAGAGTATTTTGGTCATTTTCCATCGTAAAGGGGCGCGATTTTGCCAAAATTAATTAGGGGAGCGCTATTCGCCAATAACCAATTAAAGGGGGGGGGGAGATTCGCCAAAAATGCCATATTTGAGTTTATTAGCTTGGGAGGCCAAGCTCTATCACCAACCAAGGTGATCACCCTTTTCCGAAAGGGAAAAGGACCCAGTTCCGTGTGGGGCCGGGGCTTGGCGGGCTTGGCCCTGGGCGGGGAGCGGACCGTGACAGAAATGGTATCAGAGCCACCCTGGTCACGGATACGGGTGGGTGTGTAGGCCCAGGGACCTGCGGAAAGGCCAAGATAGGCTGCGGTAGGGGCAGGATGCCCGACTTGCGACCCGTGTGATTGGGGAGAGACTGAGAATGTACGTCCGTCCGTGACCTGTCCCATACGACGAGAACATCGTATCCTAAGGTGTGGGGATGTGATGCCCCGAATTTGGGGGGGATCGGCACGACAATGCTCGATCTGCGCAGGTTTCGGTCGACGAAAAGTTGATTGGTCGACCGATAGATGCGGATCAGGCGAGAGTTGGGCCGTTATTGGGCTGCGCGAGATCCGGTTGATTTGGTTTGTCCCATATCAGCTGGGTAGGGATGATATTTGAGTTTATAAGCTTGGGAGGCCAAGCTCTATCACCAACCAAGTTGATCACCCTTTTCCGGAAGGGAAAAGGACCCAATTCGGTTGGGACCGGGGCTTGGCCCGGGGAGGGAGCGGCCCGTGACAGTTCGTCCCAACTACCGCTAAAATCTAATGCACATGCCGTAGCATATCCTCCAAAGTCTAGATAATCCGCTCTGACTGCCCATCTATCTGCGGATGATATGCGGTGCTAAACCTTAGATTAGTACCCATACGGTGCTGAAATGCTCGCCAAAAACGCGAAGTAAAACGAGGATCACGGTTCGATACGATACTCAATCGTACGCCATGCAATCTGACGATCTCCGCTATAGAGAGTTGGGCGAACCTCTCCGGTGTAAAGGTGCTCCGAACGGGAATGAAATGCGCGGTCTTCGTCAAACGGTCAACGACCACCCAAATAGCATCAAATCCGTGTCTCGTCCTTGGTAGCGCCTGAACAAAATCCATTGTGATATCTTCCTACTTCCTTGACGGTACCTCTAGTGGCTGAAGATAACCACCCGACCTAAGTCGCTATGCCTTCACCTGCTGGCATACAGTACACTGAGCCACAAACTGTCGGACGTCTCTTTTTATGCTTGGCCACCAAAGTTACTGTCGAGAATTCTATACATCTTGGTCCCTCCTGGATGAACTGACAATCTACTATTGTGCGCCTCTGATAAAATCTGATGTCTCAGCTCATCTGACCTCGGTACGCAAATCCTGCCTCTGAATCTGATAATATCATCTGTACCCAGATGATACTCTGATATATCCACAGACTCAAGGCGTCCACGTATGTCCTGTAAGGTTGTGTCGTCCTGCTGTGCCACCCTCAGCCTCTGAAGTAGCTCCGGCTCGACATGATATGTGGCGAAGAGAACCCTCGGCTCACGCTCAAAGGCGCGCAAGCCCAGGTGGATAAACTGCTCCGCCAAGTCCCACTCTCTCATAGATAATCCAGCTAGTCGAGACGAGCTCCTCCGGCTGAGTGCGTCAGCTACGACATTCGCCTTCCCAGGATGATAGAGGATATTGCACTTGAAATACTTCAAGTATTCGATCCAAAGTCTTTGTCGTAAGTTCAGCTCATTCTGAGAAAAGATAAACTGCAGACTCTTGTGATCGGTATATATCTCAAACTCTTCTCTGTATAAATAATGTCTCCAAAAGTTTCAACGCGAAGATCTCCGCGGCCAACTCAAGATCGTTTACCGGATAATTACCCTCATAGGTTTTCAACTGTCTAGAGCCATAAGTGATCACTCTGCCCCTCTGCATCAGCACACATCCCAAACCAACAAAAGATGCATCACTATAAGCAACAAATCCGCCCCGATCGTCGAGTAAAGCTAAAACTGGTGCAGTGGTCAATAAGTGCTTCAATTTCTGGAAACTCTGCTCACAAGCATCATTCCACTCAAACCGAACGGCTTTCCGGGTAAGCTTAGTCAATGCACTAGCTAACTTCGCGAAGCCCTCAATAAAACGCCGGTGATAACCAGCCAGACCCAAAAAGCTACGGACCTCGGTCGCATTCTTGGGTCGATCCTATCGTAGGACTGCATCAACCTTTGCTGGGTCTACCGCAACGGCCTCACGAGAGATAACGTGCCCCAAGAAGTGCACTTCGATCAACCAAAAATCACACTTGCTAAGTTTCGGGAACAACTGCCTTTCGCGAAGAACTTGTAAGACTTGCCTCAAATGATCTGCATGATCCTCCTCACTACGGGATATACAAGTATATCATCTATAAATACCACCACAAGCGGTCTAAGTAAGGTTGAAAAATACGATTCATCATATCCATAAACGCTGCTGGTGCATTCCTCAACCCAAACGGCATAACAAGAAATTCATATTGACCATACCGAGTACGAAAAGCTGTCTAAGGTACGTCATCTTCTCTAACCCTCAACTGATAATATCCAGACCTCAAGTCAATTTTTGAGAATATTGCGGCTCCCTGCAACTGATCAAATAAGTCGTCGATGTGAGGCAAAGGATATTTATTCTTAACCGTAACATGATTAAGCTTTCTATAGTCTGTGCACATCCTCAAACTCCCATCTTTCTTCTTTACGAACAAAACCGGCGCAACCCAAGGTGATACGCTCGGTCAAATAAAACCCTTGTCCAACAACTCCTCAATTTGAGTTTTCAGCTCGGCCAACTCAGTAGTAGCCATTCTATATGGTGCCCTGGATATCGGGGTCGCTCCAGGACCAACTCAATCTGAAACTCAGTCTCACGGGCGGGAGGTAATCTTGGCAATTCCTCCGGAAAAACGTCCGGAAACTAATTAACAACTGAAATACTATTCAACTCATCGGTCTCCAATGACGGATTTTTCAAATAGGCCAAGTATCCAGCACAACTCCGCCCAAGTATTTTACCTGCCTTCATTGCACTGATAATCGGAACTCCTACCTCAAATTCATCACCACGAAGCTAAAATTTCGGTAAGTGCGTTATTCTAAAAGAAATGACCTTGGTTCGGCAATCTATTTTAGCATAGTTTCCTGCTAACCAATCAATTCCCAAAATAATGTCAAAGTCCGAAATATCCAAAACAACTAAATTGGCGCATAGAGTTTGATCCCCGACTCGAATCTCACACCACAAAAGCGACAATCGGAAAACAATACATAACCTGCAGGGGTAGAAATCTCAAACATACAATCATATACAATAAGATGTGCGGGTAATTTAACAGCAAAACTCGGCGAAACAAAAGAGTATGTAGCACCCGAATCAAACAATACGAATGCTAGTAAACTATAAACTGGCAAGGTACCTGTAATAGCTGTCGAACTGCCGCCTGCCTCCTCACTCGTCATAGCGTTAACTCTTCCTGGAACTCTCGGTGGCTGTCCACCTTGTCCTTGTGACGCCGCTGATCTTGTCGCGGAACTTCCTTGGGACTGCTGCTGAAACGGTTGTACTGCTGATACTGTGGTCTCGGCTGCGGAAAAGGTTCCCTCAGCTGTGGCTGCCGAAACTGTAACCCACACTGCCCCTGTGACTGCTGCTGTCCTGACCACAAACACATTGATATTTATAATGCCCCTTCTCGTGGCAATAGAAACACTCCACCTCGGATGCCGGTCTCTGCTGCCTACCCTCCCCACTAAAAAAGGTTCGGGTATTGGCAGAGACGCCAAACTTCCTCTTCTTCAGTACAAACTTTTCCTTCCCATTCGGGTCGTTCTGTACCCTTTCTGACTTCTCTCGGGCCCATTCGGCCTCTATGTTCTGCGCCCTCTCTATAGTCTGATGACCCGTGGCGTATTCTTTCCCGGCCATCCTACTGATGATATCCCATTTCAAGCCATTCCGAAATTTTCGAGCCATGCGCAGCTCTCCCGTATGAAGGTGTGGAACATATCTTGACTAAGCCATGAACTTGGCGTGGTACTCCCAGACGGACATACCATCCTGCTTCAATCTTTCAAACTCATCCTCCTTTGTCCTCTTTACGGATTCAGGAACATACTGCCGGTTAAACAATACTAGAAAATCGGTCCAAAAACCAAACTGCCCAATCTGATCCTCTATGCTCCTCCACCAATGTTCAGCCTCTCTCGTAAATGTAAAAGCTGCTAATGGTACCCGGAATTCCATCGGACAATTAAGGGTCTTGAACAACTTCTCTACGGCTAGGAGCCAACTGTCGGCCGTATCTGGATCTGAACCACTCTCAAAACTCGAGGGTCGCATTTTGTGGAACCTCGTCAGGTACTTCATATATCTTTCCTATACTGGATCCTCAACCACAACCTCTGCATGGATCGGTACGGCCTCACCCACTCCGAGGACAGGAATAGTTTCTGGGAGCTGGGGATGCTCGACTCGCTCGGCCTCGCGCTCGTCCATCATAGCCCCAACGACATCCCGTAGGGCCCTAACCATGTCATCGCTAACACGGGGCTCCTCCGGTATCTCCGGACTCGGAACCCGACGCGGACGACCTCGTGGCGGCATCCTGCAACCAGAACGACCTAAATCAATGATTTACTCTAATCATCCCACTTTCGTTTTCACAACCCATCATTTTATAAGTTTTAGTTGTTTAGGAAGCACTTAGTTACACAATGCTCTGTTACCATAACTGTCACGACCCGTGAGCAGAGGGCCGCGACGGAGGAAAATAATATTTTTCGAAAATGAATAAAATTCGAAATAAACACTTTGCGGAAGCTTAATCGATCAAGGAATTCATTTTAAATACCAAATCTCGAAATCAAAATCTCAAAGGTTCAAAACAAGGAGGGGCCCCAACCTAGACATTCGGTTCGGGACGAGAACCCGTGGGGGAGGCGGTTCGGTCCCAACCCAAGCTCAGTTTGCGAAGGATACTAATGCATCAATCTCCCCAGATGACACAATAGGATCCTAGGCAATTTAAGGTCTAAACCTCTTTAAAATTTACAAAAACATACTTCAAAATCATTTTTACGAAATACCAGCTCGACCTGTATTTTTCCAAAAGATTCGGCAATGCCAAACCTCTAGTAAACATTTATAAGAACTCCCTAAAACATTGAAATCAAATTTGGAAACCAAATGCTCAAAATAAAATGTCACATTCCATAGCTATTTTCGGTCGAACGAAATATCGAACCGGTTGATCGAAAGCCGACCAGAAACTTAAAACAGAACGGCTATAGGTTTCGGTCAACTGATCCAAATTTTCGGTCGACCGATACCTGCAGGATCTGCAAAAATAGGTTTGTAGCAATAAGAAACTCAACACCCCATTTTCTCAGACATTTTTCCAAAACGTCCAAACATCATATGATTACATATACATAATCACAATACGCATGCAGGTATCGACGCAACCTTGAATCACATCCAACCTCATTTAACCCAAACATTATTCGAAACCATTCGAACCCGTAACCATAAGAACACATATAGTCCGATTTTGTCAAAACCATAAATCCTTTCATTCTCAAAGACCAAAAGCTCATAAAAACCCAAATACACATGCGACAAAACTCAATTTCCAAATTTAAATAGTTTTATACATATATATCGCAATATGTTCATTTACAACTTAAAATCCCAAAATATATACCTTTTAGAGTTTAAACCTTCTTAACTAAGGTTTACAACCTTAAAAGCTTACAAATCATCCCAAAGTACAAAATGTAAGTTAGTGCTTCCGAGTATCAAGTCTTTACATGTATGGGCTATACTACCAAGAGTTATATACAATGAAAGCCCCACCAAAATACCTTCCCAATTCCTTTCCAAGCTAAACGACGGGAATTTAGCAACCTTTTGTTGGTGCCTTCCCACGATCTAACGGATCTGTGAAAGATTAAAGGCAACAGGGTGAGTCAAATATGACTCAGCCAGCGGAGCGAATAACGATCGCGGCACCTCTCACCACAACACAACCAAACCATATCATAAGTCAATAAGCATCAAGTAAAGCATCATCATAATCATCGAAGAACATGTAGTGAACGAATTCCCATAACCAAGTCAATTATGCATTACTTTCTTAAATTAGCGTTTGCTCGACTAAGGACCCGTTAGTCCTTTCACATTTGCAACGCAACACACCCTTTAGGTACCGCAGCACTAAGGATCTGGGTCAAACACGGTACATGTCGTGTCCTCCAGTACCCTACAGCGGGGGCGATCCCTTTTGGCCTTAAGGGAGTTACTTAATATATCGGCCTTTCCGAAATTTCCGATTCAAGCCTCGCCTGGTCTCATAGCCGCCACCTTGGCCTCGGACTGGCCTTAACTACACCCACCGGTCTCTTCTTGAGACAACAAATCTGGTACTCTGGCACCCACATCGTTCAATTTCGATCCCTGTCGATATCCACTCAACTCACACGGGAGACCGAATCTAGGCGATGCAGTCCAACGAAAGAGCCCCACCACAATATATTAACTTTATCAAATCTCATTAGCGCTCACGTTGTCAATGTCACAAATCACAACAATACTCATATTGGGTATACCAATCACATAAGTACTAGTGATAGACGTACAACGGTTTTCACGCATTCACAAATTTTATTTCCAACACATATCCAACATTTGTCATGAAATAAGAAAGTATTCCCATATGATGTCTGTAAGGTTTCGGATTTTCGTGAATTAATATTCATTTTAAATCGGATTTATTCGGAGTTTAATTTGGTTTTGTTTTGAGTTTGTTCGAGAGATTTATTTGGTTTTCGGGTGCTTGACTTGTATTGGAATTGATTTGGACTTGTTTGGATTGATTTGGTGTTTTTGGGCTTGATTTGGGCCCATTTGGGGTTGGATCCGGCCGACCGAGCCATGTGGCTCGGCCCAGCCAAGCCCGTTTGAACCCGGGCGAGCCAAATGGCTCGCCAGGTCGCCCGAGCTCCGCACCCGCTCACTCCTCTCACGCTCAGTCTCTCGCTCGTCTCTCTCGTTCGCCTCGCACCCGCGATTCCACCGCCATCGCCGCTCCGTCCGCCGCCGGCGCGCGTCGCCGCGCCGCGCCTCCTCCTCCTCCTCCCTCCTCTGGTTGATCATCTCTCTCGCGCTCGATTTCATGCCGTTTCTCGCGCTCGGCCGCGGAGCCCTAAATCTCGGCCGCCGTCGAATCCGGCCCCGCCGCGCCTCGCCGTCGCCTGGGTCACCGGCGAACCTCCCCGCCGTTGGACGTCGCCGCTGTCTCCTCCGACTCCTGAGCTCCTCGGACGTGTTGATCCGCCGCCGCCGCCTCTGTTGCCGCCGCCGCCCGTCTCCGGCGAGCTTCTCCGGCGAACTCGGATGCTTCGTCTCTTCGCCTCGGTTTCGTGAACGCATTGGTGTTATCATTTCCGGTAGAGTTTCGTGGATTCACGCCGTGTGTAGGGTCTCGGTTTGGTAAGACCGGGACGTAGGTGAGTGAACCCGCAGTCTCACTTGTGTGTTTTTCTGTTGATTCCAGTTATGTGGTGTGGATATATATATATATATATATATATATATATATATATATATATATATATATATATATATATATATATATATATATATATATATATATATATATATATATATATATATATATATATAACTTATTCGGGTCGAGTACCTTAGCTTGTGGTTGAACCAGTACTTTGGTAGTTGTGACATCCGGCCTTATTATGACTTGTTCGGACATCTAGGTAGATGTGGTATCTCTTGGCTAGTTGGCTTGACACTAGTTATATATACCTTATTACCGACCTTTGATGGGATTTGAGTGAGTAGTTGGGCATGACTGCCATGTTTACATTTACGTAGTAAAGTTTTATTTTGACATGTGGAATGTGTTGGACTTGACATAGTGACTTCGAGCGCCGCCTGCGCTTTAGTTATACCTGTTGTAGTGACTTTGACTTAGTTGTTATTTAGAAGAATATTAAAGCACGACTGTTGGATTAATACCTTTGGAAGAATCCGTCCGTAGGTGTGTGTGTGACATGTCCGTTGTAAGCTTGTCTCTGCCTTTGTATCGTTGTGTGTGCGCCGCCTGCGCCGTTGTATTGTGGTAGAGGTGCGATGTGACCTTTGACTTGTGTTATCCGCGTGACTGACCTACTTAGACTGTATGCGAGCCGATTGCTCTAGCAATACCATTAGTATAGCGGATTGTTGTGAAGTGCGTTGTCTCCCTTGTGTGTGTGTTCTTTCACTTCCCTCGTGAGTTCGGAGTTGCCGACTAGGGATAGGCTTGAGTTGAACATGTTTAAAGGGGTTCGCACTTGATCTTTGTTTTGATGTTTTGGTATGTACCCGTGAGAGGGTTTTACTTTTACGTTATTTGAATGCTTATGATGTAAAGCATTTCAATTGTGATGGATTATGTGATATATGATTCAGAGCATGCTTAGATGGTTAGCATGATGTTTATTTGAGAAGGAAAACATGCCAGTTTGATGTGGTGCCTATTATGTTTTTAGCGTAGAAACCGTTGTATGTCTTTCACTTGTTTGTGATTGTGGACATCGACAACGTGAGCGCTAATAAGACTTATGTGATGATGTTCTTTGGCTTTGGCATGTTTCGGAAATACTCTCTCTTCATTTATGTGATATCAGGTTTTGGATATATGTTATTAGCGTGGAAACCGTTGTATGTCTTACCCTTGCTTTTGATTTGAGACATCAACAACGTGAGCGCTAATGAGATTTGATAAAGTGAATATGTTTCTGTGATGGGGCTCTTTCGTTGGACTGCATCGCCTAGGTTCGCTCTCCCGTGAGTCGAGTGGATATCGACGGGGATCGAAATGAGACGATGTGGGCGCCGGAGTTCCATATTTGTTGTCTCGAGAGAAGAGAGACCGGCGGACGTCGTTAAGGCCAGCGCGAGGCCAGGGTGGCGCCTACGAGACCAGGCGAGGCTTGAATCGGAAATTCCGGAAAGGCCGGTATATCAAGTAACTCCCTTAGGGCCAAAAGGGATCGCCCCCGCTGTAGGGTACTAGGGGACGCGACGTGCACTGTGTCTGACCCAGATCCTTGGTGCTGCGGTACCAAAAGGGTTGTGTTGCGTTATAAAACATGAGAGGACTAACTGGTTTGGTAGTTTAGTCCACGCTGACTTAAGAAAGATAACGACATAACCGGATTGGGTTTTGGGTGATCGATTACCTTATATCTTGATGATATTGTTGATGTTTATTATATGCCAAGCATGTTTCTCGGTTGTTGTTGATGACTTGTTGGTTATGTTTATGTTCCTCGTTGGTTTTATTCGGTTTTGACAAGTATGAAAAGTGTATGCTTTGAGTAATGTTAGCACGTAACTTATGCGTTTGAGTGCTTGCTTGTGTTGTTTGTGGTGTGTGACTGCGTCCCTGGCCGTTGCCTTGCGGGGTTGCCGGGGTAGGTCACTCACTGAGTATATTTTTATATACTCACTGTACTACTTTCCCCGCAGGTTGTTGCGAGGACCGCCGACGATCGTAGAACGAGATTCGGGGTTCAGATGTTAGTTGGGAAAATAAAGAAAATGTAAAATGTATTTTAGTTTTCCGCTGTGTATTTAAATAGTTTGAAATTTATGTATTGTATTTCGGAAGTACTAGCTCATAACATCCCATATCATTTGTACATTTCCACTTAAATTTCCGACCACCGGATTTGGGGCATCACAATGTCCCAGTGCATAATCACCACCAACATAATCATTGGTACCAAAATATATTAGTAAGTTGCAACAACATATCACCATCATGCTAGCATCACAACATGCTCATAAACCACATATCACAAAATCTAGGGTTTTCACCTTAAAAGTCTAAATATCACTTAATCATGCTTGAATCATATAAATCATCTCAATTGCATTCATCACATCCACAATCACAGCCAAGCAAGAAGTGCAAACAGCTCACCTCGAGGGCTCGGCCGAAACAAATGCAACAACGCAAGCTCACCGCAAACCGCTTGCACCCAAGAGAGAAGCTAGGTCAAGAGAAGCTAGGGAAGTGAGGGAGAGGGAGATGGGATGATCAAGAACCCAAGAATCAAGGAAAGATGAAAGGAGGAACTCACCTAGGTCAGGGGGGAGAGCTCCAGTCACAGGATGCAGAAGAAGAAGTGAAGGGGTGAGCCAAACAAACACATGACCTGCACTTAATACGGGCTGCACACAACTATCGGTCGACCAGAAATACATATCGGTCGATCGAAACTGTTCTGCACAGCACAAACAGCCCAAAGTAAAGCAATCCAACTCCGACTCGCACACAACCAAGCACTTCCACGTGCCGACGGTGTCACCAACCGTGTGACACACCCGCTGTACGCCCGAACACACATGCACGGATAATGAAAACTCATCCAAGCATATCTCACAACCTAAAATCATAAATCACAAAATAACGCAAATAAAACAACAAACCTCACATCCACAAATTTTGACAAAGATCTAAAAAAAAATACGGTATGTCTATAGTACATTACTCGAAAAAATGTCCGTAAATAATATATTGACATTAATTACAATATTTGTATATTATTTATATTTTTTGTATAAAAATAGTGTTACATACAATATATATTGTATAAATATGATTTTGAATAATCGTACAAAGATGCTATATAACATTATAAATGTGCAGTATTCGTGATAGAAATGATTGAATGTTCGGATATTGTTAGTACATTTAGTATAACTCTTGCATGTGTTATATGTATATTTTATAAATATGAGCGTGGTTAGCTTGACTGAATGGGAGACACCTCAGAAAGCATCACCATCTAAGTTCGAGTTCACGTGGGGTGAAATCTCTCGTAGGTTTTTCTAAAAAATCCTATGCAGCCTGTGGCAGGAGCCCACATTCATGGAGGGGTTGTACTCGGATCCCTAAGCGTTGGGCGGGGCTGGGCGTGGGGTTTCCTGCGAGTTTAAGGTCCATACAGGGACATGCACTTGCTTCACCATGATAATCTCATATATATATATATATATATATATATATATATATATATATATATATATATATATATATATATATATTTATATATGTATATATATATATATAGACATGTATCAAAATTACTGTGAAGCCAGTCCAAGTGTTCCAGAGACATTACCACCTCATGTAGTACCTCCCTCTTAGGCTCAATATTTTTGGAGCGAAATTGAACAAAATACTCCTACAGTTGCTTTGCTGGATACTGATACTACATGGGGTCCAAAATAAGAGTTTCGCAAATATATATATAATATATATATATATATATATATATATATATATATATATATATATATATTAGAGACAAGAAAACTTTGATTCATGCAGTGAAAGCATACTCAATTGAGGTGCAGCACCAGTATGAAGCTAATTTATCAAATAGGACCATTTCGGTGTTAAACTGCAAAAATGTAAAGAACATTGTAGGGGGTGACATATGAGGGCAAGATTTATGGAATCAGAAGGAATGTGGATGATGGTAAACTATCGTGGCCCCCATTAGTGTTTGGACGAACCAAACGTGCAGAATCCTAAGCGTCGAAAGTTGGACAAGAATTTTATTGATGATTAGATTAAGGTGCTGATTAAAACACAACCTAATTTGTGTATTGTTGCTATTGTTGCTAACATCAAAAGAACATACCACTAAACAATATCCTATAGAAAATGTTGGGAGGTTAAGCAAAAAGCTATCACCATGGTATATTGTGACTGGAACGTGTCTTATAGTCTCTCACTAGATGGTTATAGACTGCACAACATTTGTGTCCCGGCTCAGTGATTGGTATTAGAGGATTTTCCGTATCAAATCCAACAAAGCCATTACTGATCGTGCATTGTAGGTGTTTGCATCTTGCCCTGCAGGTTTTATGTATTGTCCTCCAGTTCTAAGCATAAATGCCACTTTTCTCTATTGCAATTACAAAGAATATCTGGTTATTGCTACTGTTGTAGATGGCACGTGTGTTTCATATAGTATTGCAATAGTCGAAAAAGAAACGACAAATATATGGGATTGGTTTCCTCGAGTAGTGTATTGCTCCATTGGTGAGGAATCAGCAGGGCCAAATTGCATTTATATCTGATCGTCATCTAAGAATCTGAAGGCAATGAAACACCAACAATAGTACATTTATAGTTGGAACCATCGATATTGTTTGTGTCGTATATGTTCCAATTTTAATAAGGAATTTAAAAATGCCAGTCTTAAGTGCATGTGTGGAATGCTGGCACCCAACTGCAAATATGGAAGCATAATAAGTGGATGGAACAGATCAAAGAAGTAAATGAATATGCTTTTATGTGATTGCAAAATATTCGTCTGGAACATTGGACCCTAGCATTTGATAAAGGCCGGCTAAATTTGGACAAATGACTACAAACTTGTCAGAGAGTTTCAATAGTGAGCTAATGGAATTCGGTCTTTTCCAATTTCAGGAGTGGCTAAGAGTATCTGGTAGAAAATAGTTAGATATTTGCAAATAGACGCGACGAGCCAGAAGAATGGGCGAAAGTGACTTCACCCCTAAAACATTTAATAGACTAGCTAAAGGAGATAAGCATAGTGGCGGACACAGTGTGACTATGTTTGATAGCAAAACGGGACAATTTGAAGTTACATCTGGACACCATAAATATGCGTCTGATAGCAAAAGAGGAAACAAAGAAGTAAAATATTTGAGATTTCATTTTGAGAGATAGTCATAGTATTGTGTTATTTTTTAACTTTAATTTTTTCTTATGCAGATCGTCCTCTTATCATAAATGACATGTACTTGCCAAAAATAGCAAATATATCATATGTTCTGCTCGCATGCGATTGCGACAATAAAAAAAGTAAAGCATCGCATGTAGGATTATTTAGATCCATGTTACACGGTGGCATATATGGTATAGAAGTACTTATGCCCCAAGCTTTAATACCATTCCAGAGTAGCATTATTGGCCACCTTACGATAGCATTTGCTTCATACCTGATCCTGCAAGGAGAAAAAAGATTGGAAGACCTATCACTAAACAACTACGGAACAAGATGGATTGGGTAGAGACCCTTGATGCTTGGTGTAGACATTGCCAATAATAGTGGCACAAATATTGTTCAACGAGACAATAACAATAATTCATGGTTATATTGTAGATGAGTGCAGTGTATGTATTTGGTTAAAATTATATTATGATTAAATTTGTATTACAAGTGTATTGTTTCTAGTGTTATAGTTATTTGGATCTTTACTTCTTTCTTTCTTTTTTTTTGCAATATATTTATTATTTTTGTCATACTATAGTTATTATAATTTGCTAATATTTGTCACGATTTTATTTGCTGTCTTCGCCAACGCACTGGAGGGCACCTCGCGGTGACCCGCTTGAGGGACAATATATTTCGTTTCCGTCTTTGAGCGTCTGCCTAGGAGGCGATCCAAAATCATATATATATATATATATATATATATACGATCCTCTCGGACCGCAGAATTTTAGAGGATATGGTTTACTGAATCGCAATAAGGGCAAGCCCATAATCACCTCTTCCAATAAGAAGAGTACATTTGATTAAATGGTCTGAAAGAAAACTAATGCATCATTACATTTATGTGGTGATATAAGATAAATAAAATTATCTTCATGCGTTATTTCATATTTTTACATATATTCGGTTATTGACATATAAAATGTCACTACACGAAAATTTGGTTGTTTCATATTGAATTTAGCCAAAATATTTGGTATTGGATTTATCTCGACTTCTTGTCAAAGTATTATATCATTATTAATTTAGTTTTTGACCCAAACTATCGGTCAAGACTTGGTTATTTCTGTTATTCATGTTAAATCATATGTATTTGAAACTTGACTATATTGCATTCTCATATGAGGTGGATGAATATGGTAATGATTCATTTTGCATACGAATGGAAACTTGTCAGCTATATCTGACTTAACCGGAGTAATATTTGGTACTGGGATCAAATTTATCTTGAAGTAGTCTAAGATAGCTTTCTAACAAGCTTTGGTTCGCTAAAATCATACTAGCATCGCGAGAGATACAGCCCTTCAAAGGTTGGTTGGCAAGTTATGAAGTGAACCGATTCAACAATAGTCTGCTCTGGTTTTCAGGGAAATCTGATTCAACAGGAGTAGTGTGTAGTGCTAGAACTAAACCTATTCTGAAGTACTTTGAGAGAGCTTTCTTAAAAATTTTTGTTCATCGAATTTGGACTAGTACCAAGGGAGATACAACCCTTCAATGTTTGGTTAACAATTCTGAAGTGAATATGTTTCAGCAAAGATTTACTCTAGTTCTCAAGCAAATCTGATTCAACTGAAGTCTTGTTTAGTTTTGGGACTAAACCAATTTTGAAGTACTCAGAGAGAGCTTCCTAACAACCTTTTGTTCACCAAATTTGGACTAGTACGGAGGGAGATACAACCCTTCAAAGTTTGGTTGACAATTCTGGCTCCTATCGAAACTCAATATTGAGATTCCTAATTCTTCGGTTTGAATTCATGAGTATGTAAGAATTTGAGAAGGTAATGTGAGACTTGTCACATATCTAAAAATAATCTCAAATTTTGGTGATAATGTCACGAGTTACGAAATTATATTCGTGGGATGAAACATTCATTATTATAACATTTGAGGGGATTTTCACCCGTTTTATGGAATCATTATTATATCGTAGTCAAATTTTGAGCAGCATTTTCTCTCCCCGAGCGGGGAAAGTAATCTCCTAAAGTAGGTGGCTTGGTGATCATCCCCCAAGACCGTCATTTGACAATCAAGGCTTGCCCCAGGATCCACCGTATGGCCTATCCAAGCGAGAGGATTTTCACCCGATTTAATAAAGAAGAGTAAAAGACATTGTCGAAGGAGTAGAGCGTTATTGCTTCGGAACCTTAAAATCAATCTTCACTCTAGCAGTGTGGCCGCCAAGTACTACAATTTTTTTTCTCTTCTTACTATCAAATTTGTGCCTTATTTGTAGGCAAGAGATAAAGGCTTGTTGGAGGGAAAATGTGGGCAGTTAACACAAGTTCTCCCACTCCATGCAGTTAACTTTGCAGTTGTCTCTTTGAAAATTTCGAAGCCCATTCAAATGTAGTTGAAATGCGCTGAAATTTGGACTGCAGGTACCCTGATGAGTCTAGTTTTGTACAAAATTGGTTTGAACACATTTGGGTGTGTGTACATAAAGATATGGCATCCGAACTGAGTCCTAGTCAGTCTGAGAGCGGACCGGCATGAGATTATATTCATAGATATAATTTTTGGCTTTTAGGAAAAATTTATGAATTGTCATATGGACAAGCGTAACGCAGGTTATAATAAATTAAGCGCATGTTTGTCGGTCCTGACATCACCAATTGTAACATTTAAGTATAGTATGTCTCAATTCGTGAGATATTTAATTCTTTAAATTTGATATTTAAAATGACCAATAAGTTTTGAATTTTGGCCAAGAATATCTCAGGATTCTCGACTTGTTCCATCTTGATTGGGTTTGGCTGAATATTTTGCATCATCATAACCAACTTGCGTGTTGGATGAGCTACACACCTTTTGCTAATTTCAAAAATTCGAAACATCTTCAAATTTCATCCAAACGCTCTCAAATTTTGCCAGGATATAGCCCCACGAGTATATTTTCAAATAAAATTGGTTTTGATGGATTTGGCATTGTGTGAATAAAGTTATGATCATCGGACTGAACCTTGGTCGGGTTGAGGCGGAGCGACTCTGAAATTGATTTCTGCATTTACTTAGGTAGGTAATCATAACCCAATTAATACAAAACTTTGTAGTATGTTGCTCCTTAGGTTATCTTTCATTAAAAAAGAAAAAAAAATTTGCTTTGTGATTTGATCAGGTGTAATCCGAATTATTGCCGGTTTAGTGGCAACATGTCGATGTAGAATTCATCCTAAGCTTGGTTTCAAGTCCAATATCCTTGCCCCTATTTGATTCAAACACACACCTTGCGACCACCTATATGTAAATACAATTTGTTGATATTTGTCATGATTAAGCCAGCACACAGTCGAACCTATATAGTGCTAGTATCTCCAGCAAATGCACTTTTGGATCTATGTTGATCCTGGAGATACAATACGCTACGATCGATCAGTTCAGGTTGTGGCTTAATCTAGTCATACAAATAAAATCGTGACAAATATCAGTAAATTGTAATGACTACAGTATGCCAGAAATAATAAATATACTGAAAAAAAAGAAGACGTAAAGGTCCATATAATTATAACATTAGAAACAATACACATATAATACAAATTTAATCATAATATAGTTCAAGGTTTTTCGTGCCGTGTCGAGCCGAGTATCGGTAAATCCGAAACTGGGCACATGTCGACCGTGTCGTTCCGACCGTCCCGATTCATATAATTTATTACATTTAAAATATTAAAAATTTAAAATTATTTAAATAATAATAAAAATATTAATAAAATATAAATTTAAAGCCAGCCACTCACGTGGCTGGCTTTTGTCTAATTTGAGTCATTTGACCTCTCGTGAAGGGCGGTCCAAATATATATCTATAAAAAAAAAAAAGAAAGCTAGCCACGCCAGCCATGTGACTGGCTTTTCACCGCCCATGAAGGGCGGTCACGGGCGGTCCAAATTATATAAAAAAAAAACAACAAAAACAATAGAAAGCCAGCCACGTGGCTGGTTGAGCTGTAAAAAAATAATTATAAATAAATAAATAAAGAATGTACCGACCGTGCTGCCCGGCACGGCCGGCTCGACACCGAGCCGGTGCCGGAACCAGCGGCATCGGCACGTGTCCAGCGGCACTGCCCAGCACTGAGAACCTTGGTATTTGCAAGCTTCATCAAGTTTGATTTTAAGGGTCTCTAAGTCAACTTGATATGAACTTGTATCATCAAGTTTGACCCTTAACGCTTCTAGCTCATTAGTCATGCAATCTTTTTCTTTAAGCATGTCCCCTACGCTAACACTAAGTTCGTCATTTCTAGTGTATAGCTTGGACAAGCTTTTCTTATTTTTCTTATATAGTGCATTAAGCTTATCATAGCTTTCCATTAGTTCTTCAAAAGCTTTTTGCAAGTTAAAATCATAAGAAGAAGTAGAGGAGGAAGAGGATACCTCATTGTCACTCTCCCCTAGGGTGGTCATAAAGGCGAAGTGTGCATTAACCTTCTTGTCATCACTTGAGGAGCTTCATGATGTATCTTCGTCACTTCGAGTTGCCACAGCCTTCTTCTTTTTCTTATCTTTCTTGTATTGGGGGCAATAGGGTTGGATTCAACCCGGCTTTTTGCACTTGTTGCAAAAGATTTCATCTTCCTCGCTCAAGGTGCTCTTCTTCATATTCTTCGTTTTCTTCTTCTTCTTCTTTTTCTTCTTCTCCATCTTCTTTCTTAGCATCTTCTTCCAAGGCACCAAACCACGATAGGGGCGATGTCACGGCGTTCCGTAAGAGATACTTAGTAGCGATGCACCCTCCGGAAGGCACAACCCTGAGCCTCGCACTCCGTAGGAACCACCCTGGCCAAGAGTGATCACCCTACGCCTACCGGCCTCAATAGAGACATCATTCATTAAGATTAGACGCTCATTGTAATCGGTCCATCATCTTCGCCATCCTGGCCGGTAAAACTACTCGACTTACGGATACTAGATGAACATACAACTAAACCGCGCTAATCTTAACCTTTAACCTACCCTAGAATATATCACAAGAGCAGGTCCGCTCACGTACTCACTCGGGTAGAAATAAACCATTAGGTACACAAGCGTATGTCACAACTATGTCTACTAAGGTACTGCGTGAGCTTTGGTCCGCTCACGCACCAATCCAAGTAAACAAACCACATAGTTATACGTAATGCCAAACACATCAAATCCGTCCTACCACATGTATAACAAAACATACGTAGCTAGGTAGAACACCATATCAAGCATGTTACATAAGTGAACCACATTCTACTAAATTGTTTACTAAGTCAACACACTCAAACACTATCCATAGTAGAAATACATCACAACCACATGCTAATCTACATAAACCATGCTTTTCAACTATGTAATAGCATAAAACAATGTAACCATGAGTATCACAAATCCATATTAAAACCCTAATATGATTCTACTTACTTACACATGCCATAACCACATATCAAGCATAACAACACATGTAATGCATACAATAAATGCATTTCACATAGGAAGCAAACACCGCTCGCATATCTATAAGTAGACCTATCACGAGTATAACAAGAGTCGCTAGCTCACATACTAACTAGTATCGCCAACGCAATCACTCACATACTCAGCAAGATAGAACAATAGAATAGGCAAGCTTAAATACGGTCATACAACATTACTCCTACCACATACACAGTAAAATAGAGTAACATCCACGTGTTATCACATAATACATAACATATATCCACCACGTGTATATCTAGAGCAATCAACTCAATACATCGCAAGGTAGATCAAACATAAGCATGTAATATTACAAACATTCCCGTCAAGAATATCATCTAGGTCACACCCCTTGATATTCATCCAAACAAGCATACATATCGACAACATGCTGATGCTGATGGGTTTCTCCTCACCAGGATTGGGATTGTGTACACTACACAGATCTTCTCAGGGTGGTTCGTATTACGGAGAGGAATTCGTGTCAACGGTTAACGAGATCTTTTTTAACGTGGAAAACCCTTAATCAAGGGTAAAAAACCAAGGAGAGGAACGGAATCCTCAAAGATTCACTATATATTTTTGTCATTAATACAAGTATTGTACTGTCTATCCCCCCCCCTTAGGGTTACTAATGAGAGTTTTATACAGAGATTAAGGGGTATTATGGTAGTTAATTATCCGCCAAATCACTGTAGCGCTCCACGTGTCCTTTAGCGAGGGTATTACTGTCATCGAGCTTCACGTGGCTCATAGCACGGTGTACTATTCGTTCGCAAAAATGGCGCGCTATCCGTGCTTCTGGGCTTTGTGCCGATCTCTCTTTGTTGACGTCGTAGTCCGTCCGCGAACGGGTAGGCATCTCGTGGTTTCTTATCCGGGATCATTCTCATACCTTTAACGGGAAGCAATCCGTTCGAGCCGGTGTTTTAACCGTATCATCTGCTCCCCGACAGATGGGAAGATCTTGTCGGCTTATCTGTCGGAATGCATTCTTTCGGTACTTCTGCTTTATGGGGTATGCTCCGTTTTTATTGCTTTTTTGGTCCACCGTATTGGTTACCGGTATGGTTAGTCAGATTTTGCACAGCTGTCACATGATGTTTTGCACACCGAGTTACCATGTTGAGGATTGTCGTTCTCTACGGTTATAAGTAGGGCCCGCAGTCATTCTTTCGTTTCACCGTGATCAAAAGTTTCTCTCCCGAGTAAAAGTCTGCGACGAGGAGCTTTCCAATGTTCTTCCTTCCTTGCGTGTTGACATAGATAAGGTATGTCTTCTCGTAGCTCCACGGATACCGAGTCTGGTAGTGACCGGGATTCCGGTGTGGGGTCTCATACTTCCATCCCTCTTACTCTTTATGTTTCTCCTAGATTCGGAGAACAGCCCATGTCTCCAGATATTACTGGGGACAGGGTAATTCCGAAGGGGGAATTTATCAGTCAAGTTACAGAGTAACTTCGTTTGGGTAGGATGAGTGCCACGTTTGGTGAGCTCGTGGGCGGAGGCGATGGAGAGGAGAGGGCTTTGCAGGCGGAAGCCTCGGCTAGTCGAAGCAAAGGAGTAAGGGTTCCTCCTGTCGAGTTCGATCCTCGCACCGCTGTTTCTTCCTTGACCGAGGAGCAACTGGTCCAATGGCGAAAAGAGTTTAGCATCCCGTCGGATTTCGAGGCGAGAATAGCTCAGCCGACGGAGAGGATGACCGATATATCTAAGGATTGGGTGTCGTTCCGTCTTGATATGTTCAAGGCCGGTCTCCGTTTCCCATTGCTGCCGTTTTACGTTCATTTCTTCGCCTATTATGGCATTACTCTGTGTCATTTGTCCCCGAACTCGTACCGGGACATCTTGGTATTCTTATTTATTTGCGCTCGTACAGGAACCAGATCGTCCCTCGAGTTGTGGAGAAATTTGTTTACTTTGTCTTCCTCCAAGCAAGGTCCTGGTTTCTATAACACGAAGTATAGGAACCCTGCAAAGAGGAAGACGGAAGGGAAGGGAGTAACGTTCCCAAATGGTGGCACGGCTTCTTTTTCGTGAGAAGGAAACCGAAATGATGTTTCTCGGACCGTTGGTCTGATCGCTTGAACGAAGCGTTGAAGGAGAAGCCTGAGCTTACTGATGAACTGGAGGAGTTGGAGGGTCGATTTTTTACTTTTTGAGGCCAAGTGTCCGTGGCGGGGAGCGTTCCGGACGACGTCGTAAGGGCAACGAGGCCGCTGGCCGACGCGTCGTTCGGTATGCCTCCACTATGCTTGTCCTTTGTAATGTTTTATTTCTTTTGGCTCTTCTGACCAGATCCCTATCCGCAGGACTAATGGAGCCAACGGGAAAGTCGGGGGTCGAGGAGGCGATTCTGTCGGAACTTTCCAAGCCCCGCCGACGTAAGGCAGCTGCGAAAAGAAGTGGAGGAGCTACTGGCGTACGGACAGAACCTTCCGTGCCCAAGGTTGGGCAGCAACTGATTCAGGGTGCCGGCGGGGCACTCGTGCCTGTTCCTTCGTTGCCTTCACTTCCAGAGCGAAGTATGCCTCCTAGGGAGTCTTCTCCAGGGGTTCTTCCTTCCAAGAGGCTTCCGGAGTCGTCGTCCCAGCCTGCTCGCCGCAAGAAGAAGAAGAGACGAACAGAACTTCGTGAGGAGGAAGATACCCCCCTTTACATCCCGGACTGGGGAATACGAGAAGGGGTTCGGATAAGGGAGTGCTCCGAAGCTGCCTTGGAGTTCATCTGCAAAGGTCTTCTGAAGGATGACAGATCAATAATTCCCGGAACGTCAGTCGATGCTTCGCTAAGGGAGGCATCGCTGAATACCGCCAATGTGAGTATAGAATTGTAGTTGTCTTTACTTTGGTTGTATCTGTTGTCTAAAGCATCGTCGCGACTGCAGATGTTGGCTTCCCTGAGTCAGCTGTTCACTATAGTTAAGGAAAAGGAGAGGATCCTGCAGAAGGCCAGCGAAATACGGGTCGAGATGATAAAGCTCATTAAGGAACGGGATGAGGCTACCCGTGCGGCCAAGGAGCAAGAGGAACTCGTTGCCACGCTTTGGGGGAAAGTCGAGGCGGATCGGAAGAATGAGGAGTCCTATGTCAAATTTGCTCGCGAGGAGGCCGCTAACAGCTAAGTCGATGAAGGAGAAGGAGGCCGAGATCGCTGAGCTTCGAGCCGCGCTCGAAGCAAAGGACGCGGAGCTGCGGCAAGCGCCGGAGAAAGTGGTCAAAGAATATCGGGCCTCGGATGATTTCAACCTCGAGAAGGGCAGGCATGCTGTGGTCTTCAGTCGTTACCTGTATTTTGAAATGCTAAGGAGGCTTCGCCAGCGATTCAATGAAGAAGGGGAGGAATTTTTTGATTTTTTGAACGAGGAGGAAGTCGTTCGGGGCTCTCGGTCCAGGAGAGATGCGGGCGTTCCGCCCTTCTCTGACAAGGAGGGTGAAGATGATGATGACGTTGAGGGGCCTTCCGGATCGGGGGAGACCAATGCCCCGGGAGATCGTCCCTAACCTTCTCCGTGACTTCTGTATATTTTTCTTCTTCGTTGTGCGGTGGGTCGTTCCCGTATTTTAATGTAAAGGAGACGTTTCTTTTTGAATGACATACATAATTTTTTAAACATGACGTGTAAAGTTGTTTACTGTGCGCTTTGGTTTGCCGATAAGGGGTAGCCAAGAACTTCACTTGCGTCTATAGCTTCATTATCTTCGCGCGAGCTTTCAGGCTTGTTGCCAATAATAAACGGGTGGGGGTTGTTATGGCTAACGGGGTGACCGCAGAGGTTCTCCGGTCGCTAGCTTAGGAGAATCGCCTGCTCGTGGTGGAGAATCAGAGACTTCGGAAAAGATTGGAGGTTTTGCGAAGTCAGGGTAGGCATCACGACGCTTTTCTGGTGGACGCTCATTGCTAGATCGCTTCTTTGCGTTCGTATGCCATGTCTTTAGAGAGGGAGTTGAGAGAGACGCAAGAGCAACTAGATCGTGTTTTACAGGGTTCGTTGACTCCGGAATATAGTCCGTTGACTCCTTTACATGATCCAGTTATGCCTGGTGATTTCTATCGGCTTGACGGAGGCTCTGGCTCTGGGGATTCTCGTGCGTCGAGGGACGATGATGCGTCTTCGGGGGGTTCTTGAGTGTTTTTGTACTTCGGGCGAGGGTATCTAAGTGTCGGGCTACTCCGGGCGAGAGTATCTAAGCTCGTGAACCTTCTTTAGCTTCATGTTCTGTTGTATGTCTTTGTTACCATGGGTAACGGAGTTCTGCGGAGCAGCTCGAGCACGCGGCTAGGGGATTGCCTGATGATGGCTTGTGCCGCTGGACGGCCGTGACCAGATAGGGCAATTAACGGTTAGTAGACTTAAGTGTCTGGAGTACTGCTTCTTCGCAATGTTTATTTTGTCGTGTAACCCGGCTTTCCATTATTCAAATGAAATTAGCGTTGATTTTGTTGGTCGTTTGTCTCATAAAAATATGTGTTCTTATCGGACGGGCCTTTGCATCCCCCCAGCCAGCGGTAACGGAGTGTGTTCCGACATAGGACGTCGTTCCGTTTTCGTCTGGCTGGAGTTGAAGGAGTGGCCTTTCGAGGTCTGATACTCTTATCGGACGGGCCTTTTCATCCCTCCTAGCCAGCGGTAACAGAGTGCGTTCCGACATGGGACGTCGTTCCGTTTTCGCGTGGCTGGAGTCGAAGAAGTGGCCTTTCGAGGTCCGATGCTCTTATCTGACGGGCCTTTGCGTCCCCCCAGCTAGCGGTAACGGAGTGCGTTCCAATATGGGACGTCGTTCCGTTTTCGCGTGGATGGAGTCGAAGGAGCGGCTTTCGAGGTCTGATACTCTTATCGGACGGGCGTTTGCGTCCCCCCCAGCCAGCGGTAACGGAGTTCGTTCCGACATAGGACGTCGTACCATTTTCGCGTGGCTGGAGTTGAAGGAGCGGCCTTTCGAGGTCCGATGCTCTTATCGGACGGGCCCTTGCGTCCCCCCCAGCCAGCGGTAACGGAGTGCGTTCCGACATGGGACGTTGTTCCGTTTTCGCGTGCATGGAGTCGAAGGAGCGGCCTTTCGAGGTCCGATGCTCATATCGGACGGGCCTTTGCGTCCCCCCAGCCAGCGGTAACGGTGCGTTCCGACATGGGACGTCGTTCCATTTTCGCGTGGCTGGAGTTGAAGGAGCGGCCTTTCGAGGTCCGATGCTCTTATCGGATGGGCCTTTGCGTCCCCCCAGCCAGCGGTAACGGAGTGCGTTCCGACATGGGACGTCGTTCCGTTTTCGCGTGGCTGGAGTTGAAGGAGCGGCCTTTCGAGGTCCGATGCTCTTATCAGACGGGCCTTTGCGTCCCCCCAGCCAGCGGTAACGGAGTGCGTTCCGACATGGGACGTCGTTCCATTTTCGTGTGGCTGGAGTTGAAGGAGCGGCCTTTCGAGGTCAGCAGTCGGGAAGAGTAATTCGGGAGACAAGAAGAAGAACTTTTTCTTGATGGCGAATATGTACAAGTCATTGGTGGTAAGCACGAAGATTCAGTACACTCCAAGTTCTTGGTATATCGTTTCCCTCCACGTCTTGCAGCGTGTAAGCTTCTTTACCGAGTACCTCGGAGATTTTGTAAGGTCCTTCCCATGTTGGTCTGAGCTTTCCAGGTTATTGTTGTATCTTTCTCATAACCAGCTGTCCTTCTCGGAAGGATCTCGATCTCATACGGCTGTTGTAGTAGTGGGATACCCGTTGTTTGTACGCCTGTGCTCGGATGAGTGCTTTCTCTCGCTTCTCGTCGAGTAAGTCAAGATTAATGAGAAGGCGGTCTCCGTTGGATGCGTCGTCGTTGTATTCTACACGAAGAGTGGGATTGTCTAGTTCTACGGGAATCACAGCTTCAGTTCCGTAGGTAAGAGCGAAGGGTGTTTCTCCAGTCGCCGTTCGGTGGGTGGTTCGATATGCCCATAGGACCGTGGGGAGTACGTCGGGCCAATTTCCCTTTGCGCCTTCTAAACGTTTTTTCAGGCCTTCTAAGATTATTCGATTCGCGTTTTCCACTTGCCTATTGGCTTGCGGATGGTAGACGGAGGCAAACCTTTATTTGATATGGAGTGTTTGACATAGTTTCTTCAATTCTGGACTCGTAAATTGACTACCGTTGTCCTATACGAGGTACTTTGGTATCCCGAAGCGGCACACGACCGACTGCTTGAAGAATTTGGTGACTGATGCCCCAGTGATCGTGGCCAATGGTTATGCTTCGATCCATTTCGTGAAGTAATCAATCGCTACGATCATGAACCGTCTCTTTCTCGAGGCAGGGGGGAGTGGCCCCACGAGGTCCATGTCCCATTGTAGGAACGGCAACGGTGATACGACATTGGATATTGGCTCGGCAGGGACATGAACGATCTTCGCGTGTTCCTAGCATCGTATACACGAAAGAACGAACTTCTCAGCGTCTGCCATAACGGTGGGCCAATAATAGCCTTGTCGGAAGATTTTCTGGGCGAGAGTTCGTGCTCCTACATGATTGGAGCACATTCCCTCGTGTATGTCACGGTGGACGGCTTTGGCGGCTTCCTCGTCCACGCATTTAAGATATAGGGCTGAGAAGGCGATGCGGTAAAGTTGACCGTTTATGAGAGTAAAACGGGCTGCTCTTCTGACGATCGCCTCAGCGAGTTTCTTATCCTTGGGGGGCTCCTTGATGAACAAATTATAATTTTCGCAAGTGTATGAATCAGTTGTGATATAGTGTGCGAAGTACAAGAGTCGATCCCACAGATACTTGATAAATTAATTCAACGAAATTACTTAAACAATTTCCTAAAACAAAACTTCAAACAATTGAACAAAAACTTAGAACAAATTAAAGGCAAAAAGAATCAAACTAAGAAAATTAATAAAAGCACAACGATCTCGTAAGTTGATTCGGAATCGAGGAATGGAAGCCTAAGAATTTGATTTCACCATACACTGAAATTATATGTCTAAAATATGCATTTATCAACTCAACTCAGGGGTTCGTTCTTCCTAATTTATGACTACTCCGTTAGGTGTCCGGGTAAAATCAAGTACTTCTCATGAATTAATTAACTATGGTGTCTAGTATAATTAATGATGAAAAATCCGTTAAGACTAGAAGAACAAATTCAAGAACTACATAGACATTCTAGCATGGTGTCTGCGTTAAACATCTACTTATTCATTCAAGAGAGCAATTTACGATTAGGCATATGGTGTCTACTATAACCGTATCTCATACAATTGAATTACCTATATCAATGATGGCCAGTCACTAACATAGACTAAACAATTGAATTAAGAACAACGAATGAAATAAGAATTAAAATTGAATTAGAAATTATTCCGCATAGACATAGAAAATCCGTGTAGGCTACATCAAATCCCTAGAAAAAGAAATTAGTTCATGATGACTTTCCAGACCATAAATTCAATTATGCAAATAATTCTTATACAAAGAGTAAATAAAACAAAAATGTTGATGCACAAGAATAATCTTGATCTCTGATGTCCTTCTCCCCTCTTCTGGTTGTGTGTGTTATTTTTATTCTCGGCCGCACCCGCGAGAGAGAGAGAGAGAGATATCTCCTCATCCACAGCACCCATCCAAGTATATATACCTCTCAAACCCTAGCCGCACCTCCTTTTTTTCCATCCCGCATTGAATTTCTGCTTATATGTTGTTTGCTTGATATTTGCTTCAATCCTAGCCATTGATTGCTTAGTGATGTTTGGTGTTTTTTTCTTCTTTGAATCAAAACCATGAATATGGGTGTTTGCTGTGCTGTGTTTGGATCTTTATTCCAGCCAGAAATAGTGCGCTTTTACATGCTATTTATGCTCCTTTAATTCTAAGATCTGAATTTCCTTACTTGCTCTTGATTACTCCTTCATTTAGAACATTGAAACTGCTGAATTAGCTCTTGCTTAAACCAAAAAGTTGTAGCCATGCTTGTCAGCTTTCCAAATATTCTGAAAACGTGTCTATCGGAGTTGTGTAGCAAAAGTTATGTTCAAAATACTGTAACTTGTTCTGATTTTCTGTAAAATCTGTCCATAATCTCCAAAATCAGTCCTAAAATTATTTCTCCTGCAAAACACTCATCAAACACATCAAAATACCAATTTGAACATAAGTTAAGCATAACATATGCAAAGTTCATCATGATTAACATCACAAATAAAATGCTATCAAATACCCACAAACTTAACGTTTGCTTGTCCTCGAGCAAAACAATCAAAGAAAACAAATTAAACGAAACAACCTAAGTATGGCCAAATTCGTCAAGTGATGTCAAAGATTCTGAACCGTCATTTATGTCTCAAAAATATATTTTAGTAAAGCTCAAAACACTTTGATCATTTGCTATTCATGAATCCATAATTCAAGTATATTTTGCAGCATAAAAGCTCTTGAACGTGTGTGTAAAGTAACACTAAAACCGAGCAATCTTAGATTCACCAAATCACAGTCAATAAATAATGTCAATTTTCTTGAATAATCTCAATAGATTTGTTTTTTAATTACTCTCCACCAATATAGACAACCAAATTTACTCTTTTTTTTTAACTTATTCTATAATTGTGATATATTTATTTTTTAAGTTATTACTTATCTTTTGACACGAATACTAACATTTGTGATGAGAGTATCCGGTTACTCAATAAGAAATATACTTAAAGTGCTTTGGATACTCATATCCCAAATCACTGTTTGACGTAAAAGTAAACATAGGGCTCATGAATACTGATCGATTCTTTCTGCAAGTGCACAGAGTCGTTTGTAGTAATAAATTTAACCCGGAGTATTCCAAGTGTCGAACCCAAGGGAAACTAATGTTTTTCAAGTGATTAACGCCAACTCAGCAGATAGTAACGATATCTAAATTGTGAGGTCGAATAATGTGTAAACAGATAAAATAAATTGAAAGTCAGAGGAGTGATAATTCGAAAATTCAATAACTAGTAATCTAGGGGATCGGGGTTCACCTTGTAAAGGGTAGATCTTAATAATCAATTCAACGGGTTCATGGTTGAATAGCATCGCACGAGCACACCTAGTGATCTCTCGATCTATCTAGGATTAACTAAACTAAATTAATTACTCTCTCGAAATAATTAACTTAATCTGTTGTTAAGTTCAAGCAATGGTTCACCTATCATACCAAATAATATTATCTCTAATTTAATTTGGCATGTTCAATTATCTGAATCCGGTATCAAGCTCACCTCTCAGATTTCACTCTCCACCTATAATTATTCCTAAGGTGATCAAACTCAAGAGCAATAAATTATGCGCACAAGATAATTAAATCAACCGATAAAACAAAGATTAAAAATCAACAATTCTCATTGTTCAATTGAAAACCAAATAAACCCTTGAATGAATATTCAAATCATTCCCTTAACTCGGCTACGTCCCTAATCCTCCAGAGATGGATTAGCCACCCATTAGTGATCTCCTCCTGCTTACCTTCCTCCCTTCCTTGCTGTCTTTTTCTCTTTTTTTCTCTAACAGAAAAATCCTTCTTCCCATATCTCTGAAATTTTCTTTCCTTTAGTCTAGACCTTCCCTTCTTGAAATGATGAGTTTTCCTTATATGTGTTGGTGTTTCTTTATTTGATTCGGGACTACCAAAAATAAATACCGAACATTCCTTAAATGGTCACGTGACTTGTGTTGTGGAGATGTGCTGCGGCATTGTGATTGAGCATGGCGCATTTGAGAGTAATTGCAGGAATGTCCCACAGCATTGCGCCTAGGCATGGCTTTTCAAAACTCTTGCCATATTGACCTCAATTCATCCCGAAATCACTTCTGACATTCACCTATACACATAAATAAGAACACATGTAAAATCTAATCAAAATGCTCAAGAAGTTCAATGATTTGTACCAAATTTTACATCAAAAGAATTGAATTTAATTATATAAATTATACTTATCAAACTCCCCCATACTTAATCCGTTGCTTGTCCTCAAGTAATCAAAATCTCATCACCTAATGATTTGTACCTTCCCCCACACTAGGTCTCATGGATATCCTTCACAGATATTAACAATAACTATAACCATTGAATATCTAGGTTTAATAGCTCTCTGCATACCACGAACATTTATCTCGAGAACACAATGGTTGCACAAATGCCTTATATGTTGTTAACACGAACAGTCGACCAATTCAAAAGGAAGATGAGCATGGAGTTTTGTAAAAAAAAAAAAAACGACACACGTGGATTTTTTTTTTTTTTTTAAAGCATTGCACGACCCTAAATGTCCCGTCCCTATGGTGACCAATATAGCGAGCTTTCGATCAATGACTCCCGTCCCAGTTGGTCCAAGGCATTAGGTGATGATGCACTCCTCGGATCTAATTGCTCGGGTCAACAATGGCACTAATAGACACCACAAGTACATATCCGAGTTTAACACTTAAACTTTAATCTCAGATAGTGGTACTCAGGGCCTTGGCAATCCAATAATTTCCTCTTTTTTTTTTTTTTTTTTTTTTTTTTTTTTTTTTTTTTTTATTTATGCGCACATTCACCGATCGAGAAAATCACAAGCTTCTTCCCTACTGATCCAGCCTATTGCTCAGTGTCTTTTCCATACAAGAAACTTGTGCTTCCACCAATTCTCTAAAATCATATCATGGTTTGCAGTTTGCTAATCCCCCTAATAATTCTATGAATTGAAGTAACTTGTATTTTCTATGAAGGATATCGCTACCATCATCGACTGGATAGGGTAATTCACAATTTTCTAATCCTTCCCCCACACTTAAAGTGAACATTGTCCCCAATGTGCTAGGCGAGTATTAAAATAAATAAATAAATAAAGACAGAACAAAACTCCCCTGGATGCGTGTGGTTGATGGAAACATCATATTCCTTTCCTGTAATAGGCAGAAGTGCAAGGACTCTGGTGTGACCTTATTGAGGATGTCATGTTGCCGAGCCGGTACTTTATTCCTAGCAAAAATAAAATAAAAATAAATAAAAATGTTAAAAAAAAAAAAAAAAAAATTGGGTTGCCTCCCGACAAGCGCTAGATTTAATGTCTTTAGCTAGACGGGGCTGTCCTTTCACCCATTTGTCACAAAGAAAATTTCAATTCCCTTTATAAAGTCTCCCTCAAAGTATTGCTTCAGCCTTTGACCATTCACAACAAATTGTTCACCAGTATTGCTCTGGACCTCAATTGCTCCATAAGGTTGAACAGCTGTGACTACGAATGGGCCACTCCACTTGGATTTCAACTTGCCTGGAAACAGTTTGAACCTAGAGTTAAAAAGAAGTACTTTTTGTCCCACTTTGAACTCTCTCCGCAAGATGTGCTTGTCATGCCAAGCCTTGGTACGCTCTTTGTAAATTCGGGCATTTTCATAAGAATCTCTTCCTAGCTCTTCAAGTTCTGCTAATTCAAGCATCCGCTTTTCACCTGCAAATGTAAGATCATAGTTAATTTTCTTTATAGCCCAAAAAGCTTTATGCTCGATTTCCACTGGTAAGTGGCAAGATTTTCCAAAAACTAATCTGTAAGGAGACATCCCCAAAGGGGTCTTGAAAGCCGTTCTATATGCCCAAAGTGCGTCATCAAGTTTCTCAGCCCAATCTTTCCTTGAGGTATTCACCGTCTTCTCCAAAATTTGCTTGATTTCTCTGTTGGATACTTCAACTTGGCCTTGTGTTTGCGGATGATAAGTAGCACCTGATTTGAGTCGACATCCATATTTTGCCAGGAGTGCCTTGAATTGGTAGTTGTGGAAATGTATCCATGATCACTAATGATTGCCCGCGGCACACCAAAACGTGAGAAGATGTTTTTCTTGACAAATTTGATGACACTTACTCCGGTATTGTTGGGTAGTGCTATGGCTTCCACCCATTTAGATACATAATCTACTGCCACAAGTATGTATGCGTTGCCCCTCGAAGGTGGATATGGTCCCATGAAATCAATGCCCCAAACGTCAAAAAGTTCGACTTCCAGAATCATGTTTTGGGGCATCTCATGTCTTCGTCCGACGGTGCCGGTTCTTTGGCAACGATCACATGCAATCACAAGACTACGTGCATCTTTGAATAGAGTAGGCCAATAGAACCCGCACTGAAGCACTTTCGCAGCAGTCTTATCCGAACCATGGTGTCCTCCTACTGGTGAACTATGACAATGATGAAGAATCGACACATCTCTTCCTCGGGTACACACCTCCGTATAACCCCATCAGCACAGCGTCGAAAAAGGTATGGATCATCCCACATGTAATGTCTCGCCTCGGAGAGGAATTTCTTCTTCTGGTGGAATGATAAGTCACTCGGAAACATTAGCTGCAATATAATTCACCAGATCAGCGAACCATGGTGCTTTACCATCCTTTACTGCCCATAGATGCTCGTCCGGAAATTTATCATTAATTAACTCATCTCCTATATTACTGGAGTGATTGAGGCGCGATAAGTGATCCGCCACCAAATTCTCTGAGCCCTTCTTATCCTTGATTTCAATATCAAATTCCTGCAAAAGTAAAATCCATCGAATTAGACGTGGTTTAGAATCCTTTTTCAACATGAGATATTTAATAGCTGCATGATCAGTGTACACTATCACTTTTGATCCAATCAAATAAGGTCTGAATTTCTCAAAGGCATAAACTATAGCCAGTAGTTCTTTCTCAGTTGTTGCATACTTAATTTGTGCCTCATTTAGAACTTTACTAGCATAATATATAACATGCAACTTCCTATCTCTGCACTGCCCTAAAACGGCTCCTATGGCATAATCACTAGCGTCACACATTATTTCAAAGGAAGTGACCAATTGGGGGATACAATAATAGGAGCCGAGGTGAGCTCCTTCTTTAACCGTTCAAAAGCTTCAAGACATTTCTCATTGAAAATAAAAGGAGCATCTTTAGCTAATAAAGCACATAAAGGTTTAGTTATGTTTGCGAAATCCCTGATAAATCTTCTGTAAAACCCTGCATGGCCTAAGAAGCTCCGAACAGCTCTCACAGAATTAGGCGGAGGTAACTTGCTGATTACTTCGATCTTGGCTTGATCCACCTCTATTCCCTTAGTTGAAATTCGGTGGCCCAACACTATGCCTTCTTGTACCATAAAATGGCACTTCTCCCAATTGAGCACTAAATTCTTCTCTTCACATCTTTCTAGCACCTGTGCCAAATTAGACAAACACGTATCAAAAGACATACCAAAAACAGAAAAGTCGTCCATAAAAATCTCAATTATATCCTCGATCATATCAGAGAATATCGCCATCATGCAACGTTGAAACGTTGCTGGAGCATTACACAAACCGAAAGGCATCCGTCGATATGCGAAGGTGCCATAAGGACATATGAAAGTGGTCTTCTCCTGGTCCTCAGGTGCTATCGGGATTTGGTTGTAACCGGAATATCCATCAAGGAAATTGTAGTAGGCATATCCGCCCAACCTCTCCAACATCTGATCGATGAAAGGAAGAGGAAAATGATCCTTCCTTGTGGCTGCGTTGAGTTTGCGGTAATCAATACAAACTCGCCATCCTGTGATAGTGCGTGTTGGGATGAGCTCCTCCTTATCGTTCTTCACCACTGTCATTCCTCCTTTCTTTGGAACCACTTGTACCGGGCTCACCCAAGAGCTGTCAGATATGGGATAAATAATCCCAGCGTCGAGCAGTTTGAGCACCTCTGCACGGACCACTTCTTTCATGTTCGGATTTAGTCTTCTTTGATACTCCACACTCGGCTTATGATTCTCCTCCATAAGAATCCGATGCATGCACAATGATGGACTTATGCCTTCAATGTCAGCAATAGTCCACCCAATCGCTGCTTTATGCTCTCTAAGTACCCGAAGTAGCTTTTCCTCTTCTGTTTTGGCCAATGAGGCAGATATAATGACTGGATAAGTCTCATTATCTCCTAAGTAAGCATATCTCAGATGGCTCGGTAAGGTCTTCAAGTCTAGCTTAGGAGGTACATCAGATGAGGGTAATGGAATAGGATTCCCCGGACCTAAATCTTCCCAAGCTCGTGCAAAACTCGCTTCTTCTATTGGTTCGCCATTCAGAAATTGTGTTAGTTCCAGCAGTTCTTCATCTAGTAAATCGTAATCAGAACTCATAGTTATGCTGTACTCAAGAGGATCCTGCATATATTGTAGTTCGTCAAGGTTCTAGCTCCCATAGTATCGACCCGAAAGCACGAATCCTCTAGTGGTGGTCGCTTAAGAGCTTGGAAAACGTTAAATTCTTCCTCTTCCCTGCCAACTCTCAAAGTGAGTTTTCCCATAGCGACATCGATGAGAGCTCCACCAGTAGCAAGGAATGGTCTACCTAGGATTACAGAGACATCAAGTTCATCCTCCATATTAAGCACTAGGAAGTCCACTGGAAAGATGAACTTCCCCACCTTCACTAGTAAGTCTTCAATCACTCCGAGAGGGTACTTTACGGATCTATCTGCCAATTGAAGTGATACCGTTGTAGGTTTCAGCTCACCAATCCCTAGCTTCCTGAAAAGTGTCAGAGGCATAAGATTAATTGAAGCACCCAAGTCACATAAACACTTTTCAATTCTATTATTGCCAATGAAACAAGGAATCGTGAAACTCCCCGGATCTTTGAGTTTTGGTGGTAACTTCTTTTGCAAGATGGCACTACACTCCTCGGTCAACGCTATGGTAGCATATTCCTCTAATTTTGCTTTGTTGGAAATGACCTCTTTCAAGAACTTGGTATATGCCGGCATTTGCGCTAAAGCCTCCGCAAATGGAATATTAATCTGTAACTTATTAAAAATACTCAAGAACTTTTTAAAGTTACTATCATCAGTTTTTTTCTTCAATCTTTGTGGAAAGGGGATAGGAAGAACTGAAATAGGGGAAGAAGACGGAATACTTACCTTAGGAGGTGGTGTCTTACTCACCTCTACTTCTTTGTCATTTTCAACAGTTGGTTCTGCTTCCTCTGATATCTCTTTCTCCTTGTCAAGTGTTTTCTCTCCACTAGGGATCTCTTTGCCGCTTCTTAAGATAACCGCATTGGCTTGTTCCTTGGGATTCTTCTCGATGTGGCTAGGCAAGTTTCCCTGGGGTCTATTAGTTAATAAATTAGCCAATTGCCCCACTTGAATTTCCAAGTTCCTAATTGACGCCTCTTGATTTCTCATTGATGTTTCTTGTGCTTGGAACCGTGTCTCAGTCGCCGATATAAACTTACCAAGGAGTTGTTCTACTTTTGATTCTTGCAGTGAAAGCGGAGCTTGTTGTTGCTCTTGAAAGCTCAGTGGAGGTTTTGCTATATTATTATCATTCCTCCATGAGAAATTTGGATGGTTGCGCCAACCCGGATTGTAAGAATTGGAGAAGGGATTATTATTATTCTGTTGACGCCCGAAGTTGTTGACATAGTTTACTTGCTCTCCACCATCTTGTGCAAACTTGTTTCCAGTTTGGCAATTGACACTAGTATGATTTCCTCCACAAAATTCACAAACAAAGTTGGAGTTAGACTGTGTTGTCAATTTAGCCACATGATGAGTTAGGGATGCCATTTGCGATGCAAGTTGTGAAATGGCATCGAGTTCATAGACTGCTGCTAGTTTCCTTGGTTGTCTATTCTGCGGCCATTGGCAGGTATTTGCAGCCATCTCATCCAACAGTTCATAGCCTGCCTCCGGAGTCTTCGACATGAACGTTCCTCCTGCAGCGGCATCGACCATGGCTCGTGTCTGCACTGCCAATCCTTCGTAAAATGTGTTTAGCTGTAGCCATGGGGGTATTTGGTGATGCGGACATCGTCTTAATAATTCCTTGTACCTTTCCCATGCTTCATATAAGTTTTCTAAATCACCAGAAAAAGTGGTAATCTCATTCCTCAATCTAGCTGTCTTGGCTGGAGGAAAGTGCCTGGAAACGAATTTTTTTGCTAACTCGTCCCATGTTACGATTGTTCCAGTAGGTAGACCCTTTAGCCACTCCTTGGCTTTATCTCTTAGAGAAAACGGAAAAAGTCTCAATCTTACAGCATCGGCGGTCACCCCATTGAACTTAAAAGTGTCACAGATCTCCAGGAAGTTGTCAAGATGAGCGTTGGGGTCTTCATGATCTAATCCTCCAAACTGACACGTCTGCGAGATCATTTGTATGATTGCCGGCTTAATCTCAAAATGATTTGCTTCCACATCTGGTCTTCGAATAGCCGACATGTTTCCATTCACAGTGGGAGTTGCATACTCCTTCATTGATCTGGGTACCTCAACATTTTGATTCGGCTGATTGACTTGCCCTTGTTGTGGGTCATGAACACCCTGATTGGTAACGAGTCTATTTGCATTTTGAGCCATTTCTATTGCTTGTCTGAATGCTTTTTGAACCTCAGCTCTTTTTGCTCGATTCAATCTACACGTGCGTTCAATCTCTAGGTTAAGTGGTTCTAGCTCCTGTGAGTTCGCACTTCTAGAACTCCTTAATTGCATGCACAACCTACACAGAATATCAAACACAGGTAAGTTTTTCAAACAAGAAAACCAAATTAGAGTCAAATACTTGATAAATCTAGTCGTTTCCCCGGCAACGGCGCCAAAAACTTGATCGATTCTTTCTGCAAGTGCACAGAGTCGTTTGTAGTAATAAATTTAACCCGGAGTATTCCAAGTGTCGAACCCAAGGGAAACTAATGTTTTTCAAGTGATTAACGCCAACTCAGCAGATAGTAACGATATCTAAATTGTGAGGTCGAATAATGTGTAAACAGATAAAATAAATTGAAAGTCAGAGGAGTGATAATTCGAAAATTCAATAACTAGTAATCTAGGGGATCGGGGTTCACCTTGTAAAGGGTAGATCTTAATAATCAATTCAACGGGTTCATGGTTGAATAGCATCGCACGAGCACACCTAGTGATCTCTCGATCTATCTAGGATTAACTAAACTAAATTAATTACTCTCTCGAAATAATTAACTTAATCTGTTGTTAAGTTCAAGCAATGGTTCACCTATCATACCAAATAATATTATCTCTAATTTAATTTGGCATGTTCAATTATCTGAATCCGGTATCAAGCTCACCTCTCAGATTTCACTCTCCACCTATATTATTCCTAAGGTGATCAAACTCAAGAGCAATAAATTATGCGCACAAGATAATTAAATCAACCGATAAAACAAAGATTAAAAATCAACAATTCTCATTGTTCAATTGAAAACCAAATAAACCCTTGAATGAATATTCAAATCATTCCCTTAACTCGGCTACGTCCCTAATCCTCCAGAGATGGATTAGCCACCCATTAGTGATCTCCTCCTGCTTACCTTCCTCTCCTTCTTGCTGTCTTTTTCTCTTTTTTTCTCTAACAGAAAAATCCTTCTTCCCATATCTCTGAAATTTTCTTTCCTTTAGTCTAGACCTTCCCTTCTTGAAATGATGAGTTTTCCTTATATGTGTTGGTGTTTTTATTTGATTCGGGACTACCAAAAATAAATACCGAACATTCCTTAAATGGTCACGTGACTTGTGTTGTGGAGATGTGCTGCGGCATTGTGATTGAGCATGGCGCATTTGAGAGTAATTGCAGGAATGTCCCACAGCATTGCGCCTAGGCATGGCTTTTCAAAACTCTTGCCATATTGACCTCAATTCATCCCGAAATCACTTCTGACATTCACCTATACACATAAATAAGAACACATGTAAAATCTAATCAAAATGCTCAAGAAGTTCAATGATTTGTACCAAATTTTACATCAAAAGAATTGAATTTAATTATATAAATTATACTTATCAAATACTTCTAGTTACGAAGTGAGTGGAGATAGTGGAGTAGATTATATTCACAACCTTCAACTTTTTTTTTTTTAATAACCACTAGGTTGTCCAAGAATTCGTATTGAGTAAATCAAACAAGTTCTAGAAATCATCGCCGAAATCAAAACATCATTATCTCATGCAATCAAGTTTCTCTAAGTGAACGAGGTAAGAATGTTGTGCAGTGCTCAAGATTGATCAAGAAGCTAACGATGCATGCAAATAGTATCTAATTATTTCATCACTAAAGCAAAGTCAATCACATGCTTCTCACATTACAAAATGGCATTCGTTATTATCATCGACTAATGATCATTCAAATCACAAGATACATAAGACTAAATAGGCCACTGCTAGAGGCAAATACACCAAAATGATTTTTTTTTTTTTTTTTTTCTTTTGTTTATCTTTTTCTTTTCTTTTTTTTTTTTTTTTTTTTTTTTTTTTTTTTTTGGAACAAAGTAAGAAAAAAAGAAATAAGATGTTGGTTTGGCAACACATCCCACACCCCCAAACCTAAATGAAACATTGTCCTCAAAGTTTCAACTTTTAGAAAAAGAATTGTTTCAAGGTAATGACTATGGGAATGTGCATGCACAACTAACTATGAAATGTAAAGAAATCATACCTAGTTGGGTTGCCTCCCAACAAGCGCTTTATTTAACGTCTGGGCAAGACGTAATCCTTGGTCTAGGGTTCATCAAAATCCATAAAATCAACCAGCTGAGCCGTATAACACCCTTCAATGTATGCTTTCAACCTCTGTCCATTCACTTTGAAACTACCTCCTGATTTCATGTTTTCAATTTCGACAGCACCATGTGGAAAAATTTTTTACCAAAAATGGACCCATCCACCTTGATTTCAATTTTCCTGGAAAAAAACGCAAACGTGAGTCATAAAGCAAAACTTGCATACCTTGTTTATACTCCTTCCGCAAAATCAATTTGTCATGATATAATTTAGTTCTTTCCTTGTAAATCTTTGCATTCTCATACGCCTCATTTTGAAACTCCTCAAGTTCATTTAGTTGGAGCTTCCTAACATCACCAGCCTTATTCATATCAAAATTCAACCTTTTTATTGCCCAATATGCTCGATGTTCTAGCTCCACTGGCAAGTGACATGCTTTACTAAAAACCAGCCGGTAAGGGCTCATCCCAATTGGTGTTTTTCATGCTGTTCTATATGCCCATAGTGCATCATTCAACTTTATTGCCCAATCCTTTCTTGAAGTATTCACTGTCTTCTCTAAAATTGCCTTGATCTGCCTGTTGCTGACTTCAACTTGTCCTGAAGTTTGTGGGTGATAAGGTGTAGCCACTCGATGTGTAATGTTGTACTTTTTCAGTAATGCTGCAAATGCTTTGTTACAAAAGTGAGTTCCACCATCGCTAATAATAGCTCGTGGTGTTCCAAATCTTGTAAAAATCATATCTTTCAAAAAACTAAGCACAACCTTACCATCGTTGGTTTTAGTAGCTATTGCCTCAATCCACTTAGAAACATAATCAACTGCGACAAGTATGTAGTTAAAGCCAAAAGAAGTGGGAAAGGGTCCCATAAAATCAATACCCCACACATCAAATAATTTAACTACCAAGTTACCCGAAAGGGCATCTCATTTCGTTTGCTGATATTACCTGTCCGTTGGCATGGATCGCATTGAAGATAAAAGAATGCGCATCTTTGAACAAGGTTGGCCAGTAAAATCTAGATTGCAGCACCTTAAATGCAGTTTTCTTTCCACCAAAATGTCCTCCGCAATTCAGCCCATGACTATGATGTAAGATACTTTGATGCTCGCTTTCAGGGACGCAACGCCTAATCATCTGATCTGAGCAATCTTGAATAAGTATGGCTCATCCCAAAAGTAATGCTTCACTGTAGATAAAAATCGCTTCCGTTCCTGCGCATTTAAATCAGGATTAAAAATTCCTCCCACCAAATAATTTACAATGTCAGCATACCAGGGCTCTTCTCCATGAATGGAGAAGAGTTGCTCATCAGGAAAAAATTCATTTATGGGAGTTGCAGCATCTTGATGACTTTTTGCATAATCTTTCTCCTCCGTAAGCCGAGATAAATGATCAGCCACCACATTCTCACTTCCTTTTTTATCCCTGATTGTCAAGTCAAACTCTTGCAACAGTAAAATCCACCTGATCAATCTAGGTTTGGCATCTTTTTTTGTGAGCAAATATTTAAGAGCAGCATGGTCGGAATAAACAATTACCTTAGAACCAATTAAGTACGAGCGGAATTTTTCTAAAGCAAACACAATTGCTAAGAGCTCCTTTTCAGTGGTAGAATAATTTATTTGAGCATCATTCAAAGTTCTACTCGCATAGTGAATAACATACGGCAATTTATTTACTCTTTGTCCTAACACAGCCCCAATTGCATAATCAGAAGCATCACACATCAATTCAAAAGGCATAGACCAATCAGGCGCAATCAAAATAGGAGCTGATGTTAATTTTCTTTCAAGATATTAAAAGCAATAAGGCATTCTTCATCAAAATCAAATACAACATCTTTAGCCAATAGGTTACATAAAGGTCGACAAATCTTCGAAAAATCCTTAATAAAACGCCTATAGAAACCTGCATGGCCAAGAAAACTGCGCACACCCTTTACAGAAATGGGTGGCGGCAACTTAGCAATAATATCAACTTTTGCCTTATCTACTTCAATACCTTTACTAGAGATAACATGTCCTAAAACAATACCATGCTTCACCAGAAAATGGCATTTTTCCCAACTTAATGTCAAATTCATCTCAACACATCTCTTAAGTACCAAGGTCAAATTATCAAGACAATTATCGAAGGAATCACCAAAAACAGAAAAATCATCCATAAATACCTCAATAAACCTTTCAATCATGTCAGAAAAAATTGATATCATGCATCGCTGGAAGGTTGCAGGAGCATTGCAAAGTCCAAACGGCATTCTTCGGTAAGCGAATGTTCCAAACGGACATGTGAATGTTGTCTTCTCTTGATCCTCCGGAGCAATAGGAATTTGATTATAACCTGAAAAGCCATCAAGAAAACAATAGTAAGTATGACCTGCAAGTCGTTCAAGCATTTGATCAATAAAAGGAAGAGGAAAATGATCCTTTTTAGTAGCAGTGTTTAGTTTGCGGTAGTCAATGCACATCCTCCATCCAGTCGTTGTCCTTGTTGGCACCAATTCATTATCTTCATTCTTTTAACAGTAATGCCAGATTTCTTGGGCACCACATGAACCGGACTCACCCATCTTATCGGATATCGGGTAAATAATACCAGCATCAAGCAATTTGAGTACTTCAGCCCGCACCACTTCTTTCATATTTGGATTCAACCTTCTCTGAGCTTCACGTGTTGGGTTTGCATCATCCTCCAACAAAATTCGATGCATGCATACGGTTGGGCTAATACCCTTTATATCAGCTAATGTCCATCCTATTGCAGTCTTATGCTCTCGCAACACCGTGATCAACTTTCTTTCTTCTACAAGAGTAAGGTCAGCAGCAATTATCACAGGAAGAGTTTGATTATCACCAAGAAATACATATTTTAAAAATGACGGTAATTGTTTCAACTCTAACTGAGGTGGGGATATAACCGAGGGAACCATTTTTAGATTAAAATGCCCTAACGAATCATTGGTCGAAACTCCAAAAGGTTGCGGCACTGCATCATCCAAGGCTTTCATGAGCTCCATCACTTCCTCGTCATCCTCTCTACTCCTCGTCATAATGGACTCCAACTTGTCATTCGGTTGATCCTGCATAAAGTTAGAAAATATAACTGAATCCAAAACATCAATGACAAAACAATCATTAAACTCTGCAGGTAAAGTTAAAGACTTAAAAACAGAAAACTCCACAGTTTCATCCAAAACAGTCATCGTCAATTTTCCAGCTTGAACATCAATTATTGTTTTAGTCGTAGCCATGAATGGACGTCCAAGCAAAATAGGGTCATTAACTGATTCCCTCTCCATATCCAACACAACAAAATCAGCAGGAACAATTAATTTATCCACTTGAACTAAAATGTCTTCCACAATGCCTCTAGGATATTTAATTGAACGATCTGCAAGTTGTAGACACATTGTAGTAGGTTGTAGCTCTCCCAATCCTAATTGCAAGTAAATAGAATAAGGCATTAAATTTATACTTGCACCTAAGTCTAACATGGCCTTCTCTTTTTTTGACTATCCTATCGTAATGGAAATCATGAAGCTCCCAGGGTCTTTTAATTTTGGTGGTAAATTTTTTTGCAAAACTGCACTCACTGTTTCTGAGACAACTACTTTCTCATTTGGTTCATACTTACGTCTTCGGGTATTCAATTCTTTCAAAAATTTTGCATAAGCTGGCATGTTTCTAATCATATCAAGCAATGGTAAATTCACATTAACTTTGGACAAGATGTTATAAATTTCAGAAAATGACTTATCCATTTTGCTTTTTCGAAGGCGACTTTGAAACGGAATCGGAGGAATGTATGGTTTCTGCGCCTTATGCAAAATAGGAGTCTCACAAATTGTAATAGGTCCCTCAAGTGAATGTTCTTCAGAAGTCATGCCACCGTTTTGACTCTTCTCCTTTGATTGCTCCCCCGCACTCTCGGTACCTGCAGGAAAAATTATAGACTCATCAGTTTCACCATTGACTTTATTATCAACAATATTACTTCTTAAACTGTAATTGCTTTAGCTTGTTCAGGTTGGCTTGGAAATTTTCCCGCAGTGTGACCCTGCATTGCTTCGGCAATTTGTCCAACTTGTACTTCCAACTTTCGCAAAGATGCCTCTTGTTGTTGGAAGCGCTGTTCATTGTTCTGCTGATTGCTTTGGCACACATGTATGAAATTTTGTAGTGTATCTTCGAACGATTTTTCTGCTGGATAGATGAATTAGCTTGATTTTGGTTCTGATTGTTGCTCCATGAAAAATTGGATGATTTCTCCAACCCGGATTGTAAGAATTTGAGAATGGATCATTCCGAGCCCGCGGTTGGTAAGAGTTCATCATATTAGCATGCTCCGTAAAATCTGAAAATTTTTCATTCGAAGGGCAAGCATTAGTAGCATGTCCAGAAATTCCACAAATAGCACATACCTCATTGAAATTCGGTTGCTTTTGGCTCATCATCATGGTGCACATGGTTTTCATCTGCTTGGTTAATTCTGACACCTGCATAGCCAATTCTGTATTAGTACTAATCTCATAGATGCCTTTTGATTTACCTCTTACACTCTTTTGTTGTGAATTAGCTCCAAGCATCTCATAAAGCTCATAAGTTTCTTGCGCAGTCTTTTCTCCCATGGCACCTCCTGCAGCATTATCTACCATGGCTTGACAAGTTTGTGTTAGTCCATCATAAAAAAATTGATTTTGCAACTCCAATGGAAATCGATGATGTGGACATTGAATCAGCAATAATTTAAATCTTTCCCAAGCCTCATGGAACGCTTCACCATCTGTTTGAGAGAATGTTGCAATTTTTCCCTTAATTCAGTAGTTTTGGCATGTGAGTAGAATTTGCCAATAAACTTGTTGTACACCGCATCCCATGTTTGGAGAGAAGCTGGGGCAAGACATGAACCACGTTTTGCGCATCTTTCAGTGTGTAAGGAAAACACCTCATCCGTAATTGATCTTCAGTTAAGCCCTGCAAAGGAAATGTTTGAATAGTTGCATAAAAATCACGAATAAAAGTTAAAGGATCTTCAACAGCTGCACCATGGAAAGATGGAAGCATATTAAAATGAATATTTTTCAGTTCATAATTTCTAGCTGCAACGCCAAGAACAATGCATGAAGGCGATGTTTCAACAGTTGGACGTGCAAACTCTTTCATGCGGAGATCTTGTTGAGGTAACGCCATATTTGTTGTAGCTACGTCTCCTTCTTGCTCCTCAGAATCTTCTAAAATCGTGTCGCACGGGGTAGAATCAACAACTGGTGTATTCTTACTCCCTTGTTCAACCTTCTTTTTCCTTCCGAGTTTGTCAATTTGATCGTTAGCCGGCAATACTTCTTGATCAAGCGATCGTCTACCTAGCATTCACTTCCTGCAAAAAGAAAAAATAAATTTCAGCAATAAAGAAAATAACAGAAAATAAAAAAAAAATGTCAAAGAAATCGTATCTAATCTAATTGAATAAATTTAAAACAAATCCCCGGCAACGGCGCCAAAAACTTGATGAACAAATTATAATTCTCGCAAGTGCACAAATCAGTTGTGATATAGTGTGCTAAGTACAAGAGTCGATCCCACAGAGATTTGATAAATTAATTCAACGAAATTACTTAAACAATTTCCAAAACAAAACTTCAAACAATTGAACAAAAACTTAGAACAAATTAAAGGCAAAAAGAATCAAACTAAGAAAATTAATAAAAGCACGACGATCTCGTAAGTTGATTTGGAATCGAGAAATGGAAGCCTAAGAATTTGATTTCACCATACACTGAAATTCTATGTCTAAAATATGCATTTATCAACTTAACTCTAGGGTTCGTTCTTCCTAATTTATGACTACTCCGTTAGGTGTCCGGGTATAATCAAGTACTTCTCATCAATTAATTAACTATGGTGTCTAGTATAATTAATGATGAAAAATCCGTTAAGATTAGAAGAACAAATTCAAGAACCAAATAAACATTCTAGCATGGTGTCTGCGTTAAACATCTACTCATTCATTCAAGAGAGCAATTTACGATTAGGCATATGGTGTCTACCATAATATCTCATACAATTGAATTACCTATATCAATGATGGCCAGTCACTAACATAAACTAAACAATTGAATTAAGAACAATGAATGAAACAAGAATTAAAATTGAATTAGAAATTATTCCACATAGACATAGAAAATCCGTGTAGGCTACATCAAATCCCTAGAAAAGAAATTAGTTCATGATGACTTTCCAGACCATAAATTCAATTACGCAAATCATTCTTATACAAAGAGTAAATAAAATAAAAATGTTGATGCACAAGAATAATCTTGATCTCTGATGTCCTCATCCACAGCACCCATCCAAGTATATATACCTCTCAAACCCTAGCCGCACCTCCTTTTTTTCCATCCCGCATTGAATTTCTGCTTATATGTTGTTTGCTTGATATTTGCTTCAATCCTAGCCATTGATTGCTTAGTGATGTTTGGTGTTTTTTTTCTTCTTTGAATCACAACCATGAATATGGGTGTTTGTAGTGCTGCGTTTGGATCTTTATTCCAGCCAGAAATAGTGCGCTTTTACATGCTATTTATGCTCCTTTAATTCTAAGATCTGAATTTCCTTACTTGCTCTTGATTACTCCTTCATTTAGAACATTGTAACTGCTGAATTAGCTCTTGCCTTAAACTGAAAAGTTGTAGCCATGCTTGTCAGCTTTCCAAATATTCTGAAAACGCGTCGATCGGAGTTGTGTAGCAAAAGTTATGTTCAAAATACTGTAGCTTGTTCTGATTTTCTTTAAAATCTGTCCATAATCTCCAAAATCAGTTCTAAAATTATTTCTCCTGCAAAACACTCATCAAACACATCAAAACACCAATTTGAACATAAGTTAAGCATAACATATGCAAAGTTCATCATGATTAACATCACAAATAAAATGCTATCACTCCTGTTTCTCCAAGTAGTTTTTGATGTCAGAAAACCAACTACCTGATTGGGTTGTGGAGCATACCTCTATTTCGTCGATTGCCGGGATGTGAAGTTCTTCATGGAAGTCAGCACCGGGTTGTTCATCTGCCGTCGCCGAGGCCAGTCATGCCAAGGCGTCGGCCATGTGGTTTCGTTTTCGAGGGATGTGAAGAACCTCGAAATGTCCGAGATCGGATATCAGATGGTTAATTTTACGGAGATACGCAGCCATAGTGTCATCGCGTGCTTCATATTCCCGGATATCTGATTCGCGATGAGCTGTGAGTCGGTATAGGCTTTTAGTCGTCTGACTCCGAGCTGTTTGGAGAGGCGGATCCCAGCTACGATTGCTTCGTACTCTGATGTGTTGTTGGTCGCTGGGAAGTTCAATTTCAGAGCGTATTCCAGCCTGGCTCCATCCGGGCTGCACAGGACTATTGCCCTGCTCCGTTGCCAGTTGCATTGGAGGATCCGTACGTATGCAGTGTCCAGTAGTCTTCCGGGGGAACTGTTTTGGATGTGTATCGGCGGAGCTCTTCTTCGAGCGGCGCGGTCATTTCAGTGATGAAGTCCGCTAAGGCCTGTGCCTTGATCGCCGGGCGTGGCTGGAACATGATATCGAATTCCTTTAATTTCATGGACCATTTGGCTATACGACCTTATGCTCCCGGGTCTTGCATAATCCGTGACAATGGGGTATTCGTTAAGACGTGGATGGGATGCCCCTGGAAGTACAGTCTCAATCGTCTTGTGCAGAGAATGAGTATGTAGGCTAGTTTCTCTAGCGTGGAGTAGTTGAGCTCCGAGTCACGGAGAAGCTTGCTGTAATAAAAGATGGGATTTTGGATTTTATCTCGTTCGCGGACGAGGACCGCACTGGCGGTAGACTCCGAAACAGAGAGGTATAGATATAATGGCTCCCCGGGTTCAGCGATGACCATGACCGGGGGTTGCGTGAGGAAGAGTTTGAGCTCCTCGAATGCTTTGTCGTGTTCCGGGGTCTATAAGAATCTTGTGTTCTTTTTGAGGATATTATAGAAAAGTTTGCAACGGTCTCCGGAACGTGATATGAAGCGTCCGAGGGCCGTTATCCGGCCTGTTAATCGTTGTACTTCCGTTATGTTCTTCGGGGGGGGGGGGCATGTCGATAACCGCTCTCAGTTTGTCCGGGTTTGCTTCCACTCCATGAGGTGTGACCACGTAGCCGAGGAATTTTCCGGAGGATACTCCGAAGGAGCATTTCTCCGGATTGAGGCACATTCCGTAGCGTCTCATTATCTCGAATGCTTCCTGTAGGTGCCGGGGGTGATCTACCCGGTTTTTACTTTTGATGAGAAGATCGTCCACATAGGCCTCCATGGTGTTCCTTAGGAGTGGTTTGAAACCAGTATCCACGAACCTTTGGAAGGTTGCCCCTGCGTTTATTAATCCGAACGGCATAACCGTGTAACAGAACGTTCCTATATCAGTGATGAAGCTGGTTTTCTCTTCATCTCCGGGATGCATTTTGATTTGATTGTATCCGGAAAACACATCCATAAAGCTTAGAATTCAGTGTCCTGCAGTGGAATCTACCAACTTATCTATTTGCGGAAGCGGGTAGCAATCTTTTGGGCAAGCTTTATTGAGATCGGTGATGTCGATACACATCTCCATTTACCGTTGGATTTTTTAACTAGTACGACATTTGAAAGCCATTCGGGGTATTGAACTTCCTTAACGAAGCCGGCGTTTAGGAGCTTCTCGACCTCTTCTTTGATGGCTTTGGCTCTTTCGAGGGCAAAAGATCGTTTCTTCTGTATGACCGGCTTGGCGTCGGGCCTAACGCTGAGTTTATATGTGATAACGCTGGGGTCAATTCCTGGCATATTGGACGGAGTTCACGCGAATATGTCCGTGTTGTTTTGAAGGCACTCCTTTAGTATCTCGTGCTCTTCGGTGTTGAGGGTGGAGCCGAGGAATAGCACCCTCCCATCGTCGGAGTCTCGTCGTGCCGGGATTGTAACAGTTGGTTCCGCGGGCGAGACGCTGGTTCTTCGTGTCTCGGGTCTCTAAGGTAGAGGGGGCCTTCGACGGGCAATGTCTCCTTCTTCAGAGAGTCTTGGTGTAGCCGCCGTGCGGTGTGTTGATCACCTCGTAGTGTGTAGATCCCGGCTTTTGTTCTAAACTTCATTTTTAGATGCGGAATCGAGATGACAGCTTTGAACTTCCACATCCCCGGTCTTCCGAAGATCACATTGTGCACCGAGGGAATTTGCACTACAATGAACGTGACTGTTGCCGTTCTCAGTTGAGGCGCTTCGCCCATCGTGACTCGAAGATCAATGGCGCCCAGGGATGTCGTAGAAAAGCCATTAAATCTGACTAATTCGGAGTAGACTGGCCGTAGTTCCAACTCCGGGATCCCCATTTTGGCGAAGCAGTCATAGAACATGATGTCCACTTTGCTCCCGGTGTCAATCATCACACGATGAACTCTCATGGAGTTGATGTGCGGAGTTATCACGCCATCGAAGTCGTTGTCATCGGAGATTATAGGTTCAGAGCCCTCCGGGTCTATTGGTGTATCTCGTGTCTGAAGAAGATAACAGTCTCCATTTCGTCGTTTCCTCCCTCGGGAGGTTTCTCCGTCGATTTCGCCAGATATGAAATTGATCTCACCGTAGTGTACTTGGTGGATTGGCTCTGGCTGTCTTTCGGGCGCTGGTAGCGGCGGACGTGGCAGAGGATCATCTCGCCTTGGGGCCTGGTTACCTCTTCGTGGGAGGAATTCTCGGAGTTCACCCCGTCTTATTTTCTCCTCAAGATAGTCGCGGAGTTGGCGACAGTCTTCAGTGAAGTGTCCGTGCGATTCATGAAAATCGCAGTACTTCCCCTCGTTTCTTTTCTTCGGTGGAGCTCTGATAGGAGGTGGCCTTGCCACTTGTTCTTTGGTTTCCAGTACGTGCAGGATTTGTTTTCGTGGAGCGGACAAAGGAGTATATTCCGCAAATCTGGTGTTGTATACTGGCTTCTGGCTAACTTGGGGGGCCCTGGTATCGCTTGGATTCTTTCTTTTTTTTCTGGGCGTCGTGATTGGGGCTATCTGGGGCCCTTCCTCCTCCCGAAGAGGTGCCTTGTCCTGAGCTCGTGAAGACGGGAGAAGGTTTCGTTACGGTGTGTTTCCCTTTGATGGTCCCGCGGTTTATCAATACCTCCTCAGCTGAGGCGCAGTCCCGTAGTCTTTTAAGGGCTTCTTCCGCGGTCTTAGGAGTGCTGCGGTGGAATTCGTAAGCTAGTTGCTGTTCCGCAATGCCAATCTTCAAGGCTGTTACAATGAGGTCGTTACTCGTTATCCCCAACTTGATTTGCTCCTCAGTGAATCGATTGTAGTAGCTCATCAGGATTTTGTTGGGCTCATTATGGAATCGGGGCTCTTTTGAAAATGAGTGCTGGAGAAAAATCTCGAGACAAATGTAGTGCGTTGGATCCGTGGTACCGTCGTATCGGTTATTTTCGGCGCGGTATAACCCACGGGATACAGAGACGCCACTATCTCCTCCGAAAAGGGCGAGAATCGGTCGACTCCCGTAAATGAACTGTTGAAGCATTTCTTGATAGTCGGAGCGCCGGGGAGAGCCGGGATGGCTTCCCGTTGTTGTGTACGTCGTAGTTCTTGAAGTCTCCTTTCTTTTGATCTCCCAGAGCTTACTTCGTCGCTGCGCTCATCCTGACTCGAATGTGCGGAGAGTCGTCGCTCCTGATGAGACTCTCGTCATCTCAGGTCCTGGCCGGGAGGGTCTCTCGCACAGCGCTGGTGTTGAGGTGGTAATCGTTGAGCGGCTGGGCCCATCGAGCGAGCAGGGTCTTGTCGTGGTGGAGGGTTAGCAGGTCCGAGTCTGTCGAAAGCAGACTCCCTCCTGCTATTTTCCCTTGTTGCACCACGGCGCACTGGATCTCGTCCCGACTGATGGCTTTGAGCTTGTTGTGAGGCGGCGGTGGTTATGTTTTGTTCTCGTAGTGCCGCCCGTACGGTTTCCTGTATTACTTGTTGGACCAAAGGGTTGGTCAAGATTTCGAGCTGTGCGGCTTGATAGGCATCCAACGATTGAGATGGGTGCGTCTCGGGGACCCGAGAGGGTCCGGTGCCTTCAGGCGTTTGTATCGGCGGAGAAGGGAGCTAAGTCAGAGTTAAGGCGTCGGTGTTTGGTCGCGCTCGGGAGGTTGATTGACGAGCTGGCTGGCTTCGAGTGTTCACTATGTCAAATGAATCGAATAGATGTACGGTGCATAGTGTGCTTTCCCATGGACGGCGCCAGATGCTGCTGATGGGTTTCTCCTCACCATGATTGGGATTGTGTACACTATATAGATCTTCTCAAGGTGGTTCGTATTACGGAGAGGAATTCGTGTCGACGGTTAACGAGATCTTTTTTAACATGGAAAACCCTTAATCAAGGGTAAAAAACCACGGAGAGGAACGAAGTCCTCAAAGATTCACTATGTATTTTTGTCCTTAATACAAGTATTGTACTGTCTATCCCCCCCTTAGGATTACCAATGAGAGTTTTATACAGAGATTAAGGGTTACAATTGTAGTTAATTATCCGCCAAATCACTGTAGCGCTCCACGTGCCCTTTACCGAGGGAATTACTGTCAACGAGCTTCACGTGGCTCATAGCACGGTGTGCTATTCGTTCGCAAAAACGACGCGCTACTCGTGCTTCTGAGTTTTGAGACGATCTCTCTTTGTTGACGTCGTAGTCCGTCGGCGAACGGGTAGGCATCTCGTGGTTTCTTATCCGGGATCCTTCTCATACCTTTAACGGGGAGCAATCCTTTCGGCCGGTGTTTAGACCATATCACATGCTCCCCATGCACCGTGAATCGTATCATATTCCGACACTCCTATCGCATGCATCTCTAGAACACCCGTTCGCGTACATGTCCAGGCAATGTCAACTTAATGCACAAAGTAGCATTCATAAACCCCGTCAAGAGCATAACTAGTATAAAGCCCTAATGCCCTTCCCGACGGCCAACAACAAACATAGCATGCTAATCAAACCCAAGCATGCACACAATATCAAACAAACATAAAAGGCATTCCCAGTCACTGGCAACAGCCGACGTAACAAAACAAGACTAAGTATCCACATTGTATCATGTTCAACTTACACCCATCCCTAGTCGGCAACTCCAGACTAACCGGGAAAGTGACTGAACACACAAGGGAACTACGCATAATACGCTAATCCACTTTACCCAAGGTATTAACAGACCACATAGGTCAGGTAACACACACACCTCTACCGCAGGTATAAACAGCACAGGCGGCGCACGAACACATCGCTAGGTAGAGTCAAGCATACATAACATATGCTATAACATACATATCCCAAGCACAACAGATCTACTAAGAGTATTAACCCAGCAGTTATGCCCTAATACTCTTCTAAGTAGAAGACTAGGCCAACAACCCTACGACATGTATAACTAGAGCACAGGTGGCGCTCAACGACAATAAGTAGAGTCTGGCGCTCAAAATTGGTTAACCACAAGTATCCCTACGATAGTATAAACCTGAAAATGCTGCCCACTATACTCACCTAGGCAACGGAAATACCGTACAAGTTATAAGAAAAACACGTACATCAAACCCACCAATCGACAGGTGTCACACCTATCTAGATGTCCCAACTAATCATGTTATAGTTATAGGCAACTACTACTAAGGTACTAGCCTAGCGAACATGCTATAATACCCGACCAAGTAGGTTATCCCGCCAACAACATGCTAGCAAATCATACAATGTTATGCTAATATTCAAAATACAACAAGCACAACATAAAACAACACATATAAGTGAGACCGTGAGATCACCCACCTATGTCCTGGTCCTACCGAATCGAGACCCGATAGTCGGCATAGATCCAACGAAGTTCTTCCGAAAACGACTCCACCAATGCATTCCCAACGACGAGGTGAAGCAACGGAGCGGTCGGATTCACCGGAGGACCTCGTAGGAGGCGGCCGGACGGCAGCGGTGGACGGCGAGATAGCTACTGAACGGCGGCGATCGGAAGAGGCGTCGGTAGCAATTACCACTAACATGCTCGGAAAGGCGGCGGTGATCGTCGGCGGCGACCGGAGCGACGGCGGCGTGGAGGTCCGGCGCGGCCGAGACGAAGAGAGAGAGCTCCACATCGTGAAACACCTCGAATCGGCGGCGTAGGCGCCAAAGACGGCTCTGGCAGTTGCGGCGAGTCGCGGCGAGCAACGGCGACGGCGGAACCAGCGGCGGCTAGATCTAGGATTTCGACCGCGAGCTCGAAATGGAGAGAGAGATGGCGAGCAGCCGAGGAGGAGGAGAAACGGCGACGGCGGCGCACGTACGCCGGCGAGACGGTCGGCGGCGATCGGTGGGCGGCGCAGCGTCGGCGCGATCGCGAGCGAGAGAGAGAGGGAGACGCGAGAGAGACAGAGAGACTGAGAGAGGGGTGCAGGCTCGCCCGAGCGTCCGCGCACACCTGGGCTCGGCTAGGCGGAGCCAACTTGGCTCGGTCCGCCAGGTCCAGCCCAAACTGGGCCCAATCTGGCTCAAAACACTTGATTTCGATCCATATCAAATTTCGAGTCAAATCATAGACAAATCAAGCAACCAAGAATCAATCAAAACCCTCGATTGATCTAAAATTATCCCGATAATATATAACCGAAAATCGGAACCTTACACTCACTTTCTTCATCATTTGTAGAGCATTTTGCTTTTGCCTTCAATGCAATGCTCTTAGTTATTTGGTAGTGCTTTCGCATCCTTTATCTCCATCTCCTTTTTCATGAGCTTGCTTATCAAGATATCCAAAGTAAGCTCCTCAAAATCTCTCCCTTCTTCTATGGCATCTATCTTCGAGGTGTAGGGAGGAATTACCGACTTTATGAATCTCTTCACAAGCTCCATGGTGGTGAAGGATTTTCCTAAACTCTTCAAGGAATAAACAATCTCCAAGAAGCTTTTGTGCATCTCATCAATAGACTCCCCCATGATCATCTGGAATTTTTCAAAGCTATCTATGAGAATGCTTATTCTTGATTCCTTCAATTCCGGAATTCCTTCATATGTCACTTCTAATTGATCCCAAATTTCTTTAGCGCTTTCATAGATTGACACACGGTTAAATTCTTGATCATTTAAAGCGCTATATAGTAAATTCATAGCCTTGATATTAAGCTCAAAGCTTTTATTTTCGCTATGATCTAATTCTTCTTCGTCTTTGGATTCATTTTTTCTTCTACCATTTTGGTAGGATAATTGAAGCCTTTTAAAATTATCCTCCATAACATGATGTCTTGGGATTGATGAAAGATTTTCATCTTAATTTTCCACATCCTATAGTTCATAACATCAAGATATGGAGGCCTAGTGAAAGACCGACCTTCAATTATTCTACCACTCTCTAGGGTTTCCATAGGTATATAATGTGACCTAAGATCTTAACTCTTTAGATGGTTAAATTTAAGAATCAAGAGCCGAGACTCTGATACCAATTAATGGTTTTATGGCAATCCCAAGAGAGGGGGATGAATTGGGTAATAAAAAATAATTAAGCTAATTTGGCGATTAAGTTTTAAGCAAGTTCAATTACTATGCGTATAAAGATATATCAAGATAATCCTACGCATACAACTAGTGGTATAAAAATACAGACAAGAGATAAAGAGATAACACCAAGGTTTTTATAGTGGTTCGGCGCAACCGGCCTACGTCCACTCTCTTGCCTCCTCCCGAGGACTTCTTCTAATCCACTAGAGCGATAGACTTACGGATGTCTATCAAACCACTACACCTTAGTTTTAGCGGCTCACCAAACAAACCGTCCCTCTACTTTTTCGGGCAAGTAGAGTCACCGTTACAACATCTTCCAAACAAGAACAACAAACCCAAATACAAATCTCTCAAAAGATCTAACTCTTAGAGGCAAGAGAAATAGTAGATATACAAGTGAAGCTTAAGAATGAATTTCGGGGGCACTAAAAAAGCTCTTTCAACTATAAAATGAGTATCCAATGAAGGGGTTAAGGACCATTTCAGGTCTTGGATATACATATAGACACTTCAAAAATCCTACTCATACAAGTAGTGATGCCGTTACAATATCTTCCAAACAAGAAAACCAAACCCAAATATAAATCTCTCAAAAGATCTAACTCTTAGAGGCAAGAGATCTAACAGTTAAATTTAGATGTATAAGTTGAAGCTTAAGAATGAAGTTTGGGGGCACTAGAAATGCTCTTTCAACTATAAAATGAGTCTCCAATGAAGGGCTTAAGTTCTTGACCAGTTAGGCCTTGGATATATATAGACACTTCAAAAATCATCTCCAACGGCTAGTTCTACATCATTATCTGTTACCGAGACTTGCTCTCGGATCTCCTCAACTTTGGTCAACTTCATTCAGCTCGTTCTCTCTCCTTTCAGCTCTGTTTTGGGCGATCCATATATCGTTGTAAAGAACTTCAAGTGTACTTTCAAATGAAAATAGTTTCATCTTATTTACATCTTTGTACAGATAGTTATGTTGTAAAAACTAGACTACTATCAAGATGCCGGACTGTTTTACATCCATCAAGTTCAAAAATCAACCTGCGTTAGTACGATTATCCAAAACATATAAATTATATTTTTTGGAAAGATATTGAAGTATTCTTTCATATGCCACTAATTTTGCTTCATTTGGATATCGTATGAAAAGATATTTCTTATTTAGTGAGTAGATATCGGGTTGACAGCTTTAATCAAGCTTTACTAGATTCAGCTTTAACTCCATTGGACACCTACTTTTCTTACTGAAACAAACTTACTAATACTTTTGCTATAGTTTTGTTATCATCAAAACCATACTAAGGCTAACAAACACAAAATACTAACTTAAGACATTTAGCAAGAACTTCTAGAGATTTTTGACACATGTAAAGACACTTAGTATGTGAGGTCCGTGATTTCCGTTTCTATGTTTTATTTTGTTTGATGCATGCTTGGGTGCGTGTCGGGTAGAAGTTCTCGGTTAGAGACTTCTGGACACGTGGGTGCGTGTGTCGGTACGCGAGGTTTTGTTTCGCGTAGAGTTTAAATTCTGTTTGTGCTGTGCAGAGAGGTTTCGGTCGACCGAAACCTATTACCGGTCGACCGAAAGTGCGCGAGTGAACGGGTATAAGTCAGGTCGGGCGCGCGCGAGCGAGTCTATCTCACCATTTCCACCGAGCCAGTTACGAGGAGAGCTTCCCCCTTAGGTTCCTTGCTTGATTCTTGGCCGATTGGAGCGTGGGGTGTTGGTTTGATTGCGGATTCGAGTTCCCGGAGTCGAGAGCTACGCATGGACACCAAATTCGTCGGATTCGACCGAGATTTGACGCGTGGGAGGTTCTAGGGTTTCGGATTCGAGGTGAGCGGTGCTTGCTTTCTGTGTGTATGCCTTTTATTATGTGTGTCATGTGTGTTCATGCTTGGTATATGGTTTATGGCATGTGTGGATGAGTAGAAATCTTGTTAGGGTTTAACCATGATTTTGGACACTCATGGATAGATTGATTTTGCCATTTTCCTGGTTGATTAGCATGATTGGTAAAATTTAGCATGTGGATATTTTAGTTCTACTATGGATAGTGTGTGAGTATGTTCATACTTGGTAGACACTTTAGTAGAATGTGTTAAACGGTATACATGCTTGATGTGTTAAATTCTACCTTGCAATGTATGGTTTATAATACATGTGGTAGGACGGATTTTATTATGTTGGCATGACGGTTAGCTATGTGGAATGTTTACTTAGATAGGTGCAAGAGCGGACCTTAGCTCTAAGTGGCACTTTAGTAAACATAGTTGTGACATACGCTTGTGTACCTAACGGTTATACCTACCTGGTTGAGTGCGTGAGCGGATTAGTTCTTGTGATACTCTTGGTAGAGTGATGTTAAGATTAGCCAGGATTAGTTGTGAGCTCGTCTAGTACCCGGAAGTCGTGTGATTTACCGACTAGGGTGGCGGTATGATGAGCGGTTAACAACGGGAGTGTTAATCTTAATGAATGATGTCTCTATTTGTGGCCGGTAGGCGTAGGGTGATCATCCTTGACCAAGGTAGTTCCTGTGGTGTTTGAGGCTCAAGGTTGCGCCTTCCGGAGGGTGCATCGCTACTGAGTATCTCTACGGGACGTTATGAGATCCCTCCTACCGTAGGTTTGGTGCTTCGGATGTGCACTAGAAGTGGGTAGCCAAACCTTGGTACCGTGGGTCAATTCGGGTACCTAAACTAAACATGAGAGGACTAACTGGGTTGGGTTAGTGATTTCATCCTAACATAATCCATGGATATCAATGGTATAGTTGATTTGGGTTGGGTGGCGAACTTGGCATATCGACATAGTGATCAAATTGTGTTTATTGGCTTATGTCCTTACGTGTGGTGCCTTATGTGGCTTTGTGTTTTTATATACATGTTTACATATATATGTGTGATCTCTTGATTGAGATGTTGTGCCCGTGGAGCATTTGAACTGGAAAGTGCGACGGCACCGTTCACTGAGTCGGTTTGACTCACGCTCTTCCTCTCTTTTACAGATCCAGGTAGTTGCGGAAAAGCACCGGCCGAGGGTGCTTAGGCGACTAGAGTGAGCGAGAGGGGATCCATAGCTATAGTATTTTGAGGTATAGCTTTTGGGGGTTAAGTGTTGGTTATAAACACTTGGAAAATTCATATCTTGTATACCTAGTTGTATAGGTGGATAATTGTATAAAAGTGTAGAAGGAAGTACTAACACACATGTATATGCTTGGGCATGTTTGGAATCATGTATAGGGTGTTATACATATTTCGGTTTTTGGTTTTAAGGGCAAATGTAGATTTTGAACCCTTATGTAAATACTTATCCGTATTTTGGTATAAATACATATCTTGGCTTAAAATAGGATTTTGGGATTCAAAATGCGGTTTGAAAACTTTGAGCATGTGTATTTATGTATGATACATGTGTGCGCATGTATGTTTTACATTTTGGTTAAAAAATGTGGATTTCGGGGTTTTGGGAAATATGTTTTCTGAAATCTGTTTTTGCTGATTACTGACATTTCGGTCGACCGAAATATTCGTCCGGTCGACCGGTAATGCCCGTGAGGCTAAGAAACCTGTGTTCTGGTTTTTCGGTCGACCGGAACCCGAGGTCGATCGAAAATATGCTCTTGAATAAGTTTTTGAAAATCGATTTAAATGATAATTATTTTGATTTTTAAGCCTTTGGGAGGATTGTTGGGACATATCTAAGGTATGTGACAATTCCCAAAGTTTTAGAAAAATATTATTTTCGTATTTTATGTCGAAAATGGTTTTCGTATCGAGAAGGAGTTGAGAACCTTAGATTGTTTTTTATGCTTATGTATCAATGAGGGAGATTGATGCATTTGGATCACTAACAAGTTATGGAGGGTTCATGTGGAGAGAACCGCCTCCCTCGCGGATGCTCGACACGTGCTTGATAGTTCTACGCTCAGGCTCGGGTTTTTCTTAAAGGAGTTTTCAAATACTTATTGTATTTGATTTTGGAAACCGCGCATGGTTATTTTAAAAGCTTCCGCATGTGTGTGTGGTTTGGCGTGGATACGCGGGGCGGTCCCAGGACACGGGCCGTCACATAGTACACCTAATGGACACTTGGATTAAGACTAAAGAAAAAGTTAATTATCTTTTGACATGTCGTGAGGCATGTGCTAAACACACCTATACATGCCTTGGACACATGCTATCATGTGCTCGGCTTAGGGAGGCTTATGGCTAGCCTATGTTGGCTTGTGTTTTGCACTTGCTTGAGTTTGCTTGGATCTCCTTGGATTTCGATTTTGACCAAATTTGACTCTTGGGATGATTTTGACCGAAAAGTAACTTGACTTGGTCTTCTTGACTTCAATTGACCATATGCATTATGGCTTGCATTTAGGCCTTAATTGGGTTGACGTGGCTAGGAGGTTGATTAAGAGCGCGCGAATTGCAGATGCGCATATAATTGGATTTGACTTCATGATATTTTGGGAAGTGATGGACGCGACGAGCGCAATACTGATGTGAGAGCCATGATATGGCCTAGTGTTGGCCAAACCTCCTTGAGCTGAATATGATTGTGATCCTCCTGGATCAATATTAGCCCATATCAGGAGTCCAAACCACGGCTCGACTTTTCATGTTTTAAGTGCTTTTAACTACTTGAGTTCTTGGCTGCAACTCAAAGTTTATTTCTCAAGCTTCCGTAAAAAGCATTTGCTATGACATTTTCATTGCTTCATGGCGGCCCGGGGCATTGGTCGTCACAAGATGCTTTGTTTTTTTGTTTGCAGCAATCGCATGCGAGCAAGACATATGATATATTTGCCAATTTTAGCAAGTACATGTCATCTGTGATAAGATGATGGTCTACATAAGAAAAAGTTAAAATTAAAATATAACACAATATTATGACTATCTTTAAAAATGAAATCCCTTACATGCTTGTTTCCTTTGCTATGAGGCGCATGATTATGGTGTCCAGTCGTAATTTCAAACTGACCCGTTTCGATCAAACATGGTCACACCGTGTCCACCGCTATGCTTCTCAACTTTAGCTAGTCTATTAAATGTTGTAGAGGTGAACTCACTTCCGCTCCATTCTTTTGGCTCGTTGCATCTACTGCAAAATATCAACCTATTTTATACTAGATACTCTCAATCACTCCTAAAATTGGAAAAGACCGAATTCCTTAAGCACACCATTAAAACTCTCTGACAAGTTCGTGGTCATTTGTCCAAATCAAGCCCCGCCTTCATCAAATGCTAGAGTCCATTGTTTTAGACGAATCTTTTGCAACCACGTAAAAGCGCGTTCATTTACTTGTTTGATATATTCTATCCACTTATTATGTTTCCGTATTTGCGGCTGGGTACCAGCATTCCACAACATGCGCTTAAGACTGGCTTTTTTGAATTCCTTATTAAAATTGGAACATATATGACGCAAACAATATCGATGGTTCCAACTATAGACGTACCCTTGTTAGTGTTTCACTACCTTCAAAATACCTGGATGATGATCAGATATAAGTGCAATTTGGCCCTCCCGATTCCTCACAAATGATGCAATACACTCAAGGAATCAACCCCATGTTTCTTTCGTTTCCTTCTCAACTATTGCAAATGCAATAAAAAAAAACACATAGCAATTGCCATCTATAGCGGTTACAATAAGTAGATACTCTTTATACTTACTATAGAGAAAAGTGGAGTCTATGCTCAGAACTAGAGGCAATACATAAATCCTGCAAGGCGAGGTGCAAAGCCCAAACTCATGATCAAATACGTCTTTATTGGGTGTTGATACGGTAAATCCTCTAATATCAGTTCTTAGCCCGGAAAGAAATGTTGCACAGCCTACAACCATCTAGATAAGAGACTATAAGACAAGTCCTAGTCACCATATACCATGGCGATAGCTTTTTGCTTAGCCTTCCAATATTTTCTGCAGGATGTTGTGTAGTGGTATAATTTTTTAATGTCACCAACGATAGCACCAAGACATAAATTAGATTGTGCTTTAGCCAGTTTCATAATCTTATCATCAATAAAATTGTTGTCCAAATTTCGATGATTAGGATTCTGTGCATCTGCTTCGTCCAAACACTGATCGGGGTCACTTTATTTTACCATCTTCCACATTCATTCTAACTCTATAAATCTTGTCCTTAGATGCCACCTACAATTTTCTATACCGTTCTTGCAATTTATAACCCAAATGGTCCGATTTGACAATTCGACTTCATACTGGTGTTGTACCTCAATTAAGTTTCCTTTCACTGTATAAATCAACGCTTTCTTGTCTCTAAAATACATTGCTATACGAAACTCTTAATTTGGATCCAATGCAGCCTCAATGTTCTACATCTAAACAACTGTAGAAATATTTTGTTCAATGGCACTCCAAAAAAGTTGAGTGTATGAGGGAGGCACAATATAAGGTGGTAATATCTTTGCAACACTTGTATCGGCTTCACGGTAATCTTGATTAGGTGCCTCAAAATGATGAGGACTTATATCATCTCCGCCATCCTCCTCGTCGTCATCGGACGATCCTTTATCGGGAATATTTAAATGTATATTTTCATAAGGATCTTCATCGTTATCTATGTAATCCTTAATTTGAGCAAACGGATTACATATAAGATCAGTCGTTGAATGCATAAATTGTGATGTTCTCACACTTGGACCAGCAACTACATTATCATTAAGTTCACTTGGATCGGCATTATCATCGAGAGCCTGCAATGGATTGTCTAACAGCTCTAAATTCAATATATATACATTGTGTCCGTGGAAAATTCGTTGAGACTTTCAATGTCATGCTATCAATAGGAATCAGCACATATGTAACAAATCCATCACATAACAGCATTGGATAGCTATGAAATACTTTAAGCAAATATTTTGACGTATCAAAATAAAACCTTCTACATAACTTTCTGACTAGATATGTGTATATGCAGTTCGATGGTATCATTATAGCACCGACAGACTGACGATCATTAAAAATACAATTTTGACCTTCGATTATATTGCTATTCATTTAACAAATAAGTTGACGCTATAACATCTATCAATATCCAACATAACATGTTACAAAAAGTAGTAGTGCAAGATAGTGTTAATTTATATTTTCATATATTACACTATGAATATGCATGTTTTATATAATATTTATAAAATGTACATATAAACTCTACAATATTTATACAAAAAATACTAACAATATCCAAACATTCGGTCATATATATTATAATTACTACAATTTTTTTATATTATACACTATCTACATACGATTATTTAAAATCATACACTATATCTTACACTATATTGTATAGTATATTATACACTATATTATACAATATTTATAGTTTATACATTACATTTATACAAAAATACAAATAAAATACAAATATTCTAATTAATGTAAATGTATTATTTATGGACATTGTTTCGAGTAATTTACTATTAACATACATATTTGTATACCGTATTTATACAAATATATATAAAAAATTCATAAAATTTTTACAAACTATTCTAACAATGTACACATATGTAGATCTACAATATGAATTTTAACCACAAGTATATATAAGTCTAGATCTACAATTTAATACGAAACTATAAAATACGTATACATACCATATTGTTTACAGATCTTGGTCAAAATTGGTAAATCTACTCAATACTACTTATATCTACAAAAGTTTATCAAAATATAATGATTTAGGCTGAGAAATTTTGAAAATGGAGAAGGGAGGACGGAGAAGGAAGTAAAGGAGAAAGAGAAAAAATGGGGTGGGGGGACGCGCTAACGCTTGGGTTATGATGATAGCCCAAACGCCACTGTAAATGACGTTTGAGACGCCAGTCAGATTGGCAGTAGCTATCGCTAATTTATTTGGCATTTTTTTGCCACGCAAGCTGCGAGAGCCACGTCATGCTGAGCTGGCACGCAGTCGCCAATTAAACTGGCGACTGTATTTTATTTTTATAAAATTTTTTAAAATAATTAAAAAATGTAATTTTATTAAATTTAATTTCCAAAAAAAAAGGAAAAATTACTGTTCAGCCTCCCGTTTTCCTTTTTGACTGTTCAGCCCTCCGAAACCGATTTTTCCGCCGACGTGGCGGCGCGCGCGTGCCGCCACGTGGCGTTTCAGGAGGCTGATTCGCGACACCTTAAAATTAGGGGAGCTGAACAGTAATTTTTCTAAAAAAAAATTCATGAAAAGCAGCTCCCCTTTATTCTACCACTCAAAAGTCAAAATCTTGGTCTCACGCCCACCACTTTGCACGTTAAACCACTCAAACTCATCAATTCAATTAAAGTATCTTCTTTCACACGCCGTTCGTGCTTCCGGTTCTTGTTTGTACCTTTCTTCTTCATCAGATGGTTTTTCATTTTTTTTTTTTAATTTTTATTTATTTATTTATTTATTTTTTTTGAGCAAGTACTGGTAAGTTCTAACACTAACCCGTTCACTAATCAATTTACTGTGCACTAAGTAATGTACTACACATTATTTACTGTTCTAATAGTGCTATTTGTTCTTCAAATGATATTTTAGACTTTATCTTTCACAATTTTATCTTCAACTTCTACGCCTAATTGTTATAATCATTTTTAGACAGCATATTGGGTGCTTAGCACGATAGCAAGGATATACGTAAAAGTTTAGGAAAGACCATAGGATAATGGGTCTTTTTGATGTAGGTATGGTAGTTTCCGAACTATTGTTGTTTGTCGTATGTCAAATATTTAATTTGTATTATTTATTATTATATATGTCTCTTCAAATGTTTGAATTTTCGTTTAATGACAAAAAAGTCTCACCTATTGAACGGGTATCCTTCATACTCTAATTAAAATTGTCAACATATAAAATTACACAAATTTAAACAAAATTAGGTAAATACACTAAAATTAACAAAATTAGAACACTTAGTTATATTTAGAAGTTAAATCCATTGAGTATTTATTATAGATAAATTACCATTTATAGTAGAATATTATATAGCATTTTTAAAATCATATCTTCTCATTATACTATTTTTAATTTTATATTTAAAATATATTATTTTAATTAGTTCAAATTCATAATTACATACTTAACACGGATAAATCACAAATTTTGAGCATCTGAAATTTCGTTGAAAAGTTTTAGAACCTTTTGACAGCTCAATGTATAATAGTAAAAAGTCTAATAATAAAAATATATACTTAATAAATATAATAAATTTATAAAAATAATCTAAATAGATATATAAATATTAATATATTATGTAATATTTATTTTTATAATTAAAATTATTTATATATAAAAAATTTGATTATATATACACTCACCATCATTTTCACGCTACTTCTCAAATAGTTTTGTATATGGCAAGTAGCATTTTTTTTCCTCTAATAATATAAAACGAATAAAATATAATATATTGATAAAATAACTATCAATTAAAATAATATTATAATATAAAAATTATAAAAAATAAAACTTTAATTTATTATTTATATATAACTATATAGGACTAACATTCGTGTATTGTACGCATACAAAACTAGTTATTTTTATAATTGATTTTCTTTCTATCCTACAAAGGACTAAACACTTTGGTAATGAAATTCGTTCATTCCGACAATAACACTACGTTATATTGGTAATTCAATCCTTTCGTAAATTTTAGGCATATTAAATTTTGAGTGAAAATTTTAGAAACTTTTGGCATTTGAACATCCATTGGGTTGTAATTTTACAGATGATTCTGAAATAAAAATAGATAATTTTAACGAATTTTTAGCTGAAATAATTTAAAATGCGTACCAAATCGAAATTTACTTTCTACCCACAATTCTAATTTAATACAAACTGATAAATCGTGATTAAAAAATAATATTTTTACTAAAATAAAAAAGTAGTACACCAAAATCATCTCGTCCCATTATCTTAAAAAAGAACATCCATTGGGTTAATACAGCTATTCGTCCATAAATTAAAAATTCTTTCCTTCCTCAAACAAGAAATACGAACTCTACATTTTGTATATTTCTCTCACATGTGCCCACTGATTGCTCATTTATAATTTTTACAAAAACAATATGATTGCAAAATAAAAATAAAACTAATTACAAACGAATCAGCAGAATTCATGTCAACTCTTCATCTGAGTCGCTACTTGATGAATCCCTTGACCGGTCGGACATGAAATGCGCCGGCAAGTTCGGGAACCTCGCCGGCGTCCTCCTCCGGCTCTGCTCCTCGTGGCTCGATCCTTCGCCGCCATTAGCGGAAGTTAGCTTCTTCTTTTGCAAGTTCCTCGTGAGGTCGACGCATACCTTATCAACCATTCCCAAGAACTCCCGGACGATGGTGAACAACTGCAGCGGATGCGCGCTCTTGTCCTTGGACGTCCCCGCTTGGTAATACTCTGTTGTTCTCCTGACCATCTCCGTCACCTTCACCTGCTCCTCCTTCAACGCCCTCAGCTCGTTCTCCGCCGCGCCGCAGAACTCTCTCATCTCCTTCACGAAACCCCCGTTCTCGCAACTGTCTAAAAATTGCTGGATCTCTGCCACGCGCGCTTCGAACGACGCGCATGTTGCTACCAATGCGTCGTAGTCTACAGCTGCGGCTTTCTTCACGTTCGAAAGCGCGACGCTCAGGCCACCAACTACCGGGAGGCCCAGCTTCATATACTCTTTTTCTCTTTCAGCTTTGCTGATTTGTGGAGCTCCGACTGAGCCGGCGGCGCCACTGTTGCTGCGCCGCAAGCTGAAGTTGCGGTTTATCGCGCCGCGCTTGCCTTCGGAGCGGACAACTTCCTCGACCACAAAATGTAGCAAAGTTGTCGACCCGTCGGTGCTCTTCACGTCGGAGAGTTTGCACAGCGCATTGAGATTGAAAGCTTGCGCATTCCCGCGGGAGGTGCCGACGTTCATACGGTTTCCAGCTTTTAGAATAGCTTCTAGAAGCTTCACGAAGACTCCCGGTTGCCTCATCTCTCTGCAAGCGAGTTCTAGGGCGCTGAGCGATTCCCTGGCGTGCTGTACTTCGGTGGCGTAGTTAGCGCGGAATAGCATTGCGTTGAGGCGGGCGAAGGGTGCGGGAACAGCGCGTAGAAGATGGAAAAGGAAGGACTCAGCGTCGGCGAGGCGGGAAGGGTTGCCGGAGAAAGATAATATTAGTTCCTCTTCCTCCTTTGACGGGGCGGTGCGGGAGAGCTTCTCGAGAGCGTCGAGGCTGAGGCCGTGGCCTTCTCGAAGTGAATCGAGGATTTCTTGCCGGCTTAAAGCGAGGGAGCGAAGCACGATGGCAACATTCTGGGACTTGCGCGGGTCGAGAAGTATGACTTGCGCCGGCGGACCTGCGACGGAGCTGGGGGTAGAGGTACCGAAGGCGGTGGCGGGAGCGGCGGCGGAAGTTGGAGACTTGCGGTTCGTCGCCACGTAGCCGAAGAGTGCTTCCATGAGGTCGTCATCAAACCTAAACACCAAGAAGAATAAAACAAATGAGTAAAAAAGCATTGACCAAGATGGAGAGGATATGGATGATGGAAGCTAGCTAATGTTGTGCCGGCCGAGTTTAAGTGTAACACCGAAGTTTTGACGTGTTCCTGGTGATGCAGTTGCGTAAAGGAGCTTTACTTCATCTGAACGTTTAGTTTGTATGCTTTTGGAGAAGAACGCGTCGTTACTTTTCTAATGGGAAGCTTCGATGATAAAGATTAGCTATGTCATCAAGCTAACCATTATTGAGGTTTTGAACCGAATGCGAATGCGATAACACCAAACTTATCAAATCAAAATGACTTGTTGTTTTCATTTCCTCCATTTGATTCAATGTGACTAGGTAACTAGTGCAAATAGATTGTGACATTTTAAATCATTGATATTAACGTTTTAACCTTTATTTAATATTATTTACTAAAAAGGTGATTTGTGTTATAGGTACTTCAAAATAATACAGATCTATATAAAATACTATAACATTTAAAACTTATATTATTTTTTTAATTCATACGCTCATGATAATCATATAGGATCAAAATTCTCCATACACACGTAAAAGACATTGTGACGTTTGTATATTGAATAGAGCAAGACTTATGGTAAATCTAGAGTAACTACGAGTTCATCCTAAATTTATTCAAAGATAACTACGATAATTAATTAGAAAATTGGGAAAAAGAGATTAGTAAAGTGGCTAATTAAGGCTGTGCAAAGAACATACCTGAATGATCCGTTGCTCATTTTGTCCCAGATCATTGAATGTTCCACATTTGCCGGCGTCACCTTATCCCAATGCAACGGTTTCAACTTTGCCGGTGCCTTCCCGCTATCCGCAGACGCCGATCTTCCTGCGAACCCTATCGCCGGCGGTGGCGGCGGCTTGAACCCTGACGCCCCACCTGGAGGCGGTGGAGGTGGCCCACTCGGAGGTTTGTTCGTCCTCGTTGGCGGGCGGGGGGGCGGCGGCGGCTGAATAGCCGCCACGGGCGTCTTCCCAGGAGGCAGTGGCGGAGGTCCCGGCGCTGGGGGAGGCGGCGGAGAATGAGCTACAGCCTCACTGGCTGCAGATAGCGGAGTCAGCGTTCCTGGTGGTGGCGGCGGTGCCGCCTGCGACAGCGGAGGAGGCTGAGCGGCGGCTCCTGGCGGCGGTGGCAACGGCGGCTGAGGCGACGGTGATGGCCGGACTCTGGTGAATGGTTCTACCGATGCTAAGGACGATGAGGAGCTCCTAAGATTTATTCTGTTATCCGAAGCAGAGGTAGAAGATGAATTAACCAAACCCGGGGGGAGCAGCGGCCTCTCCTGGACCCTCAGATTGCCACGGCGAGCTTCCTCCGGATCGTCGTCCCGATCCACAGCTCCACTGCAGTAATCACAATACCGCCGAGGACCCGGGGCGGCACCGCCGTAATCGTCAAGCTTCCGCCAGTATAACACGTCGAGCCCGTTTTCGTCAACGATCACGCCTTTGAGCGCGCCCTCGGCCTTTGCTTGGAACGCATTGTTCGACACGACACGACCCTCAGCTCGGATGCTCTTGCGAGGCGGCGGCGGCGGGCTTTCAAGTGCTGGCTCCGGCGGCTGCCGCTGCTTCGTCGTGTACCGTGTGAACGCGAAGAACAACAAGAAGGAGACCGCGAAGCTGCTGGCAGCGGTTCCCACGACAGCCTTTGCGACGCGATCATTGTCCGATGGTGGGGGAGATGGCGGCGTAGTCGGTGAAATCGAAGGCAGCGGCGGAGGCGGAGGCGTTGGCAGTGGGCTGTTAAACGCCGGTGTTGGAATCGAAGGGAAGAATACCTGAATATTCTGTGGTTTATTTGTAGATTGCAGCAACCGTCTCCGGAAGGGCGAAGGCGATGCAAACGAGAAACCTACGAGATATGCAAAAATACAGAAGACGATAAGAAAATATTGAAGAATCAGCTTCCACTTTGGAGCCATGAAGATCAACAAAACAACACCTCCGTTACGTTGGAGGAGACTAAGGAAGATAAAGGAGTAAAGAGGGGAAAATGTAATAATGGAATGTAAAAATAAGACGTAGTGGTGATGCTGTGTTTTAGTTGCGAGGAGTTGGTGTGTCGTCTTCCTTGCGTTTACTTGTAAGTTGTAATTAGGTCGCAGAATGGTTCAAACGGAGTTGGTACCGCTGCAGGTGTTCCTTGCTCAGCTCGTGCTGAAATTGACGAACCGCGTTTGCGCCGCGAGTGATTACAGCTCCGTAAAGACCAAAACACCCTCGTGTATTGTCGGAGAATGTAGGGCTGTTTCAGCGAACGCGGAGCGGGGGACGCGGGTTTAACGTAAATGCGGCGCGGGGAACAATTATTAACGTCGTGGTGGATTGACGGCGTCCAGCCCGTTACTTTGTTGACAACAATTATCTATTTACTAAATTAATAATAATCAATAATATAATCAATTCATTATTTAAATCGTCTACTACGAAGAACCGGTTATCTTAATCTAGAAAAAGTAAAATAATGGAATTGTTCCGGAAGAAGAGCATGTATAATTATAATTAGTTAGAAAAAGGAATGTGATTGTCCAATAGAAAGACGGAGCATTATACTATGAAATGCCAGACCAGCACAACTGCTTTGGCTTCGGCTTTCGTCTGGATCTTGAGATGAAGGATTTGGCTTTGGGTATTTGCTGTGTGCTAATGGCCTATAAAATAAACGATTAAGAAATGAAAGAAATGCAGTGTAGATGAGCTGGACGTGGAATGTTCCATCTCCATAGCTGTAGGACGGAGGAGTTTTTTTTTTCTTTTAATTGTATTTTTTTAACTTCCATTCTTTCGTGAATGTTGATGAAAATTGTAATAAGGATCTCTTCCAAATTTGTAAATTTAGTTAAATAACTTCCAGATTTTCTTAAAAAACTTATAAAGTCATTCCTATATATATATAAGTACTTTTAAAAAGTATTTTTAAAAGAGGTGTTTGGAGGTTTTTAAGCTTTTATAACTATGAAAAAGTTAGAAGTCTAAAAGATCTATACACAAACATTTTGGAATTTCAATACAGAATTGTAGAATAAATCAAATCTTTAATGTGGTATTCAAATTTTTTTAAGAGAGTACAGGCTCGTACTGCACGTTTACTTTTACTTATAAATGAAAGGAAGAAAAGGAGGGGGGTGGGGAGGAGAGGGGAGGGGAGAGATCATCTTCGGCTGAGCATTAGGGTCAATCCGATCCGACCTGAAGTCTAAAAGACTGATCCGAATCAAATAACTACAGACCTGATCCAAACTGAATTTGCTTCCGACCTGAAGCACCTAAAATTCGGGTCAGATCGGGTTGACCCGATTAGTTTTGAAGTAGAATTCAAAATAATAAACTGGAGATGAATTTATCAGCAGTGGCTGGGTGCAGTATGTCGCGACCCGTGCCTCCGGGGCGCGGCCGCGACGGGAAAGGGTCGGGACGATCCGCCGGAAGCTCAAAATAAGCAGCGGAAACAGACGGAGCTCCGACGGACCGAAGCATAATTTTACAGCTTTAAAACGGGTTTTGGAAATGCTTAGGAAACATTTTAAAACTTTTTAAAAAGCTTGAGCCGAGTTTTGGACTTTCGAGCCCGGGTGCCGTCCACGGAGGAGGCGGACTTCACCGCGAGGTCCGACAAAGCTTGCTATAGATCCTAATGTATCAATCTCCTCCATTGATACAAGAAAATCCATAGCAACCTAGGGTCCGAAACATCAAAATATTTTTACGGAAAACTTAAGACACGAATTCGTAAATTCCGGCTCAACCTGTATTTTTACAAATATTTGGGAAGTGCCACACGCCTTAGATATATCCACTAAACCCAAATAAACACCCAAAACTTAAATCAAAACTCATTTAAAACGATTTTGAAATTTTTATTCTAGAGGCTATTATCGGTTGACCGGTCCAAGATTTCGGCCGACTGATAGTTCTTACAAACCAGCGGTAAAGCAAATTTAAATTATCGGTCGACCGCAGGACAAATCGGTCGACTGAAAATATCAGAAATTTCAAAATTAGATTTGCATTGGCTCACTACTCGCGGTCTCGAATTCCGTATTTCCATGACTGTGAGAGGCCACCGTGCGCCCTCGCATATCTACTTTAAACACATGTGCACGTGCTCCCACTCGTCCAAAATACTTACGAGACAACGAATCGTGGCCTAAATTCATTTTAACTGAAAATACGGAAAAACATGAACTCCATGAGTCATTTTCATCAAAATCATTCAAACAACAAATTTCTTGTTTGAAAAATATTTGCAACAATATATATACAGATGTTGGTATCAATAGAAACAAATATGGAAATCAGAACACATTTTGTTACGAAATCCACATTTCATATATAAAAACCATTGATTATACATATATATACTTTTAAAGCCTAAACTCAAACATTTCTCAAGTTTACACTTTAAAAGCATTTCCAAAATACAAAAATACATCAAGTGTAGGTTAATACTTCCATTTACAAGATAACACTAATTATACAAGTATGGGGCTACATACACTAGGTATTATCTACACCCTAGCCCATCCCAAAAGTATACCTTCTATGAGTATACCCAAAAGTCCTCACAAGCTATCCGCCTACGCGAGCTCTTTTTCCTTCGCGCACGGATCTGAAAAGAGGGTAACAAGAGCAGTGAGTCAAAAAGACTCAGCGAGCGGCACATTGGCGTCCTCCTCAGGAGCACCAATGCGACACTACAAACACAAACCACAAGAGCAAATCATATACGTAAGATGCAAGACATCAAATCACATACGCATCTAAGGTTCGTGCAATCATGGCAAGGTACCACCCGACTAACCAATTATGCATAGTCTTTTAGTTAAGTCAGCGTGTGTCACTAACCCCAAATCAAGGTCAGTCCTCTCATATTATCATTATGGTAGAGCGGACCCACACTAGAGACTGTCTCCCGAGGCCGAGAAAACCTATAACCCATCCTCGCGACCCGAGATAGTCCTCTCAATGCGAGCTCTATCCGCCACGTTACCAAGGTCCTGCTACGCGCCACCGGGCATTTCGCGCGACTACAGAGCCCTACGGTGATGGCCACCCTACAGCGCAAAATGGGGGCTACTCGGACTCTTTACGCGTTATGCAACCGAGCCTCGCACTCGTAGCCGCCGTCCGGGCCAATGAGCGACTCCAAATCTCGTTCACCGACCTCCCTAGAGGCATCATTCATTAATTGTGCTTATATTCTAATTGGTCCAATCGTTTCCCATCCCCAAGCCCAAGCCCTCCGGGTATCATTTCAACCGTTCTAGGCTACGTAACTCGAGGTTCAACTATCCAATTTCGAACATCACAAGGCTCCATACGCAAGCACACAAAGTCATACGAGTGTCACAAAGGTATTTTACCCCACTCGGTTTTCACAACTCAAGGCATACAAGGCATCCGTTTTGGATTAACCTAGGTCACACATATCGAATGTCTCTAGAGTCCTTTACTCTACATTCGCACATAATCGTATTGTCACACTACATTTAGCATGAGCATCAACGCATAGTAGTAACCACACAATGTTCATAACATTGACTACATCACATGTACTTGTTTATGAAGTATCATTTCACATGGTTAGTATACCATTAACGTATGAGCATCATATAACATATATAACATGATCTCATAAACAATAAACCATCCAACTAGGGTTTATAACCCGACAAAGTATGAATAGCATATATATATCATACTAAGCACATAATTTGCACCACAAACATGCTAGCATACCAAGCATACCACGTACACGTTCGGTGTAAATCGCTCACCTCTAAAATTATGGAGTTCCCGCAACCCTCACCGCGACACTTCGCTAAAACGCAAGAAATCGGTATCTACGCGTAAAGGAGAACCGGGAGAGTGACGAAATCAAATTTAATTCAAGAAAAAAAAATCAAAGAAAAGGAGATGAGGAGCTAAGGGCTTAACTAGGGTTCCAGGACTTCCGAGCTCGCAGGTGGGAAGAAAGAAAAACCCCAAAACCACACAAATAATAAGTCCTCACCTACTCTACCTAACATGATCGGTCGACCGAAACAGGAATCGGTCGACCGATAGTCCCGAAATCAGCAAATACATGATAGATTTCAGCACTCGGTCGACTCGACTCGAAACGCGCCCTCACACCGATGGGTCCCCTACTAGGCTAGCCAGCCCAAGACGCGATCACACAAGCGAAAACGACACGCAAGCAAAATCTAAGGTCGCATGCAACTATTTACATACATAAGCAAACATGCATTTAAACTCAAAACCAAAAAAGAAACCGAACACGGACCTCACACGGTAAGTTGGAGGTAGCGTGATTAACAGATGAAGAACAAGATCACAAACAGCGTAAAGGGCGGGGATAAGTATTGCTTAAGCCGGAGGCTACGCGATTAACATAGGAGAGAGGACCACCGCAGTGGCACGAAGGCGGTGATACACACACGGATGCCGGAAGTAGCATGATTAACGGATGAAGAGAGCGATCTGGGGTTGGGGAGAGGGGGTTGACACTACTGATTGGAATGGAGGGAGGAGAGAGAGAGAGAGAGAGAGAGAGAGAGAGAAGAGGAGTGCCACTGGAGTGGAGGAAAAAGTAATAGCTAGTTTTGTTTTTGGAAGTACAGCGTGTAATTGTAATATGGGCTTTAAAATATTGCTTGATGGCTCAATCCCAACACTAACAGCTAGACTTGAATTCGGATTGTTTGGGTCCAAGCGGAAGTCAGGCCCGAACTGAAATACTTAACATGATTCCAGATATTCAGCCCGAATCCGATCTGATCAAAACCCGAAATTTTGTATTTTTCTGGGTCAGTTAGAGTCGATTTATCGATTAAGTTTGTGGTAGAGATCATCAATCCCGAGTATATTCCAGAAAGTGAGTGGGAGGAAGTTATACATGTCAGCGATGTCACTATGATTTACTCATATAACTGAAGAGGGAAAAAATAAGGGGAATTGCATATCAGCTCCCGTTTTTTGGAAACTTGCAAATCAGCCATTGGAAACGCGAGAAACGCCCGACGTGGCAGCACGTGTCCCCAGTATATTCCAAAAAGTGAGTGGGAGGAAGTTATACATGTCAGCGATGTCACTATGATTTAGTTATATAAATGAAGAGGGAAACAATAAGAGGAAATTGCATATTAGCCCCCGTTTTTTGGAAATTTGCAAATAAGCCCCTGGAAACGGGGAAACGCCGGATGTGCGTGCTGCCATGTCAGGCATTTTCCTATTTTCAAGGGCTGATTTTTGTCGGCCCTTGAAAATAGGGGGCGGATATGCAATTTCCCTAAAAAATAATATGCAGGGAGTAGGTTCCGCTTGATACAATACCATAAACGGGAGGACATGAAATTACAAAATCTATGTATATATATAGAAAACTCGGTATCAAAATAGTTGAACGCCACGTGGCACTTCTTATAACTCACAATATGCCACATGACGTCTTTATTGTCTTATCATTTGACATGTATCACTTAAATATAATAAATATATAATTATCACATATTTGATGAGAGTTTAAATTTAATGCATACTTAATATATTATCAATAATTTTATTAAATATAAAAACTAAATATAATTTATAATATTTTGTTTTATATATCAAAGATAAATTATAATAATTTAGAAGAATTGAAAGGTCATTATCAAATTCTTAATAATCTATATATAAATATATACAGTATATACAAATGGGTGATCAAAGTCGTAATTTTTGGTATGTAATGAAGAATTTTAAAAGTCATTATTAAATTCTCAACAATCTATATATAATTATATACAATATATATAAATGGGTGATCAAAATCGTAACTTTAGATAGGTAATTTGGTTTTTTTTTCTAATTACATGTGATATATATAGTATAATATTTTAATAAAAAATATTAATTTATATAAAATTTAATATATTTAAAATAAAATAAGCTTTTGAATATTATATATATATATATATATTAATATATTACATTTGTACATTAAATGGGGGTAAATTGGATCAAAATCATTATAGTATATATGAATATATATATATATATATATATATATTATATATATATATATATTATATATATATATATATATATATATATATATATATATATATATATTTACAATATGTAAAGTTGGCTTGTCAAAGTGTTCCAGCATATGGCATCTTAATAACTTTTGATGTGTCATGTCATATTTATTCTTTTTTTTGAAAGCTACATGAATTCTGCATTACTTGATAAGAGTTTAAAAATTATTTAATTAATTTAAAGAATATAAAATTTCTAAAATGGATTAAAATAAAATATAAAAATTTTATTAAATAACAATTACTTTATTAAAAATTTATCTATACACATACGTAACTATTAATATAAAAATAATAATAGTGCATATTATATAATAATTTTAAAAAAAGTTATCTATATTCTAAAATAAACAATATATATAACTGGATATTACCACCATTTCACGTCACTCAAATAACTTTATTATTTTATATATATCATATGGTAATTATTTTGATCTAATAATATGACAAATAAAATATAATATTTTAATTAAATAATTATTTATTTATATATTAAAATATAAAAAGTTTTTAATATTATTATTTTATATTGGTGACTAACAATCGTGCATCGCACGGATTCAAAACAAGTTCAAAGAAATAAAGGGCCCCAACCTCGACTTGGAGTCAGTAGGTTATTTAATTTAAAATTATATCTTAATTATTTTAATACATTACGAATTTAGAACCACATTGTCAGTTTAACTGGCGACTCAGAGCCAGCGGGGCAACCCAAAATAACCGCTACCATATTGCTTTATTCTTATCAGTTTAACTAGCGATATATCGCCATTGTAACTAGTGACTAGCGGTCAGGTTATACCCGAACGCAGCCGCCCCCTCTCCTCCCACTTGTCTTCTTTTTGTCCGTTCTCTCCTCCATCGATCATTTTCTACTTTTCAAATTTCTAATCCAAATTCATCATATTTTGGTGAATTTCACGAAACTAAATTAGTATTGGCTAGATCTTCCAAAAAGATCTACTAAAAATATGTTATGTTCTTGTATTTTTTATGATTCCTAAATTTGGATTGTAGAACTGGATTTTTGTATAAATGTGGTCGAAATTTGGCTCGTCGATCTAGATTTGTTTCTATTGTAAGCACATTTTCTACAATGTTGTGTATTTTGTAAGTATACTGTATACTTACAGTATATATAAGCATACATTGATAATATATTACACGAAAATATGTATAATTAGTTGTAGATCTATACCATTTAGAGTATTCGTATATTGTTAATATATTATTGTACAAATATTGTATATATTTTTATGATATTGTATAAATATTATGTAAATTAGGTATAATATATTAAAAATGCGTATTAACATTTATTTTAGTAATATGTGATGCGATATTCCAATTTGGTTTATTAACCTATTTTTGTTGGATATAGATAGATCTCAGCGCATCATCTTATTTGCTATATAAATATTAATATAGTGGAAGGTTGAAATGAAGTTTCATAGGACTATTAGCATGTTCTGTGGTCATTCCACCCAAGTGCACTAATACAATTTTAGTTACAACTTGTACATAAGTCGTCACAGTACGTGCTTAAAACGTCACAATACAATTCTGTATTAAAATGCCATAGTACGTGCTTAAATTATTGAATATGTATCAAGTGTTGTCATCTAATAGCTTTGTTTCTATATGCTAGTACCAATTGATTGCGAGTATGACATGCAAAGTCTAAATGGATTCTCCGTGCAAAATGTTGAGCTTTATTTGAATTTGGAGTTGGAAAAAAATCAACCACAGAGTTTCAATGATAATGCATGCACTGCTAGTTTACATGATCTAAGTGACAATTTAATTGTCGGTCCAAATGCGAGAACATCACAACTCTCGCATTTAGCGATTGATCCAACATGTGATATGATCGCTCAGATCGAGGATTCCATATATAGATGACGAGCATTTTCTTATAAAAATACACATGTAAACTCTCTCTCTCTCTCTCTCTCTCTATATTGGTTTTATATATTTATGTCAATATATGTATGTATATTCATACTATTTACTGCTTTTGATGCATGCTTATATACGTGTCATATAGATATCCATGCTTAGAGATTTCTAGACATTTATGTACGCAATGGTACGTGGGTAGCTTGTGTAGTGTTTAAAAATAATTGTGTTGTTCCCAGCAGTTTCGGTCGACCTAAACTGTATATCAGTCAACCGAAAATTATGGTAGAGACATGTATAATAACGGGTTGAGGTGGTGCAACAAATTCATTTCTTCTCTAACCAGTGCCCTCACCTGCCTAAGTGTGTGCTTGAGTTCCTAAGTTGTTTCGTCGATGTTAGGAGGCTTGGGGTTCAATCAAACATTATTTTGGACTCACGTGTGCATCATCTACGTGTGGACACCAACTTCTTCGTTTTCAACGAGGTTTGCCACGTAGGAGCTTTAGAGCTGCGTTTTTTGAGGTGAGAGGTTTTGATTTACTTGTGTAGCAAAGATTTGTTATGCTTGATATGTGATTTCTACCTTGTTGATTTGGGTGATTGAACATGTTGGTATGTTTTACATGGTATATGTTAATGCCTATGCTATATGTATTGTGCTAGAATGTTATCAAGTGAAGTATGTTGTATGGTTACCATGTGATGGATATGTTATCTACTAGGGAGAGTATTAGAGCGGGTTTGCTGGGAAAATACTCTTGGCAAAATAATATATGTTATAACAGGCTTATGTTGTGTTCTACCTAGTGATATATGTGAGCTGATAGCTCTAGCAATACATGTGGTAGGACGGATGATATGATATACATACCTATATGTGGTAGGACAGACGATAATGATGTTGTCTATCTGAATAAGTATGTGAGCCGATTGCTCTAGCAATACTTTGGTAGAAATATTAGTTTAACATACATGAGGTGTGCCTATAAGGTTGTTCTACTATGGATGAGTATGTGAGCAGATTTACTCTAATGATACTCTTAGTAGAACGGTTAAAGATAAATTAGATTAGCACGTGTTTGTTGTAAGTTCGTCAAGTCCAGGAGATCGGCGGTGTAGTCAATGTGGGGGATGGTACGATAGATTGATTATAACTGGAGTGCTTAATGTTAAGATATGGATGTCTCTAAACTGACCAATAGGCATAGTAGACCACATCAGGGGCCCGAGTGTGTTGCTATAGAGGGCGAGGCTCGGCACCGCACTGTCCGGAGCCATCGCGTAGCTCCCAGGACGCTATTGAGTTTGCTCCTATTGTAAGGTCTGGTGCCGTTTATGTGCACTCGCGGCTTAGATATATGACCTTAGTACTTTATCAGGTTACTCTAGTTTGGGTTATTCTGGTACTTAAATCAACTGGAGATTAACTATTTGGATTAGTGCCTAATGAATTATGCTAACTCAATCCAAGATAAGCAATGGCATAATTAATTCTAATTGGTGATCAATTACCTAGTTTGCCTGCCATATTTACTTTTCTATATGTCTTGGTTGACATTATATATTATTATACTATGTTTTGCATATATGATGTGTTGCAGGTGGTACAACGATAAGCGTTGTTTGGGGAATGCTTATTGCCACTCACTGAATCTCTAGACTTACCGTCTTTTATTTGTTCTTTTCCTAGATCTAGTTGATCTTGGGAAGGCACCGGCCGAAAGTTCTTAGGCGGCTAGCTCAGAGAGGGAACTTTATACTTTATGAAGGTTTCTGAACTTTCAGTAAATTAAAAGTGTTTTGCTGTCAACCAAAAATACTGATTGACCTGTATTACCCGCTTTCTTATGAACTATCGATCGACCGATAATTTCGATTGGTCGATTGAAAAGTGTTCTGGAATGAGATTTTCAAATTTGATTTAAATGGTTTTAAATCTTGGTTTTGAGCTTTTAGGAAGTTAAAAGCGACATTTCTAAGATATGTGACACTTCCAAAAGTTCATGAAAAGTATTAGTTTTGTATATACTTTCGAAAATAGTTTTAGACCAGAAGGGGTCGTAGATCATAGATTGTTACAGATTTTTAAGTATCGATAAGGGGATAGATAAATTTGGATCTATAGCATGAGGTCCGTGGTTTTATGTACTTGTATAGATATATAATTATATATAATGGTTTTGGTTTGAAACGTATGTATATATTTATGTAGTTGACGTTCTTACTGCGTTGGAATGCATGCTTGGATACATGTCAGGTAGATATCCATGTTTAGGGATTTTGACATATATGTACGCGGTAGTGAGCGAGTAGTTAGCTTGTGTAGTGCTTAAACAAGTTTGTGCATATTTTATCAGTTTTGGTCGACCGAAACAGAGTTCTAGTCGACCGATATTGTCAGCTTATGTCACGATCTGCTCCCCGTCCCGGACCAAGCCCGCCAAACCCCGGCCCCACCACAGAGCCGGGTCTCTTTTCGCTTCCCGAAAAGAGGTGATCACTTTGGAGGTGCTAAGGCTTGGCCTCCAAGCCTTATAAACACCAATATCCCTCTTCATCTAAGAGGTATGGGATAAGCCATATTAACTCCCACGGGCGGCCCACTAAGGGCCCAAACCGCGCCCAAATTTATATTTTCGGTCGACCGAAACCTGCGCAGACCGCGCGGTTTCGTGCGTTCGCGCCGAAACCCGGGGTATTACACCCCCCACACCGTAGGATACGACATCCCCGTCGTACGGGACAGGTCACGGACGGACGTACATGCCCAGTCTCTCCCCAGTCACAGGGTCGCAAGTCACGCACCATGCCCCTACCGCAGGCTATCTTGGCCTTTTCGCGGGTCCCTAGGCCTACGTACCCACCCGTATCGGTGATCGGGGTTGCTCTGATACCATTTCGGTCACGATCCGCTCCCCGTCCCGGGCCAAGCCCGCCAAACCCCGGCCCCACCACAGAGCCGGGTCTCTTTTCGCTTCCCGAAAAGAGGTGATCACTTTGGAGGTGCTAAGGCTTGGCCTCCAAGCCTTATAAACACCAATATCCCTTTTCATCTAAGAGGTATGTGATAAACCATATTAACTCCCGCGGGCAGCCCACTAAGGGCCCAAACCGTGCCCAAATTCACATTTTCGGTCGACCGATCAACCTTTCGATCGACCGAAACCTGTGCAGACCGCGCGGTTTCGTGCGTTCACGCCAGCCGATCGCGCCGAAATCCGGGGTATTACACGTGTTTGCGGATATTGTCGTGTGCATGTACTTGACAAAGTCTAGTAATGCTTGTGAATGAATGTTTTAGGGAAGCGTGCATTTGAAATGTTGATAGCCTTGCATCTATAAAAATCATAATGTCGTATGTTTGGCATGCTATAGATGTGTGTGCTTACATGGTTGATAATTCTACCAGGGTGCATGAATGATATTGTGTTTGAATTTGACCTACCTTACGATGCATTGGAGTCGATCGTTTTGATACATAAGTGGTAGGTGTAAAGATTTGTGTTATATGTTAACATTTGAATGCATTACTCTATCTTGTAATGTGTGTGAGCGGTAAAGCACCGTATTGATTTCGGCATGCTTGATATAGTAGCATGCATGCTTATTATGTTTGATTTGGTGTATAATGTGATGTATATATAGTTCATGTTATACCGGGTTATGAACCCCGAGTTTTGTGATGATAGTTGTTATGAGATCATGCTATATGCTTTTGTAATGACAGTTGTTAATGATGCTAAAATGCATGTTATGTGGATATACACCATGTTATGTACAGATGTGATATTTATATTATAAACTTTGATTGGGTGCTCTATAACTATGCTATCCATGATGATATTGATGTTATTGAGCATGCGCGAGTTGTAGAGTAAAATAGCTCTAGGGACACTCGTGATTGGTTGTGCCTTAATGCTAATGAGCTTTGGAAATCGAATGGGGTAATAATACCTTTGTGACACTCGTATGTGGTGTGCTTGCCTATGGGGCCATGTGGTGTTCGAAATTGGATCGTGGATCCTCAAGTTACATAGCTTGAACGGTTGAAATGACACCCGGAGGACAGGGGCTTGGGGGACGGGAAGCGATTGGACCAATTAGAATACAAGCACGTAATAAAATTATGATGCCTCTAGAGAGGTCGGTGGACGTAGTCTGGAGTCGCTCACTGGCCAAGGCGGTGGTTACGAGAGCGAGGCTCGGCTGCCATAGAGCGTAAGAAGTTCCGAGTAGCCCCCATTTTGCGCTGTGGGGTCGCCTCCGCTGTGGGCTTTAAATTTGACCTACCTTACATATATATATATATATATATATATATATATATATATATATATATATATATATATATATATATTATATATATATATATATATATATATATATATATGTGCGTGCGTGTATTCGATGAATTATTTGCTTTGCAATTCAATGGTTGCATTGCTTTCTTATTTGCTTAGCAATATAACAGTTGTACAAATAGATGCAATATTTTGTTCGTTATACTCGTGTTACATATGGTAGTTATATTGTTGCTTAGATGACTTATGTATTTGTTATTTTTCGCTTGATTTTTTTGTGTGTTATCTTTTATTCTCGTATTTTTGTTTTTAGTCTTTAACATTATTTACTGTGCGTACAATTTATTTATTTATGATCAATTTCAATCTAATAACTTCTATTTAACATATTTGTGCAGGAAATTACGAACGTAAATGGATTGGGCTCGATGTCTTTTTAATATAGATTATAAATAGTAGTGATGTATTTTGTGATGATATGACATGAAAACCATATTGCATTTGACCTTAACTAGAGATTTTTGAGATCAATGTAAAATAATTTTCTTAATAATTTATTATAGTGTCCTTATTTGTCATTGTGGTCTTACAATTTTGAGAATGTGGTGCTTTCTATAGAATTTTCAACCCTCTATAGGGGCATTAATATTTTGAATCGTGTGCATGCTACAGGAGCACTTCAATGAACTACTTAATTGTGTTAAAAGGGCACAATATAATGTCCCTATTTATTTATGCATCTATTTTTCTATCTAAGGGTGGTTTGGAAAGTGCCTCTATTAGGTTTAGAGAGGCAAAACAAAAGTGCTCCTATTAACTTTTTAAGAGCGTAATTAAAAATGCCCCTATTAATTTTAGGAGCACCAAATAAATGCCCCTATTAGGTTTTTAAGGTCACTGCTAAAACGCGCCCCTATTATTTATCTTTGGGAGGCATTTATTAAAGTGCCTCCAAAACTCTACAGGGGCAATACATCAAGGGGCGTTTTGAGGTGCACATTTAAAAGCCTCCCGAAATATTAGGGGCGCTAATTCTAGTCTATAGAGGCGCTTCGTTGGAGCCCCTATATACCAATTTTCTTGTAGTGGTAAGACATGAAATTAGCTAGAATCAAGCCCAATCATGGAGAGTAGACTAATATTACATCTAGATAATCTTGTAAAAGAAGTACCATTTTGCAGGTGACCTTGATTGTCATAATATAATCAGAATCATATGTGGTGCATCGAGATCTATACCACACATATTTTGATTTACTATATATGTTTTGATTACATGAGAAGTCATGATGGCCTGATGCACAACGGTGCTCATCTCCTAACGAAAAAAGTGGGTAAAATATCTCTAAAAAATGGTATTGCAATATAATATAAAAATAGGCCCAATAGCAGTAAAATATAAAGATAGGTCCACGAGCCATATAAATCAGTAAATAAAGTTCCAGAAATCAATATATAAAGATATGATATGCAATATTGATCCAAGATGGCATCATTTGCTCCGTTGGAAATAACAGTGAACTCTACCAGTAGCCATTTGTAATTATCTCGCCCTTCTCTTATCCTATTAGGTGGAGATACTTTACCAAGTAACCTTACATAGGTATCCTCCCAAAAATACAATTGGTTGCTTATGCATGTGGAGATACTTTAGGTGGAGAAGGTATCCTCCCTCTCTTATCCTATTAGGTGGAGATACTTTACCAAGTAACCTTACATAGGTATCCTCCCAAAAATACAATTGGTTGCTTATGCATGTGGAGATACTTTAGGTGGAGAAGGTATCCTCCCTTCTCTTATCCTATTAGGTGGAGATACTTTACCAAGTAACCTTACATAGGTATCCTCCCAAAAATACAATTGGTTGCTTATGCATGTTACCAGCTTCCCATCCACCGGCAATCTCAAGA
>MJHO01000170.1:14813-42313 GCA_002076135.1 Xerophyta viscosa | reverse complement strand
ACCTAAAAAATATAGATATGAAATCAGAGAGATTCAAAACATAGATCTGGCAAACAGGACTTCGAAAATTTTGAGAGCTTTGATTCTTAACTTACTAGAGCGTCGCTGCGAGATCGCAACGACGACGGGCTCTACGAGAGGGACAATCGGACCCACTCCCAAAGATGACGCTACCACAGATCTCCGATTGGAGGGGATGATCGATAGAGAGAGGGAGAGGAGCAGGCGATCGCCGACAACACTCGCGGAGGACCACAACCGCCGAATCGAGAAGTTGCAACTACGGGCTTCCGCACGCGATCGCTTGATTTTCACGCGGAGTTGCAACTACGGACTTTTTCATCGCAGATCGAACTGCTGCACACCCGGCCTCAACTGCAGCTGCTCAAGTGTAGCGAATTCCAACCGCGGCGAACCAAACGCTGGAATTGTAACTCCCGTTTTCCAACCGCTGCAGCACACCCCAACTACGGGGAACCAAATAGCCCCTTAGTGTAATGCAATACTAATATACGCTTAATATACACAGTATTGTACATTATAGACTAACAACATACACAAACATTATATGTTAACCCACATTCGTATATCACAAGCATATTCTATATATGTTTCTTTTTTTTTTTTTTTTTTTTGGTCGAACACAAAAAGTTATGTTAATACATACTTTTCTATGTATTATCAATATATACGCTATACAATGCTTGTGCAATATTTGTAACATATGTGCAACATTTTTACCAAATACATTAACAATATACACATATTTTCAATTATTTAGATCTACAATATAAAATTCAACAATAAATATACAATAGACATACAATTATTTACAAATACTATTACCTAAACATGCCTTATTTTAGCAGATAGCTAGATCTGATGTACAATAGCTTCAATTTATGACTTTCACGAAAATGGGATGATTTATTGGGAGAAATTTGGTGAAATATGAGTGGGGGGGAGAGGAGAGGGGAAGAAGAAGAAAAGAAAGAAGTGCGGAGAACGGATGGTTTGTGTGTGTGTTAACCGGTGCGTAGGATTGCCACTGTAATTGGTGATATTGAATGTCATTTAATGGCGACATACGCAACCGTTGAACACGCGAAGGCAGGCACGGTGGCACCATATCACCATTCTAAATAGGAATCCAATTCTATTTCTGTAAATATGCAAAATATAATTTAAAAATATAAATAATGAATACAAATTACCGGATATGTGATTTAAAAAAATTTTATGTGAAAATATCTATAAAATATAGGGTGGTACAATTTGTGAAATTAGCAATTACGGTAATTGTATAAATGTGAGCCTATTGTGGAAAGTATTATTTAGGATAATCTTAAAAAAAAATTAATCTGGATTAATCCGGGACAATAGAGGTTTACAAGCTTTTTTATCCGTGCGTTGCCGCGGTCACATTGTCCCCTCACACAGTTGCTGCTAAGTATAAGTCATTATATATAAAACGATATTAATACTCGTTATGTTGTAATTTTTATATTAATATGATAAGTACAAATACTTTTAAAAATTTTTTTTTTAGCATTCCGAATTATTCGAGTCAAAAACCGGAAGAAAACAACATCAGATATATACTCGAACGTATAATACATATATTTAGAATTTTTTTTAAAAAAAAATTTAATGAAAAATTATAGTGAGATACAATTTTTCTGTTAAAATTCTATTGTTGAAAATTTTTACAAAGTCAAAAGTTTATTTAAAAATATTTTTGAATATTCATTTAAAACATATATCTAAATATATCTTTTAGAAAAACTTCCAAAGTAAAAATCGTTTTGCAATGGTCCGGTCCGAGCCCAATATAGCCCAAAACACCTTTTTTTAATTTTAATTACATTTTCTAGTTCCTAATTTCAATAGCTAACCAATTTCAACCTCCAATTTTAATCTTTCCCTCATAATTAAACTAATTCATACTTTTCACCTTAAAATTACATTTCACGACTACGACATATATAGGATACAGTAATTCCTATGATTGAATTATAATTATGCTTATTTATCTTATTCCTGCATTAACATATGAATAGGAAATGATAAGGTTAGATTGAGATGGTTATTTAGGATACACCTTAATTTATTTTTTAAAAATAATAAAATATATTTTTACAAAATTAAGGTTAGAGTGAAGTAGTTATCCGATCTCTACACCTTAAATTATTTTTTAAAAATAAAATAAATAAATATTTTCATCATAAAATTAAGGTTAGAGTGAGGTGGTCATTCGACCTCTACATCTTAATTTATTTTTTCAAAAATAAAAATAAATAAATATATTTTTGTAAAATTAAGGTTAGAGTGAAGTGGTTATCTGATCTCTACACCTTAAGTCATTTTTGAAAAATAAAATAAATTAGTATTTTTATCATAAAATTAAGGTTAGAGTGAAATGGTTATCCGATCTCTACACCTTAAGTCATTTTATCAAAAATAAAATAAATAAGTATTTTCATCATAAAATTAAGGTTAGAGTGAAGTGGTTATCCGATCTCTATACCTTAATTTATTTTTTGAAAATAAAACAAATAAGTATATTTTTATCATAAAAATAAGATTAAAGAGAGGTGGTTATTCGATCTCTACGCCTTAATTCACCTTTCGAAAATAAATAAAACTACATTTTATCATGATACTAAGATTAGAGGGAGGTGGCTATCCGAACTCTACATCTTAGAAAAATACACTTCTACGTAAAAGGGGCGATGAAGAGAAAACGGAAACGCGCTGAGCCTCGACAAAAATAAAAAAATCATAAAAATTATAACAAATATAAATCAAAATACTTTTTAAGTTAGGACGAGGTGGTTACCCGAATCCTACACCCTATAAGTAATTTGTGCTTGTACGTAATGTTACTGCTCGTGTAATGTCCAAGTATGCTGTTAATCAGTATAAGATAAGAATGAGGCGACTACCCGATTTCTAAAAAGTCTTATACTGATTTGTCAGTTATTGTAAGTCTAATCTTAAGTAAAGTTAAACCACTTAATTAAGAGTACCCTCATTTTGAGGGGCGATATAGGGGTGTCCTGTCTTCCCCACACGTAATCGACGAAGGAGCTATAGAATCTCAAAGTGCCTTATCCGGTTTCCTAGATTTCCATTAAATATCTAAGTAGCGACTCTAAATCTTTTTCCCCCGCCTCACCGCAGGCAGGTCGTCAACAGATAGCATGTGTTAGATAATGATATTCACTAGAAAAGCATGCTATGAATTACGTTAAGAATAGCATGTGACTAATCGGTCGTGATAACATGTATATGACATTGTTGGATAGCACGACATATATGTTTGTGTTTGAATTCACTATCAATATGCTAGGCGTTTGGATCATGTATGGCTGGTAGTATGTAGCTAGTATGACAATCTACATGCTAGATGTAATACTCATGTTCCGTGTTGTGTGGACAACAAACCTTGCGTGTTTTTACTTGCCATAGCAATTAGGGCTATATGTTAGCTTATGCTCAGACGTGTGGTCGCGTCCCGCTCCCCGCCCGGCCCCGCCCCAAGCCCCGACCGCACCACACGATCGGGCCCTTTTCTCCGACCCGAAAAGGGTGGCCACCAAGGGAGGTGCTAAGGCTAAGGCCTCCTAGCCTTATAAACACAAAGTCCCCTCTTCAACTAAGAGGTATGGGACAAACCCATATCAATTCCCGCGGGCGGCCTATTAAGGGCCCAAACACACATTTTCGGTCGACCGCAAATTCGGTCCGGTCGACCGGAAACCGCGCAGACCGCGCAGACCGCGCGCTACACCGCGCGATCCCGCCGAAAATCCGGGGTGTCACACCCCCACACCTTAGGATACGACGTCCTCGTCGTACGGGACAGGTCACGGACGGACGTACATGCCCAGTCTCTCCCCAGTCACACGGGTCGAAAGTCGCGCATCCATGCCCCTATCGCAGGCTATCTTGGCCTTTCCGCGGGTCCCTGGACCTACGCACCCACCCGTATCCGTGACGGGGGTTGCTCTGATACCATTTCGGTCGCGTCCCGCTCCCCGCCCCAGGCCCCGCCCCAAAGCCCGACCGCACCACACGATCGGGCCCTTTTCTCCGACCTGAAAAGGGTGGCCACCAAGGGAGGTGCTAAGGCTAAGGCCTCCTAGCCTTATAAACACAAAGTCCCCTCTTCAACTAAGAGGTATGGGATAATCGTATAAAGTGTAGAAAGGAAGTACTAACACACATGTATATGTTTGAGCATGTTTAGAATCATGTATAGGGTGTTATACATGTTTCAGTTTTTTATTTTAAGGGCAAATGTAGATTTTGAACCCTTATGTAAAATTTTTCCTTATTTTGGTATAAATACATATCTTAGCTTAAAATAGGATTTTGGGATTCAAAATCCGGTTTGAAAACTTTGAGCATGTGTATTTATGTATGATGCACGTGTGTGCATGCATGTTTTACATTTTGGTTGAAAAATATGGATTTCGAGGGTTTGGGAAATGTGTTTTCTGAAATATGTTTTTGCAGATTACTGACATTTCGGTCGACCGAAATGTTCATCCGGTCGACCGATAATGCCCGTAAGGCTGAAAAACTGTATTCTGATTTTTCGGTCGACCGAAACCCGAAACCGGTCGACCGAAATTATGCTCTGGAATAAATTTTTGAAAATCGATTTAAATGATAATTATTTTTATTTTTAAGCTTTTGGGAGGATTGTTGGGACATATCTAAGGTATGTGACAATCCCCAAAGTTTTAGAAAAATATTATTTTCGTATTTTAAATCGAAAATGGTTTTCGTACCGAGAAGGAGTTGAGAACCTTAGGTTGTTTTTTATGCTTATGTATCAATGAGGGAGATTGATGCATTTGGATCACTAACAAACTATGAAGGGTTCACGTGTAGAGAACCGCCTCCCTCGCGGATGCTCGACACGTGCCTGATAGTTCTACGCTCGGGCTAGAAGTCCTTTTTAAAGGAGTTTGAAAAGTGATTAATAAATGAATTTGGAAACCATGCACGGTGTATTTAAAAGCTTCCGCATGCGTGTGTGTGGTTTTGCGTGGATACGCGGGTGGTACCGGGACACGGGCCGTCACATATCTTATACTTATTAGCTGAAGACATAACTCATTTAACGATGTAACTATGATTATAGGATTGTATTGGAGCCATTGATGGTACCCATATTCCTGTAAACGTGCCTTCAAGTATAGTCGCACGATTTTGCAGTCGTAAGGACTTACCAACCTAGAATGTCTTAGCAGCCGTAGATTTCAACTTGAGATTCCCCTATGTCCTTGTTGGATGGGAAGGGTCTGCCCACGATGCTTTGGTGCTGCGTGATGCAGTGGAGAGGGAGAATGGGCTTGTGGTGCCTGTAGGTATACTTTACGTATCGACTTTAGATTAAAATATTACAATATAAATTCAAATTGATAAGTATTGTTATCGTTTAGGTAAGTACTACCTAGTAGATGCTGGATATTCAACACGTTCGAGGTTCATCTTCCCTTATCGAGGTGTGAGATACCATTTGAAGGAGTGGTCTGATCGATCCCCTTCAAATGCTAAGGAGTTGTTCAATCTCAGGCATTCTTCGTTGCGAACCACAATTGAGCATGCGTTTGGGGCCGTGAAGAACAGATTTAAAATGTTGATTTCAAGGCCATATCATCCTCTCAAAACCCAAGTTGATGTTGTGCTTGCTTGTTGCGTGCTTCACAACTACATCATTAGTAGCAGTGGCGATCGCTTGATCCCTACTATTGATGAATGGGAAGCTACACATAATACTCCAACGCGCTCGAGGATGGATGCTAGGGAAGAGTTAAGGAAGTGGGTCGCGTTACGTGATCGCATTGCTACCGATATGTGGGCTAATAGAGTATGACATAATTTGCATTCATGTATGAATACTTTCTATGAACTCCTTAAACATTTGAGACTTCATGATATGCACTGTAACAGTTGAATCGTAGTTTGTAACTTGTGACATGTAATATTAACTTTGAGTTCTAATATTTTGAACCACTAGTACTTTATTCGTGAAATAATTATTTCTTGTGGTTTGGTTCTTTTGTTGATATGTTCATTTAAAAGATGGATGAGTTCAATGCACAAACCTCAAAGCAAGCCGCCAAGGCTCTTAGGTGGACAAAGCCTATGAGCCACTTTTTCATCCAATTTATGGTTGAACAAGTAGCACAAGGTTAAAAGGTTGATAAGGGCTTTAAGCATTGTGCGTATACGGCTTGTGCAAGAGCCGTTAATGAGAAATTTCCGAAAGTCCACGTAGAACCCGGAAATGTCATCAACCACTTGCGGACCTTAAGAGGCCGTTGGGTGACGATCAAGAAACTAAGGGAGTTGAGCGACTCGGGATGGGACGAGGAAACGAAGATGATAATAGTAGGCGAAGACGAATACCAAGCATACATTCAGGTTTGAGAACATAACATTTTTTGGAATGTTATTAATTTTGAAGTAGTTTGGATACTTATCGAACTACGTATGTTTTCAGGCCAACCCAAAGGACGAGCCATTTCTTAACAAGCCCATCGAGTTTTATAAGGAGTTAGTGCATTATATGTGGAAATGACCAACCTACAGGTGTGTATGCAGATAATATGAATGACTTCAATATTGATATTGGCGTGACTATGGAACCACCAACGTACATGAACTTAGACAAGGACAACATCGAGCTCAATGATGCCACTTCACAATCCGATGTCAATGTGTTTGGTAATTGTCCTAATGTCCAATCCAGCCCACATGAAAATGCTCAAGCCACATCTTCAAGCAAAAGTAGTGGACGCAAGCATGGCCGTGAAGGCGATGACATAATTACCGAGGCTATTGCATTGTTTGGTTCCAAAATCGATAACGTATGCGATGCTCTTCGTCACGATAATACTACCTCATTTGGAGATAGACTGTTTGCAGCTGTAATGGAGTTTGATGGACAGTATGTTATGCGTGATTTGACCAGGGCATATGATTATATGATGGAAAATAATGTTACTGCGAGATCGTTCATTTTGTAAGCCCTAAGGGTATTTCATACACTTGTCACCTATTGCCATGTTGACAATGACCGTATTTTATTGCAGTAGTTATATTTTATCTCGTAACTTTTAGTTTGATGCTATCAGGTTTGATATGACATACTACGTTATTTTTCGTGGACGAAAGCCGGGGATCTATGACACATAGCATGAATGCCATTCTCAAGTGTATGGTATATCTCAAGCATGTTTCAAAAATTTGAAACAAGAGAAGAAGCGTTGGAAAAGTATATATCCTATATAGTTTCGACCAAGCATAAAGAGGTGGACGAAGATGTGCATAACAAGGAATTGGAAAAAGTCCATTGTTTGGTCATACTATATAAGGATGAAATCAAGCGTCTTAAATTATATCTAGCTATATCCGTAACTATCATTTGTATTTCTTTGCTGGTTGTATATCACATGAATGTAGTTGTTCGTATTGTTACTTATGACTCATCCACATTGTTGGTGTATGTAGGGTTATGAATGTTAAAATGCTCTATGATGACGTCCATTCTAAGGGCTTGAGAAAGTACTTATGTTGATGCATTCAGTTGTGATGCTAATAGCTTTGATTTTTTTGTGGTTTGGCTGTGTATTTGTGCGCTGGGTTGTGCTGCAGACTGCATTTGTAGGTTTGCTTGGTTCTTAATATCTGGAGAATGTGCAGTTGGTAGCATGTGTTGTAGCAGTTTGAGGGTGTATGTGCTTGACCCAGTTCTGTGTATGTGCTGAAGTTGTGGGAATGTGCAGATGTGTGTGTTTTTGTATGCAGGCTAGAGAATGGGAAGCAGTTCTGGGGAGTGCTGCAGTTCTGGAAATGTGCAGTTCTGTGTATCTGCTGCAGTTCTAGGCAGTGTATGTTTGTGAATGCAGTTATGAGAATATGCAATTGTGAGTTACTTGGTTATATCCTATATGCTGGAACTACATTAGTAGAACAGCAGTACTGTGACATTCTGGCATTTCAGAACTGTGAGTTTTGCTTGTGCACTTGTGTGTTGCTTGTGCACTTGTGTTTCTGGAAATGCAGTATTGTTTTATGCCTGGCTGCGTAGTTTGTGATACTCGGGGGTTATGGAGGTAGCTTGTGCACACTCTGGATGGCTTTTCGAATTGCATTTCAAGCATCTATGCTTGTGTAGTTTTGTGATTTCAATTGCTTGTTGGTGCTGGGATGTAGCTTGTGAAGCTGTGTTTTATCTCAGGACTACAGTTCTGAGAATGTGCATTTGTGACTTATTTTTACAAAACTTATATGAGTTTTGCAGTGCCTAGATTGTGCAGTTGTTAGTGAATGCAGTATTGAGTGTGTGCATTCGTGAGTTTGAGGTTGTTGCTTTGCTGGGATGTAGTTTGCGAATGTTGGGATGTTTTTCTGGAACTGCAGCACTTGGAGGTTGTTTGTGCAGTGTTGGGAGGTTGTTTGTGCAGTGCTGAGATGTTAGTTGGACCAAGCAAACCAACAAGTGCAAGTCTGTTTTGAGTAATTTGAGCAATTTTTGCAGGAAATTTGTTATATATCAGTTGTTAGGTGGTTTATTTGCAGGTATCTTTGTATTATGCCAGTATTGTGATAGAACATTCGTGCCGTCTATTTATCGGACAGGCGTCGATTCCAGGAATGGAATTAGTGCTGTCTAATAGATAGGCTAGGCTTCGGTGCCATCTAAATACTTGGCGCAATACCATAAGATACCTATAAGTTAACCACATGCAAGTGACACATAAGTACTTTCGATGATAGGTTCTTTGATGACTCATTTTATTCTTGGACAACTGAGAGCAAAGTCGGCAACGTATCAAGATACTGGTCGCATGCGAAACACTGGATGGGACAGTACAGGTTCGCAATAGCAAGTTCTCCGTCGCGTGTGGAATAGCTGAATTACAAAGTCAAGTATATTTTTTTCATTTAACATTCATTTGTAAATACATTTGTATGGATCATGTATATTTTATAATATATGTACGTTATCATTTCAACTGTAAATAACAATGTCAAAAATATTTTTTTTATAATAAAGATGTTAATATGTTCATTAATGTTTGACTATTTTAGATATTTTCAATACTTTCTTAGTAATTCTTAATATTTTTATATGTATCATATTATAATAGATTTTAATATTATATAAACCAGTTTAATCCGACGAAAAAAATAAATTAATAAAAATTAATAATAAGGCTTAAGTAGGAATTTGGAAAAAATTTTATTACATACATCATTTGCAACATTAGGCATAATATTACATATAATATAAATTACAATATTTCATAAAAAAAATAAATCTATATATTTGCTCTCATAAGTTTCGGAGGTAACTTTACCATCAGTTGCCATAATCGTCCAACTGCATCAAATCAAACACCAAATTTTCAACTGCATAACTCAACTGTATCAAACCAAACAGCAACTTTTCAACTGCAGTAGTTTGAACTGCGCCTAACCAAATGCACCTGCTGCATTACGAAAATAGAAAACACAAACTCCCAGCACTTCCCAACTTACTGCATTTACAACTCCGATTTTTAACTGCACCAAGCCAAAACAGACCTAATTGTTGCATCAACATGTATTTGACAAATATGCACTGTAAGTATAGCAATGTGGTTTGTTAAATGGCATTGGTTATGATATGTAAAGCTCTTGAAAGCATGTTTAGGTAGACCCATAATGTGTTGACAATAATGTAGATTGTTGTGGTAATTAAATTTGCAATAATTTTTTTTTATGGCAGGGTAACATGAAGCATAATTTCGGATCCATCGATTCTAGATCATTATATCTTCAGGATTAGTACAGATCTGACAATGCATTTGCTGAAGATAAATCTATTGTACATCTTCCGCAGTGGAAAAGTTACATTACGATCATGTACTTCTTGATCCTCGTCTAATCCCTTACCTACAGTGCGCTAGATTTTATGGACTTTGGCGCATACGATTTGTGCAGGTAGACTTGATCTTGATTACGAGTTTACAAAGAGATGGATTGAGTAGACACATACATTTCATTTACCTATTGGGAAGGGGCGCGGCTCTCCTACTTCGGGCACAACATGAAGTAGGAAACCGCACCCATCCTCGCCGTGAATCTCTGATTCGCACGGATCTCGAAATTTTTTTAAAACTTTCGTCCGTTTATTTGACCTATTTTTAAGTATTATTGGAAAAAAATTTCAACTACAAAATTGTAGATTACATCAAAATCTATATCTTTATAGTTGAAAGTTTTTCCAAAAAATACAAAATGATGTGCCAAAAAGATGATCAAAGTTTTAGATAATCTTTTTGACATACTGTTTGGCATTTTTGTAAGTTTCAACTACAAAGTTATAGATTGTATAAAAATTTATAACTTTATAGTTGAAAAAAAAATACAAAACGATGTTCCAAAAAAATGACCAAAATTTTGATTATCTTTTAGGCACATTGTTTGATACTTTTATAAAAAAACTTTTAATTACAAAATTTAAGATTTTGATGTGTTCTATAACTTTTATAGTTGAAAGTTTTTGCAAAAATGTCAAACAGTATGTCAAAAAGATAATCTAAAAAATTTGATCATCTTTTTGGCACATCGTTTTGTATTTTTTAAAAAAACTTTAAACTACAAAGTTATATATGCATCCAAATCTACAATTTTGTAGTTGAAAGTTTTTCCAAAAAAATACTTACAAAATAGATTAAATAAATGGATGAAAATTTAAGTAATTTCTCGAGATCCGTACGAATAAGAGACGGACGGCGCGGAGAGGGCGCGGTTTCCTACTTCCTGTTGCGCCCGAAGTAGGAGAGCCATGCCCATTGGGAAGTGCATGATTATACTCCATGATATATTGGATATATCCGTACGTTAAGGAGTAAATCATAGATCGAGTGTGCCTAGACTAATGTTGAAATACAATTGAGAAACCAAAAAAAAAAAGGAACACGATTAATTTAGGAGGAGAAAAATAAAAGACCTACTAAACAAAAAGAAAGGTCCAATACTTCAAGACTCCAATTAACTACCGATGAAGCAATTGAAAACACTTTCTAATACATCAAAAGATTCAAAACTTTAAAACTCACAGAAAGAAAAATGCTGAAACACTTACTTTGACACACGAAACACTAAAAAATCTAGATATATTTATAGCTAAGAAATTGCCATAATTCGGAGTCCTCAAATATGAGTAGAGATTTTTCGAATTGCCTTTAGAAATTCTCCGAATATTATCCTAGATATTCTCCCCAAATAGTCCTATGAGGACTCAATTTAGTAGAGAATTTAACGCTATTTTAATAATCTCCACCTTGCCAAAGAAATCCGAAAACCTGCAAAACACTCCCGCTAAGCAACTAGCTGATTTCTATGCAAAAACTCAACTTTCAAAAAAGGGGAAAAACAATAAAATAATCAATCAAGCCCAAACAAAATTGGACTTGTGCAACAGAAGGAACTCACCAATCTCAGATGTTCCTTTTGAGGTCATTATAGTGGCACCCATCAGAAGAGACTTAAGATGGATGCCAGAAGTTTCTCGGTCGCCAGTCAAGACCATAGCACCCTAAACAACTAAAGGAGACCCACAACGTCAATGCTCAATGCATCGTAAAAGGGACGTAGTGATCCAAAAGTCTCTTGAACTGCCGTTGTGATAAGACCCTACAATATAAAGATATTTGACCTCCTTAATCTCATACCCCTCGCAAAAACATGACAATCAATGTTGCACCCACTTTCATCAAGGGATCCTAAAGATATGAGTTTCTTTTTAAACGTGAAACATGTACACGCTACCCAAAGTCCACTCTACGCCATTATATATAGTGACACGAACTCTCCTTTCACCGTCAACCTTAAGAAAAGAATCATCCCTCAACCTTACAACTCCATCTTGAGTAGAATCATATGTAGTAAACCACTCGTTTCGAGAACATATGTAAAAGAAACAACTGCAGTCTATAATCCATGTCATGTAACTTACCTCCAAATCACAGAGAACCTCATCGATATCTACGCCAATAGTTGTATTCGCTGAGTCCTCTTCATATTGCCTTTTATTTTCAGCTTCAAACAATCGGCCTTAATGTGCCCTTCTTACCGCTTAATTGCGGATAATTTTGTGCTTCGCCTTACCTCCATCTCTTATGGAACTTTCACTAGCCACTTCGTATCATAAGAAGTTATGCTTTTACTATCATATGTCTGTTTTTCAAGCAACTCTCTTATGGAACTTTCTCTCCCAATAACAAAAGAGTCTCTCAAATTCTTGAAAGATGGCGGTAAAGAGAAGAGTAATAGAATCCATCCTCTTCAGATCATTAAGGATAGAATTAAATTCATCAAAATGAGACTTAATTGATGTGCCTTCAAACATATGGAGCAAATATAGACGTTGTTTCAAGTAGAGTTTGTTGGAGAGAGATTTGGTCATGTACAGATGCTCTAGCTTGAGCCATAAGCCCGCTGTTGTAATTTCTTCGAGGACCTCCTACAAAACCTCATTAGAAAGATATAATTGGAACTTTGAAAGTGTCTTAAGATCTATGTCTTCTTTCTTCTCCTTTGTCACATCATTAGGCAAATTATCATTTCCGAGTAACACCTTATATAGTCCTTGTTGTGTAAGCAATGCTTATATCTTGACATGCCAAATGTGGAAACTGATAGATCGGTCAAATTTCTCCAATCGTAAATCGCCATGATTTCGCATAATGAGAACCCGGAACTCTGATACCACTTGTTAGGAAAATAAACTCTAGATTGAGTGTGCCTTTACTAATGATGAAATACAAGTGTGAAACAATAAAAGGAACACGATTAAATATAAGGAGAAAAAAAATAAAAGATCCACTACACAAAGAGAAGAGTACAATATTTAGGACTCCAAAACAAACACCAATGGAGCAATATAAAATATTCTCTCTCTAATACATCAAAATCCTAAAACTCATAAATGGAAATACATAGAGACACTTAAATTCGGCACATGAAACCTAAGAATTATGGGTACAGTTATAACTGAGTTAATGGCATAATTCATATTCCTCAAAAATTGGTAAAGATTTTCTGAATATTGCCTTAAAATATTCTCCGACGTTATCCTCTAGATATTCTCTAAAAATAGAGTCCTATTAGGACTCATTTTAGTAGCAGATTTTAAGGCATATTTTAACATCGTAGATGGAAAGCCCATGATCTGTGCACCTAGAATATTATTTGGGAGGATATTCGTGCTAGGTCACTTGGTAAAGTACCTTATGACGATTTGATAGAAGGAAGGCGAGTGAAATTGTCACGCCCCGACCGGTCCCGGGCTCTCCCCACCCAAGCCTCGGCCGCACCACACGGCTGGGTCCATTTTTTCTCCGACCCAAAATGTGAGGTCCGTGATTTCCGTTTTTTTGTTTTTGTTTTGTTTGATGCATGCTTGGTTGCGTGTCGGGTGGAAGTTCTCGGTTAGAGACTTCTAGACACGTGTGTGCATGTGTCGGTACGCGAGGTTTTGTTTCGCGTAGAGTTTAAATTGCATTTATGCTATGCAGAGAGGTTTCGATCGACCGAAACCTATTACCGGTCGACCGAAAGTGCGCGAGCGAACGGGTATAAGTCAGGTCGGGCGCGCGCGGGCGAGACCATCTCACCATTTCCACCGAGCCAGTTCTGAGGAGGGCTTTCCCCTTGAGTTCCCTTGCTCTTCCTTGGTTGATTAGAGAGCGGAGTGTTGGATTGATCGCGGATTCGAGGTCCCGGAGTCGAGAGCTACGCGTGGATACCGAACTCGTCGGATTCGACCGAGGTTTGACGCGTGGGAGGTTCTAGGGTTTCGGATTCGAGGTGAGCGGTGCTTGCATTCTATGTGTATGCCTCTATTTTGTGTGGTATATGCGAAATCATGCTTGGTATGTTGATTATGGCATGTGTGGATGAGTGGAAATCTTGTTAGGGTTTAACAATGATTTGGGTACTCATGGTTATATTACTATGCCATTTCATGGTTGATTAGCATGAGTTATACTTTAGTTCTACTATGGCTAGTGTTTAAACATGTATATTGCTTGGTAGACACTTCAGTAGAATACGTTGAATTGTATACATGCTTGATGTGTTTAGTTCTACCTTGCGATGTATGGTTTATAATACATGTGGTAGGACGGATTTTATTATTGTTGGCATGACGGTTAGCTATGTGGAAATGTTTACTTGGATAGGTGCGAGAGCGGACCTTAGCTCTAGCGGCACTTTAGTAAACAGGGTTGTGACATACGCTTGTGTGCCTAACAGGACTTAGACTACCTGCTTGAGTAGGTGAGCGGACTTGCTCTATAAGTTACTCCAGGTAGGGAGTGTTAAGAATAGCGGGATTTAGTTGTGAGCTCGTCTAGTACCCGGAAGTCGTGTGATTTACCGACTAGGGTGGCGGTATGATGAGCGGTTAACAACGGGAGTGTTAATCTTAATGAATGATGTCTCTATTTGAGGCCGGTAGGCGTAGGGTGATCATCCTTGGCCAGGGTGGTTCCTGCGGTGTTTGAGGCTCAGGGTTGCGCCTTCCGGAAGGTGCATCGCTACTGAGTATCTCTACGGGACGTTATGAGATCCCTCCTACCGTAGGTTTGGTGCTTCGGATGTGCACTAGAAGCGGGTATGTGGCGGCCCGTGTCCCGGGACTACCCCGCGTATCCACGCAAAACCACACACACACACATGCGGAAGCTTTTAAATACACCGTGCATGGTTTTCAAATCCATTTATTAATCGCTTTTCAAACTCCTTTAAAAAGGACTCCGAGCCCGAGCGTAGAACTATCAGGCACGTGTCGAGCATCCGCGAGAGAGGCGGTTCTCTCCATGTGAAGCCTTCATAGTTTGTTAGTGATCCAAATGCATCAATCTCTCTCATTGATACATAAGCATAAAAAACAACCTAAGGTTCTCAGCTCCTTTTCGGTACAAAACTATTTTCGACTTAAAATACGAAAATAATATTTTTTCTAAAACTTTGGGGATTGTCACATACCTTAAATATGTCCCAACAATCCTCCCAAAAGCTTAAAAATGAAAATAATTATCATTTAAATCGATTTTCAAAAACTCATTCCAGAGCATATTTCGGTCGACCGATTTCAGGTTTCGGTCGACCGAAAAATCAGAACACAGGTTTCTCAGCCTTACGGGCATTATCGGTCGACCGAACGAATATATCGGTCGACCGAAATGTCAGTAATCTGCAAAGACAGATTTCAGAAAACACACTTCTCAAACCCCCGAAATCCACATTTTTCAACCAAAATGTAAAACATGCATGCGCACACATGGATCATACATAAATACACATGCTCAAAGTTTCAAACCGGATTTTGAATCCCAAAATCCTACGTTTAAGCCAATATATGTATTTATAACAAAATACGGAAAAGTATTTACATAAGGGTTCAAAATCTACATTTGCCCGTACAATAAAAAACAGAAACCTGTATAGCACCCTATACATGATTCTAAACATGCCCATGCATATTCATGTGTGTTAGTACTTTCTTTCTACACTTTTATACAATTATCCACCTATACAACTAGGTATACAAAATAATGAATTTTTCTAAGTGTTTATAACCAACACTTAACCCCCAAAAGCTATACCTCAAAATACTAAAGCTAAGAATTCCTCTTTAGCTCACACTAGTCGTCTACGCACCCTCGGCCGGTGCCTTTCCGCGACCACCGGAATCTGTAAAAGAGTGGAAAGAAGAGCGTGAGTCAAACCGACTCAGTGAACGGCGCCGTTGCATCTCCAAACTGAATGCTCCACGGGCACACATCACAAACAAGAGAACACATATATATATATCCATATATATGCAAGCATGTATGTACACAAACCATTCAACGCAAAACACATAGAGACATAAGCTAAATACATACAAGCCACCATGTCAATATGTCAAAACCGCCACCCAACCCAAATCAATTATGCCATTGATGTCCATGGATTATGTTAGGGTGAAATCACTAACCCAAACCAGTTAGTCCTCTCATGTTTAGTTTAGGTACCCGAATTGACCCACGGTACCAAGGTTTGGCTACCCGCTTCTAGTGCACATCCGAAGCACCAAACCTACGATAGGGGCGATCCCACGGCGTCCCGTAAGAGATACTCAGTAGCGATGCACCCTCCGGAAGGCACAACCCTGAGCCTCGCACTGACCTCGCACTCCGTAGGAACCACCCTGGCCAAGGATGATCACCCTACGCCTACCGGCCTCAATAGAGACATCATTCATTAAGATTAAACGCTCATTGTAATCGGTCCATCATCTTCGCCACCCTGGCCGGTAAAACTACACGACTTACGGGTACTAGATGAACATACAACTAAACCGCGCTAATCTTAACCCTCCCTACCTGGAGTAACTTATAGAGCAAGTCCGCTCACCTACTCAAGCAGGTAGTCTAAGTCCTGTTAGGCACACAAGCGTATGTCACAACCCTGTTTACTAAAGTGCCGCTAGAGCTAAGGTCCGCTCTCGCACCTATCCAAGTAAACATTTCCACATAGCTAACCGTCATGCCAACATAATAAAATCCGTCCTACCATATGTATTATAAACCATACATCGCAAGGTAGAACTAAACACATCAAGCATGTATACAATTCAACGCATTCTACTAAAGTGTCTACCAAGCAATATACATGTAAACACTAGCCATAGTAGAACTAAAGTATAACTCATGCTAGATCATATCAATCATGCTAATCAACCATGAAATGGCATAATAATATAACCATGAGCATCCAAAATCATTGTTAAACCCCTAACAAGATTTCTACTCATATACACATACCATAATCAATATACCAAGCATGATTTCACATATACCACACATAATAGAGGCATACACATAGAATGCAAGCACCGCTCACCTCAAATCCGAAACCCTAGAATCTCCTACGCGTCAAACCTCGGTCGAATCCGACGAACTTGGTGTCCACGCGTAGCTCTCGACTCCGGGAACTCGAATCCGCGATCAATCCAACTCCCCACGCTCCAACTGGCCAAGGATCAAGCAAGGAACTCAAGGGGAAACTCTCCTCACTCGGGCTCGGTGGAAATGGTGAGATTAACTCGCCCGCGCGCGCCCGACCTGACTTATACCCGTTCGCTCGCGCACTTTCGGTCGACCGGTAATAGGTTTCGGTCGACCGAAACCTCTCTGCACAGCACAAACAGAATTTAAACTCTACGCGAAACAAAACCTCGCGTACCGACACACGCACACACGTGTCTAGAAGTCTCTAACCGAGAACTTCCACCCGACACGCAACCAAGCATGCATCAAACAAAGAAAACAAAGAAACGGAAATCACGGACCTCACATCCCTCCCCACTAAAGGGGATTCGGTCCTCCGAATCAAAACAACTCCGGATAGCGAGCTCGCATAGCTGCCTCCGGCTCCCACGTAGCCTCCTCGAACTCGCGACTACGCCAAAGCACCTTGACCAAAGGCACGGTCTTGTTCCGCAAGACCTTCTCCTTTCGATCAAGAATCTGAACCGGCCGCTCCTCAAAAGAAGATCCTCCTGAACGGGAAGCGACTCCTCAGCAATCACACGAGACGGATCCCCTAAGCACTTCCGAAGCGTCGAAACGTGAAAAACGTCGTGAACATGCGATAACGACTCCGGCAAGGCTAACCTGTAGGCTGAACTACCAATCCGCTCGGTAACCTCAAACGGGCCAATAAACCTCGGGCTCAACTTGCCCTTCAACCCAAACCTCTGGACACCCTTCATCGGCGAAACCTTGAGGTAGACAAAATCTCCGACCTGGAACTCCAACTCCCGTCGGCGCTTATCAGCATAGGACTTTGGCGGGACTGCGCTGTCTCAAGTCTCTGACGAATCACCCTAATCTTCTGATTAGCCTCCTCAACAACATCCGTACTCACAGATCCCGTATCCACCGCTCGATCCCAAAATAAGGGAGTACGACAACTCCTGCCATACAAAGCCTCGTGCGGTGACATCCCGATACTACTGTGGTAACTATTGTTGTAGGCAAACTCAATCAAAGATAAGTGATCATCCCAACTACCGCCAAAGTCCAACACACAAGCTCTAAGCATATCCTCCAGCGTCTGAATCGTCCGCTCCGACTGACCGTCTGTCTGCGGGTGGTACGCTGTACTGAAACGCAACTCTGTGCCCATCTGCTGCTGGAAAGCTCTCCAAAACCTGGAAGTGAAGCGAGGATCTCTATCCGACACAATGCTCACAGGTACTCCATGTAGTCTAACGATCTCCGCAATAAACACTCGTGCCAACCTCTCGGGAGTAAACGTACTCCGAATCGGAACAAAGTGCGCGGTCTTCGTCAACCGATCTACAATAACCCAAATAGCATCAAAACCGTGTCTAGTCCTCGGCAAACCTTGCACGAAATCCATAGTCACGTCCTCCCACTTCCACACAGGAATCTCTAGTGGCTGAAGGTAACCTCCGCTTCAGTTCTTGAAAACTCTTCTCGCAAGCCTCGGTCCACTCAAAACGAACCGCCTTCCGAGTTAGCTTAGTCATCGGACTAGCTAATCTCGCAAAATTCTCGATGAAACGCCGATAATAACCTGCTAAATCCAAGAAACTACGAACTTCCGTCGCACTCTTAGGTCTATCCCAACTCAAAAGAGCGTCGACCTTGACAGGATCGACCGCCACACCCTCTCGGGATACCACATGACCTAAGAAGTGAACCTTGGTCAACCAAAATTCGCACTTACTAAACTTAGCAAACAATTGTCTTTCCCGCAAAGTCTGCAATACTAAACCCAAGTGCTCCGCATGGTCCTCCTCGCTACGTGAGTAAACTAAATTATTGTCGATGAAACTATCACAAACCGATCAAGATAAGGCTGGAAAATCCGGTTCATCAGATCCATGAAAGCTGCTGGAGCGTTCGTCAACCCAAACGGCATCACTAAAAACTCGAAGTGACCATAACGAGTCCGAAACGCTGTCTTCGGTACATCCTCAAATCTGACTCGCAATTGATAGTAGCCCGACCTCAAATCAATCTTAGAAAACACAGCCGCACCCCGCAACTGATCAAACAAGTCGTCAATCCTAGGCAAAGGATACTTGTTCTTTACCGTCGCTTGGTTTAGCTGTCGATAGTCTATGCACAACCGTAGACTACCGTCCTTTTTCTTCACAAACAACACCGGGGCGCACCCCACGGTGATACGCTCGGCTGCACAAAGCCCTTAGCTAACAGATCCTCCAACTGCTGCCTCAGCTCTGCCAACTCCGCCGTAGTCATCCTATACGGAGCCCTCGAGATTGGAGTCGTACCCGGTACTAAGTCTATACCAAACTCCATCTCCCGCTCAGGAGGCAAATCCGGCAACTCCTCAGGAAACACATCTGGAAAATCCCTAACCACCGGGATACTTTCCAGTGCTCCCGAATCCACACTCGGGTTAATCAAATAAGCAAGAAAACCCGAGCAACCCCGCTCTAAAAGTCTGCAGGCCTTCATCGCACTAATCACAGGGACATCCTTCCCCGTCTTGTCTCCGATGAAGTAAAACTTCTGGGAACCAGGAAACTTGAACGTCACGATCTTGGTCCGGCAATCGATCTTAGCAAAATGCTCCTCGAGCCAATCCATCCCCAAGATTACGTCGAAGTCGAATAGGTCCAAAACAACCAAATTCGCAAATAAAATACGGTCCCCAACTCGCACCTCACACCCACGCAACAAATGCCTAGAATACAAAATATAACCCGCAGGTGTCGAGATCTCAAACATGCAATCATACGTGCAAGACTGTACTGGTACACTAGCAGCAAATCTAGATGACATAACTGAAAGCGTAGCACCAGAATCAACCAAAATAAATGCGGGGGAACCACAAACCGACAAAGTACCTGTCACAGCTGATCCACTCCCGCTGGCCTCCTCGCTCGTCAAAGCCTGCACTCGGCCCTGAACCCTCTGAGGCTGTCCCCTCTGCGCCTGCATCTGTACCGGCCTCTGAACTGCCTGTGTCGGTGTCTGTTGCTGCACCTGCTGAGGTGGACGATACTGCTGTCGCTGCGGCTGCTGCTGCTGCTGCGCTCCCTGCGCTTGACCCTGCGGTCTCACTTGAGCCTCTCGCCGCGACAATCCTCGCCTTGGACAATCCCTCTTGAAGTGCCCCCTCTCCTGACAATGGAAGCACACCACCTCGGATCTCACCCTCGTCTGACCACCCTCCCAACTAGGAGTGGTTTGGGTCCCTCCAGAGTCCTCGGCCTTCCTCTTCTTCGGCCACACTTTCTCCTTTCCCTTCTTATCAGCCGGCGCTTTCTTCGCCCTAATACATAGTAAATCAGTTTCTATGTTCTGGGCCTTCTCCAAAGTCTGATGGACTGTGGGAAATTGATCTCCACCCATACGGCCTATGATGTCATGCCTTAACCCACTACGAAACCTCCGTGCCAACCGAGTCTCGTCTCCAAGCAGGTGAGGAACATACCGAGACAAAGCAACAAATCTGGCGTGATACTCCCAGACGGACATATCACCCTGCCTAAGCCTCTCGAACTCTTCCTCTTCTTCCGCTTAACGGACTCCGGCACGTACTGCCTACTGAACAATGTCATAAACGCTCCCCACTCCCCGAACTGGCCCACTTGGCCCTTCACACTTCTCCACCAATGGTCAGCCTCATCGGTGAAAGTGAAAGTCGCCAACGCCACTCGGTACTCCTGCGGGCACCTCAACGTCTCTAAAATTTTCTCGATGTCCATAACCCAGCTGTCCGCTTTCTCCACATTCGATCCACCCTCGAACGCCGGCGGATGCATCTTCTGGAATTTGGACAAGTATTTCAAATAACGGTCCAGCTCCGGGTCCTCCGTCGGGTCCTCCGCTTGCACAAACACGGCCTCGACCGGGGCGGGTTGTGAGACTGGGTCTTGGGCCTGAGCAGGAGCCCGCTGGGCCTCTAACGCGGCGGCCACAGCCTCCTGTATAGCCCTCACCACGTCTGCACCCAGACCTGGTCCCTCCGGCGCATCCGGAGCCGGGACCCTACGTGGTCGTCCCGGCGGTGGCATGCTACAAGCACAACCAACAGAAATTAACGATCGCGACGATCGCCCTAGCTCTCGTTATCACACCCCATACTATCCGTTTTTAATGTCTTTTAGTGTAGGAAGTACTAAGACACACCATGCTCTGATACCAACTGTGGCGGCCCGTGTCGCGGGACCGCCCCGCGTATCCACGCAAAACCACACACATACATGCGGAAGCTTTTAAATACACCGTGCATGGTTTCCAAATCCATTTATTAATCCTTTTCAAACTCCTTTAAAAAGGACTCCGAGCCCGAGCGTAGAACTATCAGGCACGTGTCGAGCATCCGCGAGGGAGGCAGTTCTCTCCATGTGAAGCCTTCATAGTTTGTTAGTGATCCAAATGCATCAATCTCCTCATTGATACATAAGCATAAAAAACAACCTAAGGTTCTCAACTCCTTCTCGGTACAAAACCATTTTCGATTTAAAATACGAAAATAATATTTTTCTAAAACTTTGGGAATTGTCACATACCTTAAATATGTCCCAACAATCCTCCCAAAAGCTTAAAAATCAAAATAATTATCATTTAAATCGATTTTCAAAAACTCATTCCAGAGCATATTTTCGGTCGACCGATTTCGGGTTCCGGTCGACCGAAAAACCAGAACACAGGTTTTTCAGCCTTACGGACATTATCGGTCGACCGAACAATATATTCGGTCGACCGAAATGTCAGTAATCTGCAAAAATAGATTTCAGAAAACACACTTCTCAAACCCCCGAAATCCATATTTTTCAACCAAAATGTAAAACATGCATGCGCACACATGCATCATACATAAATACACATGCTCAAAGTTTTCAAACCGGATTTTGAATCCCAAAATCCTATTTAAGCCAAGATATGTATTTATAACAAAATACGGAAAAGTATTTACATAAGGGTTCAAAATCTACATTTGCCCTTACAATAAAACCGAAACATGTATAACACCCTATACATGATTCTAAACATGCTCAAGCATATACATGTGTGTTAGTACTTCCTTTCTACACTTTTATACAATTATCCACCTATACAACTAGGTATACAAAATATGAATTTTTCTAAGTGTTTATAACCAACACTTAACCCCCAAAAGCTATACCTCAAAATACTAAAGCTAAGAATTCCTCTTTAGCTCACACTAGTCGTCTACGCACCCTCGGCCGGTGCCTTTCCGCGACTACCGGAATCTGTAAAAGAGAGGAAAGAAGAGCGTGAGTCAAACCGACTCAGTGAACGGCGCCGTTGCATCTCCAAACTGAATGCTCCACGGGCACACATCACAACCAAGAGAAACACATATATATAATCATATATATATGCATATGTATATACACAAACCATTCAACGCAAAACACATAGAGACACAAGCTAAATACGTATACAAGCCACCATGTCAATATGTCAAAACTGCCACCCAACCCAAATCAATTATACCATTGATGTCCATGGATTATGTTAGGGTGAAATCACTAACCCAAACCAGTTAGTCCTCTCATGTTTAGTTTAGGTACCCGAATTGACCCACGGTACCAAGGTTTGGCTACCCGCTTCTAGTGCACATTCGAAGCACCAAACCCACGATAGGGGCGATCCCACGGCGTCCCGTAAGAGATACTCAGTAGCGATGCACCCTCCGGAAGGCACAACCCTGAGCCTCGCACTCCGTAGGAACCACCCTGGCCAAGGATGATCACCCTACGCCTACCGGCCTCAATAGAGACATCATTCATTAAGATTAAACGCTCATTGTAATCGCTCCATCATCTTCGCCACCCTGGCGGTAAAACACGACTTACGGGTACTAGATGAACATACAACTAAACCGCGCTAATCTTAACCCTCCCTACCTGGAGTAACTTATAGAGCAAGTCCGCTCACCTACTCAAGCAGGTAGTCTAAGTCCTGTTAGGCACACAAGCGTATGTCACAACCCTGTTTACTAAAGTGCCGCTAGAGCTAAGGTCCGCTCTCGCACCTATCCAAGTAAACATTCCACATAGCTAACCGTCATGCCAACATAATAAAATCCGTCCTACCACATGTATTATAAACCATACATCGCAAGGTAGAACTAAACACATCAAGCATGTATACAATTCAACGCATTCTACTAAGTGTCTACCAAGCAATATCATGTTAAACACTAGCCATAGTAGAACTAAAGTATAACTCATGCTAGATCATATCAATCATGCTAATAAATGAAATGGCATAATAATATAACCATGAGTACCCAAATCATTGTTAAACCCTAACAAGATTTCCACTCATCCACCCATGCCATAATCAACATACCAAGCATGATTTCGCATATACCACACAAAATAGAGGCATACACATAGAATGCAAGCACCGCTCACCTCAAATCCGAAACCCTAGAATCTCCCACGCGTCAAACCTCGGTCGAATCCGACGAGTTCGGTATCCACGCGTAGCTCTCGACTCCGGGACCTCGAATCCGTGATCAATCTAAGTCCCCACGCTCCAACTGGCCAAGGATCAAGCAAGGAATTCAAGGGGGAAGCTCTCCTCGCAACTGGCTCGGTGGAAATGGTGAGATTAACTCGCCCGTGCGCGTCCGACCTGACTTATACCCATTCACTCGTGCACTTTCGGTCGACCGGTAATAGGTTTCGGTCGACCGAAACCTCTCTGCACATCATAAACACAATTTAAACTCTACGCGAAACAAAACCTCGCGTACCGACACACGCACACACGTGTCTAAAAGTCTCTAACCAAGAACTTTCACCCGACACGCAACCAAGCATGCATCAAACAAGATGAAAACAAAGAAACGGAAATCACGGACCTCACAGGGTAGCCAAACCTTGGTACCGTGGGTCAATTCAGGTACCTAAACTAAACATGAGAGGACTAACTGGGTTGGGTTAGTGATTTCACCCTAACATAATCCATGGATATCAATGGTATAGTTGATTTGGGTTGGGTGGCGAACTTGGCATATCGACATGGTGGTCTAATTGTGTATATTAGCTTATGTCTTTAGGTGCGGTGCCCTATATGGCTGTATGTTTTATTTGCATGCTTGCATATATATGGAATTATATATGTGTTCTCTTGTTTGTGATGTGTGGCCGTGGAGCATTCAGATGGAGATGCAACGGCACCGTTCACTGAGTCGGTTTGACTCACGCTCTTCTCTTTCTCTCTTTTACAGATCCCGGTAGTCGCGAAAAGGCACCGGCCGAGGGTGCGTAGACGACTAGTGTGAGTTAAAGAGGAATTCTTAGCTTTAGTATTTTGAGGTATAGCTTTTGGGGTTAAGTGTTGATTATAAACACTTAGAAAATCTATACTTTGTATACCTAGTTGTATAAGTGGATATTTGTATAAAAGTGTAGAAAGGAAGTACTAACACACGTGTTTATGCTTGAGCATGTTTAGAATCATATATAGGGTGTTATACATGTTTCGGTTTTTGATTGTAAGGGCAAATGTAGATTTTGAACCCTTATGTAAATACTTTTCCGTATTTTGGTATAAATATATATCTTGGCTTAAAATAGAATTTTGGGATTCAAAATCCGGTTTGAAAACTTTGAGCATGTGTATTTATGTATGATGCACGTGTGTGCATGCGTGTTTTACATTTTGGATGACAAATATGGATTTTCGCGGGATTGGGAAATGTTTTTTCTGAAATCTATTTTTGCAGATTACTGACATTTCGGTCGACCGAAATGTTCATCCGGTTGACCGATAATGTCCGTAAGGCTGAATAATCTGTATTCTGGTTTTTCGGTCGACCGAAACCCGAAATCGGTCGACCGAAAATATGCTCTGGAATAAGTTTTTGAAAATCGATTTAAATGATAATTATTTTAATTTTTAAGTTTTTGGGAGGATTGTTGGGACATATCCAAGATATGTGACAATTCCCAAAGTTTTAGAAAAATATTATTTTCGTATTTTATAACGGAAATGGTTTTCGTACCGAGAAGGAGTTAAGAACCTTAGATTATTTTTTATGCTTATGTATCAATGAGGGAAATTGATGCATTTGGATCACTAGCAAGCTATGAAGGGTTCATGTGGAGAGAACCGCCTCCCTCGCGGATGCTCGACACGTGCCCATTAGTTCTAGGCTCGGGCTCGGAGTCCTTTTTAAAGGAGTTTGAAAAGTGATTAATAAATGAAATTTGGAAACCATGCACGGGATATTTAAAAGCTTCCGCATGCGTGTGTGTGATTTTACGTGGATACGCGGGGCGGTCCCTGGACACGTGCCGCCACAGTTGGTATCAGAGCATGGTGTGTCTTAGTACTTCCTACACTAAAAGACATTAAAAAGAATAGTATGGGGGTGTTGTGGTGGAACAGCGGAGCTGGGGACGATCTGTCACGCGGAGGTCAGTATTTTCGTTGTATGTCGCACTATGTGGTACGCATGCGCCACCGGTGGGCGGAGACGACCAAGTAGCGTGTGTCCCGCTCCGAATCGCGGATGGAACTGGGTGCAGACGTGTGAGGGCTATACAGGAGGCTTGTCCGCCGCGTTAGAGGCCCAGCGGTCTCCTGCTCAGGCCCAAGACCCAGTCCCACCACCCGCCCCGGTTGAAGCCGTGTTTGTGCAAGCGGAGGACCCGACAGAGGACCCGGAGCAGGACCGTTATCTGAAGTACTTGTCCAAATTCCAGAAGATGTATCCGCCGGCCTTTGAGGGTGGAGCGAATGTGGAGAAAGCGGACAGCTGGGTTATGGACATCGAAAAAATTTTGGAGACGCTGAGATGCCGCATGAGTACCGAGTGGCGTTGGCGACTTTCACTTTCACTAGTGAGGCTGAACATTGGTGGAGGAGTGTAAAGGGCCAAGTGGGCCAGTTCGGGGAGTGGGACACGTTTATGACGTTGTTCAGTAGGCAGTACGTGCCGGAGTCCGTTAAGCGGAAGAAGGAGGAAGAGTTCAAGAGGCTTAAACAGGGTGATATGTCTGTTTGGGAGTATCACGCCAGGTTTGTTGCTTTGTGTCGGTATGTTCCTCATTTGCTTGGAGACGAGACTCGGTTGGCGCGGAGGTTTCGTAGTGGGCTGAGGCATGATATTAGGTCGGATGGGTGGAGATCAATTTCCCACAGTCCATCAGACTTTGGAGAAGGCCCAGAACATAGAGACGGATTTACTAAGTATTAGGGCGGAGAAAGCGCCGGCTGACAAGAAGGGTAAGGAAAAGATGTGGCCAAAGAAGAGGAAGGCGGAGGATTCCGGAGGGACCCAAACCACTCCTAGTGGGGAGGGTGGTCAAATGAGGGCGAGACCCGAAGTGGTGTGCTTCCATTGCCAGGAGAAGGGGCACTTTAAGATGGATTGCCCAAGACGAGGATTGACGCGGCGAGAGGCTCAAGTTCGACCGCAGGGTCAGGCGCAGGGTGCGCAGCAGCAGCACAGCGACAGCAGTATCGTCCACCTCAGCAGGCGCAGCAGCAGACACCGACTCAGGCAGTTCAGAGGCCGGTACAGATGCAGGCGCAGAGGGGACAACCTCAGAGGGTTCAGGGCCGAGTGCAGGCTTTGACGAGCGAGGAGGCCAGCGGGAGTGGATCAGCTGTGACAGGTACTTTGTCGGTTTGTGGTTCCCCCGCATTTATTTTGGTTGATTCTGGTGCTACGCTTTCAGTTATGTCATCTAGATTTGCTGCTAGTGTACCAGTACAGTCTTGCACTTATGATTGCATGTTTGAGATCTCGACACCTACGGGTTATACTTTGTATTCTAGACATTTGTTGCGTGGGTGTGAGGTCGAGTTGGGGACCGGTTTTTATTTGCGAATTTGTTTGTTTTGGACCTGTCGACTTCGACGTAATCTTGGGATGGATTGGCTCGAGGAGCATTTTGCTAAGATCGATTGCCGGACCAAGATCGTGACGTTCATGTTTCCTGGTTCCCGAAGTTTTCTTCATCGGAGACAAAGGCGGGGAAGGATGTCCCTGTGATTAGTGCGATGAAGGCTTGCAGACTTTTAGAGCGGGTTGCTCGGGTTATCATTGCTTATAATGATTCGGGAGCACTGAGAGTATCCCGGTGGTTAAGGATTTTCCGATGTGTTTCCTGAGGAGTTTGCCGGTTTGCCTCCTGAGCGGAGATGGGTTTGGTATAGAACTTAGTACCGGGTACGACTCCGATCTCGAGGGCTCCGTATAGGATGGCTACGGCATGATGCAGTTGAGGCAATAGATGGCGATACGGCTTGAAGATCTGGAAATGTTTGTAGCCCATGTTCCGAGCGTTTCACCTTGGGGTGCGCCGTGTTGTTTGTGAAGAAGAAGGAACGGTAGTCTACGGTTTTGTGTAATGAGACTGATCGCGAGCTAAAAGAGCG
>MJHO01000170.1:0-13827 GCA_002076135.1 Xerophyta viscosa | reverse complement strand
GTGTTGGCTGGAGTACCTGAAGGACTTCAAGTGTCGGATTTTGTCACCCGGGGAAAGCAAATGTCGTAGCTGATCGCGCTGAGTCGGAAAAGCTCGGTTGTCCTTGCTAGTCTGGGGTTGCTCGAATGGGACTTGGTTGAGCAGTTTAGTACGTTAGGGTTGTACGCGGTCGAGCGTCAGCCGGGAGTGCTTTTTGCTACGTCCCGAGTCATGCCAGAGCTAGTGGAGCGGATCAGAGTTGCGCAGCATGAGGACGTGGCTTTGCAGGGTATACGAGACAGATTAGAGTCAGGTGAGACTTTGGAGTATAGCGTCGGATCTGATGATATCCTTCGATTTCGGGGCTGTATGTGCGTACCGAGTGATGATGAGCTTCGCCGTCAGATTTTGTCCGAGGGGCATGACAGCCGGTTATCTGTTCATCCGGGTGGCACCAAAATGTATCGGAATTTGAGATCTCAGTTTTGGTGGCCAGGGATGAAGAGGGATGTGCGGGAATTTGTGACATGTTGTTCTGTTTGCCAATGGGTTAAGGCGGAGCACCTGAGACCCGGAGATACCTTCAGCCACTAGAGATTCCTGTGTAGAAGTGGGACGACGTGACTATGGACTTCGTGCAGGGTTTGCTGAGGACTAGACACGGGTTTGATGCTATTTGGGTTATTGTAGATCGGTTGACGAAGCGCACTTTGTTCGATTCGGAGTACGTTTACTCCCGAGAGATTGGCACGAGTGTTTATTGCGGAGATTGTTAGACTACATGGAGTACCCGTGAGCATTGTATCGGATAGAGATCCTCGCTTCACTTACAGGTTTTGGAGAGCTTTCCAGCAGCAGATGGGCACGAGTTGCGTTTCAGTACAGCGTACCACACCCCGCAGACAGACGGTCAGTTTGGAGCGGACGATTCAGACGCTGGAGGATATTGCTTAGAGTTTGTGTTGTTGGACTCGGTGGCAGTTTTGGGATGAATACTTATCTTTGATTGGAGTTTGCCTAAACATAGTTACCACAGAAGTATCGGGATGTCACCGCATACGAGGCTTTGATGGCAGGAGTTGTCGTACTCCCTTATTTTGGGATCGAGCGGTAGATACGGGATCTGTGAGTACGGATATTGTTGAGGAGGCTAATCAGAATATTAGGGTGATTCGTCAGAGACTTGAGACAGCGCAGTCCCGCCAGAGAGTCCTATGCTGATAAGCCCGCCGACGGAGTTGGAGTTCCAGGTCGGAGATTTTGTCTACCTCAAGGTTTCGCCGATGAAGGGTGTTCAGAGGTTTGTATTGAAGGGCAAGTTGAGCCCGCGGTTTATTGGCCCGTTTGAGGTTACCGAGCGGATTGGTAGTTCAGCCTACAGATTAGCCTTGCCGAAGTCGTTATCACTTGTTCACGACGTTTTTGACGTTTCGACGCTTCGGAAGTGCTTGGGAGATCCGTCTCGCGTGGTTACTGAGGAGTCGCTTCCCGTTCAGGAGGATCTATCTTTTGAGGAGCGGCCGGTTTAAATTCTTGATCGAAAGGAGAAGGAGGCTACGTGGGAGCCGGAGACAGCTATGCGAGGAGGCTATCTGGAGTTGTTTCGATTCGGAGGACCGAATCCCCTTTAGTGGTGAGGGATGTGAGGTCCGAGATTTCCGTTTCTTTGTTTTTGTTTTGTTTTGATGCATCTTGGGTTGCGTGTCGGGTGGAAGTTCTCGGTTAAAGACTTCTAGACACGTGTGTACGTGTGTCGGTACGCGAGGTTTTGTTTCGCGTAGGTTTAAATTCTGTTTTGTGCTATGCAGAGGGGTTTCGGTCGACCTAAACCCTTTTTGCGGTCGACCGAAAGTGCTCGAGCGAATGGGTATAAGTCAGGTCGGCGCAGGCGCTGGCGAGTGATCCATTTCGCCATTTCCACCGAGCCCCCAAAGCGAGAGGAGAGCTCCCCCTTTGAGTTCGCTTGCTTGATCTTGTCCGATTTATGGCGCGGGGTGTTGGATTGATCGTGGATTCGAGGTCCCGGAGTCAAGAGCTACGCGGGGATACTGAACTCGTCGGATTCGCCCGAGGTTTGGCGCGTAGGAGGTTCTAGGGTTTCGGATTTGAGGTGAGCGGTGCTTGCATTCTATGTGTATGCCTCTATTATGTGTGGTATATGTGAAATCATGCTTGGTATGTAGTTTATGGCATGTGTAGATGAGTAGAAACTTATTAGAGGTTTAACAATGATTTTGGTTGCTCATGGTTGATTTGTTATGCCATTCCATCGTTGTTATGCCATTCCCGACACGCAACCAAGTATGCGTCAAACAAAACAAAAGCAAAGAAACGGAAATCTCGGACCTCACAACAATCATGTGTGATGGTTGGACGGGACCGACAAGACTCATAATGGTAACTTTTTTGATAAGCTGCGATGGAAAGACGGTGTTCCATGAATTTATAAATCCGTCGAAGGATAGACAAGACCATCGTTACCTAGAAGAGTAGATAGAGAAAGTTATTAATGAAGTTGGCGTCAACAACGTGGTACAGACTGTAACTGATAATGGGGCCAATTACAATCGTGCAAGGTTGTCTCTAATGGCCGACTACCCAAATCTCTACTGGACACCTTGTGCTGCTCACTGTATTGATTTGATGATGTCCGATATTGGAGATCTCTCACACGTAAAAAGCTCGTTCGAAAGAGCCAGACTATCCCCAAGTTCATCTACAATCATGGGCCACTGCTTGCTCAGATGAGAGAGCAGATTGGAGGTAATCTTCTTTGACCCGGAATTACTTGAGTTGCTAAACCAGTTTGGATCATGGATAAAAGGGTGGTAATCATTACTCGAGTAATGTTTACCACCACTTACCCATATTTGGTTGGATGGTAAGTGTTATCAGATTGGGTAATTTTTACCACCATTAATGGGTAAAATGCTACCGACCTCAAGAGGTGGGTAGAACTTTACCCATGTAACCATTATCTATTCTCTCATCTCTTTTAGTTAACTTATTTTTAATTAATTTAATTAATTATTAATTTAACTATTTTATTTATTTTATTTATTGTTTATTTTATTTATTTATTTTGTAAATTTAATTTATTTAATAATTATATATAGCTAAATAAACTATTAATTTTTTTTTAATAAAAACTACTTAACTACAACTAAATAATATTAATGAAAAATTTATTTTAAAAATAAAAGTTTAATATTTAATTAATTATATAATAAAAATTAATTAAATTTTTATTAAATAATTAATAATAAGTAAATTATGTATTACTTTTAACAGAAAGTATTTAATTTTACTAAAACATACTAAATAATTATTTATATAAATAATATTTTTTAATATTTATTTTGTCTATTTTGTTAACAAAATGACATTAAATATATATTTTTAATAAAAATCAAAAAAAGTATTTAAGTGATTACATAATAAATAATTAAACAAATTATTATTAAAATAATTAATAATAAAAAAATTATTTATTACTTTTTAATAGATAAGTATTTATTTATTTTAAATTAAATATAATTTTATTATGTGTATATATATATATATATATATATATATATATATAATATATATGTTTATTTATTTATTTTTATTAACTAAATAACAATATAATTAAATACTTAATTACTTAAAAAGTGAATAATTTATTAAATTATCTAATAAATAATTAAGCAAATTCTTTATTGATAAAATAAGTAAATTATTTATTACTTTTAAGTAGAAATTGTATTTATTTATTATTTTTATTAAATATTTAATTACTTATTTTAGAAACATATAAATAATTTAGTTATTTTGTGTATAAAAAATCAATAAAATTTTGTTTGTTTTATAAATAAATTAATAAATTAGCTATTTTAAAATAAATAATTTATTACAAATAATTTCTTTTAATTTATAAATAACATTCTTGAGTATAATTGACATTAATTCCAATTATGTCATCTGTTACCCATATAACAAGTACCAATAATCCAAACATGGGTAACTATTACCAAATTATTACAAATGTAATAAGTACCAGTAATCCAAACATGGGTAACTGTTACCAGTCTATTACCCTGGTAACATATTTACCAGGGTAACTCTTACCCTTACCAGGGATCCAAACATGACCGGTTAAAAGCTTTATTTACTATAGAGTGGTGTTATGGTAGATAACGAACAATGAGTGAATGGAGAAAAGTTGAAGGTATCATATTAAAAAGGTATTTCTGGACAAATATTACTGTATTTATCGACAGCGTTGCTTCATTTTATGCTGTACTTAGAAAAGTAGATTTTGAAGATGTGCCACAGATGAAATTTATCTACCATATGATTCATAATGTGAAGGCACAAATTCAAAGAAATAATGAGAAGGGGTATCAGGCCTACTATAATATAATTGAAGAAAGATAGAAAAATCAAATGGATCAAGGCATCCATCTTGCAGGATATTATTTCAACCCCGGCTTTCAGTACCAGCATTCATTGGGAACCAACAATGATCTTATCAGCGCATTAGCAATGTCATCATCCGCCTAGAACCAGATGAAATGGTGCAAGCAAAAGCTATCGAGGAGGTACAATATTAATTATATTTTGTTATATTAGCATAAGATTTTAATGCAGAATGTTTTTGTTTACCCATTTGTAGGATAAATTATTTCGATATCAAAACGGTTCATTTGGAGAGTGTAGATACACCACCATTTTGTCTGGGCTATTGTCCCGATTTCAACTCGATAAACTCGATTAAGGGTAAAATCTCAATTTACACGATTAAATTTATTTTGGCTTAATTTGAGACCTTTTGGACATACAAAATTGTTTAAAAACTCTAACAGGGCAGTACATGAACAAAAAGTTTTCGCGAAATCCAAAATTTATACGGGAGGGGCTAGTTTTGCCAAAATAGAAAATAGAAGGCCAAGCTTTTGCAAAATTCTTTTTGGTCGTTTTTGCAATTTAACAAAGATTTGGATTTTATCCGTAATATCAAAAAAAAAACTTAAACGATGTCGTTACCGCCCGTGATTACCCCTCGCTTGCGTAACTCCCGCGATCGTCGCTCACGCTAACGCTCGCGACCCTTATATAACTCCGATGACGACTAAGAGGAAGAGGAGAGGACAGTTTCGGAGGCGGCGAGAGAGACGATTTCCGATGGCGAGAGGGAAAGAGAGAAACTAGGAGAGAAGAGTGGAAGCGAAGCCGCTTTACTGCAGTTATAGTAGATCCTCAAGAGCCCTTTATCAGACGTAGACACCCTCACCGAAGCTTTGCGCGGCCGCTTGGAGCCGAAGCTCGCCGCTGACCAAATACCCACAACGACATATAGGTACGTCTAAGCTTATTTTTTACATTAAAAAGATGTTCAACGGCCTCTAGTGACAATGTTATGGTGGTCCTCATGAACCGGGACATTGCCGGCGGCGACCGAAAAACGTCGGTCGAATAATTCCAAAAATTTGCATCTCCCATAAGGCCTAAGAGAAGTGTCGAAACGCGATTTTGACCTCACAGTTGAACTTAGCACGGTCAAAAACCCTTTGGGTGACCTTCTATTGCATCGGCGGCGAACGGACGGCGGCCACGCGATCGGTTTTAACCAAAAAAAATTAAAACGGACGAAGAAGACAACCCATAACGGGTTGGATCTTCACCCAGCAACCCGCGATCCGAGAGCGTGGGTCGCATCCAGATGCGCGCAGCACGTCTGGTTGCCCGATTGAGTCAGTTTCAAACCGACCGAGCCTGAATTTATTTGGATCAAGCCATTTTTAAATTGACCGAGCTATTTAAATCAGACTGAGCCAATTTTAATTTTGACCACGCAATTTCAATTCTGACTGAGCCAATTTCAATTTTGACTAAGCCAATTTGATCATAGGAAGCTAATTTAATGATCCAAAATGTATTTTAAGCAATATGAAATACTTTTAACTTGATTTTAAGCCGTAATTTGAATAATTAACTTATTGTTTAACTATAAAATGAGCTCAAAATATTGATATAAAAAATATAAGGTTAGAGTGAGGGGTTAATCGATTTCTACATCAAAATAAAATTTTAAAATATCAGATTAATAAAATTATAAAAATTTATCTTAACACATTCTTTTGGGTTCGAGTGAGGTGGTTAACCGATCTCCACACCTTAATAAAAATTTTTAAAAAACATAAAAATTAATAAAGATAAAATCTCATATACTTTTGGGGTTAGAGTGAGGTGGTTAACGGATCTCTATACCCCTGTCTAGAAACAAAAATTAAAAAATGAGATTAGAGTGAGGTGTTATCCGAACTTTACATCTCGAAAATAGTTTCACATGTAAAAATTTAAGAATAAGCCGAAACACACGGAGTTGATCACATTACTTTTTTACAATTTCTTAGCATTACCGCATGCATACATGTATTAATTGTATTCAAATCATTTCATGCATAAAATGATAAATCTCAATTTTTAAATATAAGCCATTTAATTTAGAGTACCTTCTTCGGAGGGGCGTTGTGGTGGTGTTTCGTCTTCCCCACACGTAACCGACAACGAACCCAAAAATCTAAACGTGCCTTATCTCGAATTCCTAATTTTTTCATAAAATTAGGTGGTGACTCCTAAAATTTTTGTTAATTCTTTCCCGCCTCGCCGCGAGTAAGGTCGTCAACAGATGGCGACTTCACTGGGGACTCGTCAGGCTCGTTACAATTAAGTGGCTTAGATTTCTAAATTTGGGGTTTATTATTAAAATACAATATAATTGCTACATATTCATTTTTGTCTTGATCATTTTATTATTGTTATATATATATATTTGTGTATATATTTATATATATATATTATATATATATTTGTGTATATATTTATTTTTAGCAATCAATTTGCATACACATCACTGCATACACATAACCTCAGGCCTCGACCCGGCCTTAAGATCTGGGACAATATCGAAGCTCGTGTGCAATGCATACGGGTAATCGTAAAATCCAGCTTTTAGCCTATTTTATATGTTATCTGGGTAGTACTAGTAGTGACACACTATGTATGTTGGTAACCTGAACCCAACATTGATAGGCTATTAGAAATCAGTCATTTAAGACACCCAATAGTTGCATACCCTCTTGTAGCGACAGTGAGGACAACTAAAAAAATTTTGATTCTTTTTTCAAATTCCTTTTTTCGCCAAAAAAAAAAAAAAATCTATTGTCAAAGAAAAATCATTTTCTTTTCATTTCAAAAAATATCTTCTTTCTTAGGAACCTTTGACAATCAAATCGAAGGATTGGCGCAACAATTGAATCGAAGCAAGTCGAGTTCGGATTCGTGGAGCACTGAATCACATCAATTAGGCACATTGTCCTCTTCATCAACGACATAGCGTATCTTCTTTGTGATCAGCGCCATGAGCGGTCTGTTGGGTTATCGGGGTCAATACCACATCAGATGCGCAGCGGAAATTTAAAAAATTTTAATACAAAAGCCCCGTGTACCCGAATACAGGATCATATTGGTATGCTATAACAATCGAAACATTCACATCGCATGTAAATAATAAGCATGACATAATAATAAATTAATCTGATTAATTTATTACGATCCTATCATGCATCTAATCGCGGTTCGAGTTTAATCGAAATACCTTGGCGAGTCGCACACGCCGCGTAATGGTTCTCAGATTCTGATGAATAGAGCCGCGAAAGTACCCGGCCTCTAACGCTAGTCCACGCTGAGACGCTCGCGAAACCGAAATTCGATTTTAATCAAATTAAAATCAAATGTGGGCTTTGATCCGATCTTGGCCCGTTAATTTGAGTTGAATGCAATTGAGCCCGTGATGAACAGTGCCTTCTTCTCCACCTACCCGCTCGCCCCGCGTCCAGTTGCTGTCCAACCACAGCCGCCGAACCACGCCGACGAAGCCTCAGATTGCACGGCCGAACACCGTCTCCGGCGTCTCCTACTCTTGCCGAGACCGACGCAATGGTACTCGGGGATCCTCAGCGGTGCTCGGAGATCCTGCCTCTCGGTTGTGTGCAACCTCTTGCACTCGTGAGGTTGTCGTCGAAGCTCCGGCGCTTGTTGCTGCCACCACCAGTCACCGAGATGATGTGCGTCGTCGCACGAAGACAGAGCTGCCGGCCGGGATCTTCACCACTTTACGGTGCTAAGGCTCGCTGGATTAGATTTCTCGTCATCGTCTCTCTGCGCCGTGCGTCGCAAAGACGGGGGAGAAAGCAGTGGAGGTGAGATTCTTGGTGCGCGCGTTTGGAGACAGGAACCGAAGGCCTTGCTAGAGGCGAGTTAGGGTCTTCTTCCGTGTTCGCGGGCGCGCAATCTCTCTCTTCTTTCTTCTCTGCCACGGCGGCTGCACTATACTACCATATATATGGTTTTACATGCCATACATGCACAAAAAAAACAACCTTCTTTTTGCTATTTTTGCGAAAATACCATCCTCCATGAATTTTGCAAACACTGGATCCAAACAAATTGAACATTTCGCAAATGCAGCCCCCTCAGGATTAACAAATTTTTGGTTTTTCAGCGATCGTGCTCATTTGCGTGTGAGTGCCCATTAGGTTCTCAGTACCACGCCTAGGCAAGTCGAAATAAAAGTTAATTCATACTAATAACAAATATTAATTCAACCAACTAATTATATTATCCACAGATCGTGGTTACACGTCTAGCAACGTGCCCGCACCACCCGCTGGGTATGCAATATCAATAATTCGGATCACTTTGAATATTTGTGTGACATAGTCCATGTCTCCCTTAATGCCTCTGTTACTTCTAACATCGCAATGAGCTTTAGAGTTATTCGATATCTGGGTCAAAAAACTCTAACACAGCTCAATCATATGTATCTTCTTTAACAGATCTCGCTCGTCCCTAATGTGACATTAAGAACATTTCTTAATTTCACATCTACCTTCGGGCCAAGATTTTTCTGAGGCTAGTTCTATTCAAAGACACTATAGGATGTTCTCCTCCCTTATAGGTAACAAGTACGGCATTGCTGACAGATTCTACATATTGGTTATCATCTATCTTCATTTGCTATGTACTTATACCCAGATGGTTCCCTTATTACAAGCTGAGATATACTGGAAAACACTAAAGCATATCAAATTCACTGTACACAATAAAGATACTATGATAAACTCAAGTTTGCAGGTATCAAGGACCATAACTAATCACACTGAAAATTGACATTGACGGAATTCCACTTGGTATTCTTCGAAGTAAGTCAGGTTCAGTGGACACTCATTTCATCCAGCGACATGAGCACCTACACACTCATGCTTTCAGTTGTCGACTACACGCAGTAGTAATGAGATCACTACCTCTTATCGTATTGAGCAAGCAAGCGTGTATTAGTCTTTCCGGATGACATTGAGCCCCTCTACTCAAATGCACCTATGAACTAAGAACATTCTGGACTTAAGTGGATCATTCTAAGACATTCATGGTCTCATCTAGTTCACTGCATCAACTATGCCATATCCTCACACTATTCTAGTTCAGCCATTAGTCCTATAGGGGATTCACTACAGACATACCAATCATTCCATACAACTCAATATTACAACCATGACGATGCGAATTAAAGCATAAAATAACGATACCCATAACCTCAAGTTAAATTGAAATAAAGATTTATTACAAAAATATGTTCGCCCCAAAATCACCTATCCAATACATTATTGGCTGCATTTTAGTAAGCGCACTATCTGCAACTTTCGACGGGTCAAGCTCGTTTTCTTCCGCGAAACTATGAGTATGCTGCAAGTCTGTTCACACTGCATGAAAAGAATAAAACCCCAAATGAGCCTTTAAGTGCTCAAGACGCATTAACATGAGTAAGATCAGTTTATATGTATTGGTAAGGATGCAATAGTTATGAGACCCTAAAGATGGAAGGAGAATTCAGTACCCAGCAGAGTCGCTAGACTTTAAGGGTGCCTCGCGGTGACCCGCTATAATTGTAGAGAATCTGGGTTACTGAATCTCAATAAGGGCAAGCCCCTATTGTTAATCACCACTTCCAAACAAGAAGAGTACCTTCCATTAAAGTGTCTGAAGTTAAATTAATACATCCTTACATTTGTATAGGGATATAAGATAAATAAAATTATCTTCATTCATTATTTTGTATTTTTGCATATATTTGGTTATTGACATTTAAAATGTCACTACATCGGTAGTTTGTTGTTTCATAATGAATTTAGCCAAAATATTTAGTATTGGACTTATCTCGACTTCTAGTCAAAGTATTATATCGTTATTAATTTAGCTTTTGACCTAAACTATCGGCCAAGACTTGGTTATTTCTATCAATCAAGTTAGATTATATGTATTTGAAACTTGCCTATATTGCATTCTCATATGAGGTGGATCACTATGGTGATGATTCATTTTGTGTACGGATTAAAAGTTGTCAGGTATATCTGACTTAACCGGAGTAGTATTTGGTACTTGGACCAAATTTATCTTGAAGTACTCTAAGATAGCTTTCTAATAAGCTTTGAGTCGCTAAAATCGGACTAGTATCGTGAAAGATACAACCTTTCAAAGTTTGGTTGACAAGTTATGAAGTGAACCGATTCAGCAATAGTCTACTCTGGTTCTCAGGCAAATTTGATTCAATTAGAGCTGTATTTAGTGATGAGATTGAATCTATCTTGAAATATCCCAAAAGACCTTTCTAACAAACTTTGGTTTACTGGATTTCGACAAGTATCGAAGGAGATACAACCGTTCGAAGTTTAGTTAACGATTCTGAAGTGAAACAGATTCAGCAAGAATTTGCTTCAGTTCTACACAAATCTATTTCAACTGGAGTAGTGTTGAGTGCTAGAACTAAAGCTATTCCGAAGTAGTATGAGAGAGCTTTTCTATCAAGGGAGATATATCCCTTCAAAGTTTGGTTAACGATTATGAATTCAATCTGTTTCAGCAAAGATTCACTCCAATTCTCACACAAATCTAATTTCAACTGGAGTACTGTTTAGTTTTGGGACTAAACATATTTTGAAGTACTTCGAGAGAGCTTTTTAACAAACTTTTGTTCACCGAATTTGGACTAGTATCGAGGTAGATACAGCCTTTCAAGTTTGGTTGACGATTCTAGCTCATATCGAAACTCATTATTGAGATTCCTAATTCTTCGGTTTGAATTCATGAGTATGTAAGAATTTGAGAAGGTTATGCGAGACTAGTCAGATATCTAAAAATAATCTCAAATTTTGGTGATAATGACACGAGTTGTGAAATTATATTCGTAGGATGAAGCATTCATTATTATTATATTGGGATTTCACCCGTTTTATGGAATCGTTATTATATCGTAGTCAAATTTTGGGCAGCATTTCCTCTCCCAGAACGGAAAAAGTAATGTCCCAAAGTGGATGGCTTGATGACCACCCACAAGATCGTCATTGATTGATCAAGGCTTGCCCAGGACCCACTGTATGGCCTATCCAAGCGAGGGGATTTTCACCTATTTTATAAAGTTTATATCGCGCCGTAGCTTTCGAATCAAACTTTGGGCAGCAATTTCATTTCCCCGAATTGGGAAATTAATGTCCCAAAGCAGGTGGGTTGATGACCACCCCCAAGATCGTCATTGACGGATCAAGGCTCGCCCAGGATCCACCGTAGGGCCTATCTAAGCGAGGTGATTTTCACCCAATTTAATAGAGAAGAGTAAAAGGCATTATCGAAGGAGTAGAGCGCCATTGCTTCGGAACCTTGAAATCAATCTTCACTCCAGCAGCGTGGCCGCCAAGTACTTCAAATTTTCTCTCATTTTTACTGTCAAATTCATGCCTTATTTATAGCAAGAGATAAGGGCTTGTTGGAGGGAAAATGTGGGTAGTTAACACAACTTCTCCCACTCACTCCCTGCAGTAAACTGGTAGTTGTCTGATTGAAAATTTTGAAACCCATCCAAATATGGTTGAAATGCACTGAAATTTGTACTGCAGGTACCTTGATGAGTCTAGTTTTGTACAAAATTGTTTTGAACACATTCGGGTGTGTGTACAAAAAGATATGGCATCCGAATCTAGTCCTGGTCAGTCTGAGGACGGACCGGCACAAGATCATATTCATAGATATAATTGAATGAGAAATTATAATCCAATCAACGTGAAATTTTGTATGTTGCTGTGGGATCAAGTTGGCTTTCAGGAAAAATTTATGATTTGTCGTTTAGACAAGCGTAATACAGGTTATAATAATTTAAACGCACTCATGACGGTCCTGATAGCACCGATTGTAGTATTTAAGTATAGTATGTCTCAATTTGTGAGATATTTAATTCTTTAAATTTGATATTTAAAATGACCAAATAAGTTTTGAATTTTTGGCCAAGAATATCTCAGGATTCTTTAATTGTTCCATCTTTATTAGGTTTGGCTGAATATTTTGCATCATTATAACCAACTCGCTCGGTGGATGAGCTATACACCTTTTGCTAATTTCAAAAATTCGAAACATCTTCGAATTTCATCCAAACACTCTCAACTTTTGCCAGGATATAGCTCCGTGAGTTTATTTTCAAATAAAATTGGCTTTGATGATTTGGAAGTGTGCAAAGCTTTGATCATCGGACTGAACCTTGGTCGGGTTGAGGGCGGAGTGACTCTGAAACTGGTTTCTGCATTTAATTATGTAGGAAATCATAACCCAATTAATATGAAACTTTGTAGTATGTTGCGCCTTTAGGCTATCTTTCATAAAAAAAATTTGGTTTGTGATTTGATCAGGTGTAATCCGAATTATTGTCGATTTAGTGGCAACATGTCGATGTAGAATTCATCCTGAGCTTGGTTTCAAGTCCAACATCCTTGCCCCTATTTGATTCAAACACGACTATCCCAAATAGACTGGCCTACAGGAGCAACCCCGAGGAATCAAAAGAATTGCAAAGGCAGGTCGAAGAACTAACGGAGAAGGGATGGATCGTATTTCGGTAATCTTAGTGCCCAAAAAGGATGGATCGTGGCGTATGTGCGTAGACTATATAGCCATCAGCAATATCACCGTAAAGTATCGACATCCCATTCCTCGATTAGATGATATGTTAGATGAGCTTCATGCAGCATGTATATTCTTTAAGGTAGATTTAAAGAGCGGTTAACATCAAATAAGAATGAAAAACAGATGAATGGAAAACTGCCTTTAAGACTAAGCATGGTTTATACGAGTGGTTTAGTCATGCCTTTCGGACTAAATAATGCACCTAGTACTTCCATGAGATTAATGAACCATGTTTTGAGAGCTTTTATAGGCAAGTTTGTTGTTGTCTATTTTGATGATATTCTTATATACATAAAAAACTTAGATGAGCACATCGAACATCTTAAGAAAATTTTGACTATACTTAGGGAGGAGAAGTTATATGCTAACCTGAGCAAGTGCACCTTTTGCACCGATAAGCTCATTTTCCTTAATTTTGTTGAGAGTGCACAAGGTATTCATGTTGATGAGGAAAGATTCGAGCAATACAAGAGTGGCCAACTCCTACGAATGTAAACGAAGTTCGAAATTTTCATGGTCTTGCGAGCTTTACAGGAGCTTCGTCAAAGATTTCAGTAGTATTGCTGCACCATTGAGTGAAGTTATCAAGAAGAACGTTGGGTTCAAGTGGAGCGACGCATAAGAGAAGGTGTGAGGTCCGTATTCGGATTTGTTTTAGTTTTTGAGTTTTGTGCATGCTTGGCTATGTATGTGAGTTTCGGCGTGCGACCTTAGATTTCGCGTGCTTAGCATTTCCTCGTGTGTGACGACGTCTAGGACGGGCTGGCCTAGTAGGGGACCCGTTGGCGTGAGAGCGCG